>JAMBLF010000180.1:0-365297 GCA_030578115.1 Leucoptera coffeella
CGTTAGCGACTGTAAATTATGTACGTAAATGAAAAACACCTATCATACCTATCACGTTGGGTGCTGTCTATCTAGTGATACGCGGGCTTCGAATGACCCATACCTAATATACCTTCGAAATTTCGGAGATGGGCATTCAAGCCTCTGACTACCCCGCCATAATAAAAAAGGGAGTGTGTATACACAAGTCGTGCAGCGTATGTTTATGTTTTATGTCCGTAACAAAATGTTGAAAAGCGCCATGTAGTATCAGTTTGTCACTTTGGTGTATACATACATGTCATTTAATCCCTTTCGGGGTATACAGAATCTTGGACACATTATAACATCTTCTTGGTCACTTATTAGCATGCACATTGGGGTTTTTTATGTCATATGGAATATTAGTGTCGGGTTGTTAGCCTATCGTACAATAGATTCCACATCAAGTCCCTTAGTCGCCACCTACGACATGCCGGGAAAAACGGCAGCTAGTTAGCACAGGTCACAGACAGTACGTACCACGAACCAAATATATAGAGGACCCGGCGTAAGGAGCGGTCTCCGTTACGCGGTGCAGAGTCCAAATGGCGAGTTTGAATTGGTGCAGAGTCTAAAAATGTGTAACTAGTAGAAAAAATTTGATTGGCCGATGCCGTGTTTTGATTGGTTGTAATATCTCCCCTCCATCACGCGTACCTCGTTTCACCCCGCGTAATGCCACGCTAGTTTCCATACAAATATTACGTAAGGCCCACTCCACTTAGTAATTACTCCATGGTACGTACGTACGGTACAGTAGGTACGGGGCGGATGTATAAATAGGTGGAACAGTCTAACTTAGCCGATTTTTCTTTTTAGTAAGATGCTCGAATACCTTACCAGCGTCTCATCTTTGGTAGTATATTAGCATGATGGGTTGGATTTGTGTGATGTTGTATGGAACTTTGTTGACAGGTTGCCAGCTATAGACAAAGCCCTTACTTGTCTCCTATTTCACCTACAGGCTAGCACGGGACTAGTGACAAATGTACTAGGATTATAATTTCCCTTGTTCTTTCAGGGATACGCACCCAAGGCATAGAAATCGACGACGCCTGGTGGACCAGTCGCTACGCCCCGCCCACTTTTATCCCGCTCTTTTTGACAGGCGCAACCATAGACAAGAACACAGATTACCTATTAAAGGAATCAGAGACAACTTGTCTTCTTTTCTGCTATTTTAATAATTTTAAAGCTTTTTACAATTATTTGGAATTGTTTTCTGGTAATGTTGTAATGATTATAGGTCCGGGAAAAAATAAGGGGGTACATACAGAACCGAAGCCTTTTGATGATATAGGTGATGAATGGAGACTGTTTAATTCGCAAGAAGTTAGGAATAGTCTAGATTTTATTGCTGTTTATGTTAGAAAAAGTTACTGTGATAGTATTGCTAAGTAATCATGATTAATAACTAACGGGACTTATCGCGTAAGTTTTTATATAATAGAGTTAAGTTATAATAAAGTTACCTTTATTAAAAACTTACGCCATAAGTCCCGTTAGTTATTAAACATGAGTATTGAGTATAAATCGCGAATCTCTTAAAACTATATTTGCTAAGTAGTGTAATGTTAGTTATGTTTAGCATATTTTATAAGTTTAAATAAAACAATGTATATTAAAACAGTCTTATATTTTTATATAAATAACAAATACATGTTAAAACTATTTACACTTATTTACAATTCCCAATAATATACTTGTATATACAGTACAAGTCTTTTTGATATAAGTTAGTTATTCTAAAAGTTATTTACATTAGTTTGACCATCATTTCAATTTATCTTTTATCTGTATTCTTCTGTATTTTTTCTTTGTTCTATTTATATATTGACACTTAAAAATACTCAAATAATCTTTCAATATAATACAATTTAAAATCAGGTGACTTCGTATATATGTGATCTTAATTAGGTAAGTATATATTTGCAAAAGAAGTTCTTAAGATCACATTAAGATCATATCACAGACAGAAACGTTAATCTCATACATTATGAAGCCAATATTTCATTCAATAATACTCTTTATAACACTATCATTAAAGCCTTGACTCTATGGTCTTGTACCACAGACAAACTAGCTCAACACCTGATTTTTCATCAATTCAATATTCTTAACATTGATCTTGTTAACCGTCGGTCTATTTTGGCAATGAAGTTCTTTTTTGCCTTCCGCATTGGAATAGTCCGTAACCTCATTCGTTTCCACTGCTACATGAACTTCTGTCACTCTACTCACATCATTAACTTCAGTCCCACTTGGCATATCATTGTCCAAGAAATGAAAGTCATTGTGCATCAAATACAGGTTCTCTAGTGGAAAATTCATATCGAACCGCGGCAGCAGTTTAGTATCATCGGAATTATCATCGATTTCTATCACGTCATTTTGTTGATCATTACTTAAGCCAGGCATCACTATATTTGAAAGGTCCATGTGTCCGTACTGTTCTCCTATGAGGTTATCTAACAGATACTGGTCGAGCAAGGGTGGGTTTCTTGCAGTATTGTTTAACGGCAAGTTGTAATAGTCCGATTTAACTTCATTCTTAATTTCGCTCATGTTTTTATGTATATCTTCTAAGGGGGGTGAAGCTTTGTATTCCAGAGGGGTACTGAGCAATGTATTACCATCACACATCCTTTCCAAACCTGGAGACTGGGTATTTTGCTTGATAGCACCTTCTAATTTGATATAACTCGCGTTTGAACTTTGGATCTTCGGGGAGGGGGTTAGAATGGGCATAGTATTAATAGGGGGGTTGAAATTGAATATTGTGGGGTCCGTTATAGTGGCATTAACTGGTGGGGTCGTGGTATCTAGGAGAGTTTCCTGGGGGTACATGTTACTTGGAGATTCGCTCAGACTCGGTTCAGGCAATTGCATGAATTGTGTCGTCATTAAGTTGTTAAAGGTGACTGGGCGACCCAGGCCGAACCGTTCGTTGTCCTCCAGCCTTTTGAAGGCCATTTTCTGCTGCGAATGGAACATGTTAACTTGGTCAGGTCCTTTTAGTATTAAGTTGCTTTTAACTGATATTTTCGCTTTCTTTCTGGGACCATTTTCTGGCTCAGGAGTGGTGTTTCCTGGGGAATTACATGACGAGGGTACTGGGAGAATCTGGGTGGGTTTTATTATGGGGCCAGTGACTTTACTCATAGGCAAAGGGATCTTGTCATCCCTTTTCAACGTGATGTTGTTCCTGACTGATATTTGCGGGATTGAGGGTAGTCTGATAGGGAAATTGCCCATTATGTTATTTCCTATCGTTAGTGATGGGGGATGAGAGGTCAGAGGGTTTACGTTATTGTCTTTTAGATTCTGATCCATGTTAACTGAGGTAGCGTACCCATTATCGTACGTCAAACTCTGGAGTTGAACTCCATACTGCATTGGCAGGCTACTCTGTATGGTGCAGTCAGAGTTCTTACCATCTTGGCTTTCATAGACCTGTCCGTCACCTGTTGAATGCGTTGAGTAATTCTTCGGATACTCTTGCAAATCCTGCATCAAATTAGTCTGTTGACTGTCAGAATCGAACACTTCTATCGGCACACCCTTATCACTTTCATTAATCTCTGCAATTTTTGCGGTCTCCTCTGTATTATCGCTGGGTATTGTCCAGCTCGGTTTGGGGTTTTGTAAGTGATTATTTTTGGACATTTCTATCAATAACTGGACCCCTTCTTTATCTGCATGCTCTGTTAGGTGCACCACGTATTTGTCTCTGTTAATTGACTTATAAGGACAGTAAGGGCAGCGGTGTACATCCGTTTCTATGGTGGGATGTTTGGATATCATGTGGGAGGCGAATACAGTGGATTGTATGGCTGTGTAGGGACAATATTTACACTTGTACAAGCTCTCTTTCGAATGTAGCTTTTTGTGTCTCCGCATCGCGTTGTGGTCGGAAGAGCGGTACTCACAAACTTTACAACTGTAAGGTTTGTCACCTGGAAAAACAAAAGGATCGTTACAAAATGTTCAGTTTTTTAAGACGTATTCTTAAATAACATTGTAAACCTGTGAATTTATGTTGTAAACCGAAAGCTCATATGCATCCCTACAACACCGTGAGTGGCTACCGTTCTTATCGTACGAGGCGACTAAAAGAGAACATGTGTATGGAATAAATTGGGCGAAAGGTTCCCAAACTGACCCCGATGTTTCATACAGCAATACAACCCCAATTTTCATGCTATCACGTTAGATGCTGTCTATTTAGTGAAACGCGGGCTTCGAGTCACCCATACTTAACAAGCCTTCGAAATTTCGAAGATGGGCATTCAAGCTTCGGACTACCCCGCCACAATAAAAAAGGGAGTATGTATGTATACACAAGTCGTGAAGCGTATAAATATATTCATAGTAAAATGAGACCTAGGAGATATTATAGCAAGTATCAGGGGCCTTAATTACTTCAGACGCAGACGTACTTCAGATGTAGTTCAATAGCGCTTCAGTGGCCTAAATTTGTAGTGCAACGCCAAAACTGTCAAATAACGGCCACTGAAGTATTACTGTATTGCTACTGAAGTAATATTGTGGCTAAAATACATTAGTGGAGTAAGGCCCCAGGTGATCTCCACCCCAAAAGAGATTATTAGACATAAATGAATATCTATCAACTAAAACGCGTTCAGCGAGAGGCTCGACCTGTTCGCGTGTTCCATGCCCGAGTTCTCGAGGGTCGCCTTGCACTACCTGAGCTACGAGGTATAGGTGTGTTGTGTATGTTTGTTATTATTTTAACTTTACTATGTTATTTATACCATGTAATAAGTACTTCATCGAAAGGTTGCATGTTAGGGTGACGTACATTTTTGAATTAAATAAATAAATAAAAATTACCTGTATGCGATCTCAAATGCAGTTTCAACTCCTCCTTTCGAGCGGACGAATAATTACAATGTCCACACTTGAAGGGCCTGATCTTTTCATGCACGCACATGATGTGGTTCTTCAGGGACTTCCTGGAGCTGAGGGTGGCCTGGCAGATGCTGCAGGAGAAGGACTCTGGTACCTTTTTATGGGTTAGGCGGTGACGAGATAGTTGGGGGGCGTTCTTGAATGCCTTCATACAAATGGAACCTAGGAAAAGTATAGGTCTTAACTACAAACTGTAGGCAAAAAAAGACAAATGCGGTCACGACCATTAACCCTTGAGTGGTAATTAGAGGTTCAAGTTAGGTTCAGGTTATTTCCATCTCCAATTGCAATCGCGGAGTTAGTAATTCTATGGTCATCTCGAACCCACACGTTAACCAGATTGTCAGTACTCAATGGTACAGGTGGTAAGCCGTGACGCCATTTACAAGTAATATTGTCTGTTCGGGGAACAGGTTGGTTTCCTCACGATGATTTTCCTCACCGTATAATTCGTAAATGTATTTTTTATTACGAAAATCTACATAGAAATTCATTAAACTTCAATTCCGTTAGTACATGTTCAAGCGGGATTTGAACCATGTACCCACTGATACAGAGCCAAGCTCCAAACAACTGAGCTACGTCGAATTTGTAAATAGAATGCTACCAATCCTTTTGGTGAATGTAAGAGGGGACTTGGTGACTACATAAATTACGTTAATATCTACAAGATGTTGGGCAGAAGGCAGTTGACTAATTACCTCAAGACAAAGTTTGTTATTTTGTAACCTAATTGTAGTAAATACTAATTGGACTATACATGTATAGTAAATAGAAAATATAGCACCTAGTTGTCTCATACTATGCGTCGAATACTACGGTGAGGGAAAACATTGTGAGGAAACCGAACTGTTCCCAAACAGGTAATAGTTAGTGCTTGTAAATGGCGACATGGCTTGCCACCTGTCACATTAAGTACTATGGTAGCCATAGATTTACTACCTCGGGCATTTGAGGAGATGGATACCTGAACCTCTGACTACCCTGCATTTGTTTTGCCGCATACTGCATTACATTTTATTCTGTTCAAGTACCAGCTCAGATATACTTACATCGGTACGTCCGAACCGTATCATGGCATTTCATGTGCACGTTCAACAGTCTATGCTTCTTATACGTTTTGAATCCACAGATATTACAAGTCGGCAACTCCATGTCCACCGAATGCTTGTTCCATAAATGCATGTGCAGCTCTTCTACACTTAAAACCATCTTCTGACACTCCAAGCAATGTAAACGGTTATTTTCGTGACACTTTGTATGGTATTTCAACTTGTCTTCGTCTTTCATCCTTACGTGACAGCCTACGTGGGGACAAAGCTTGCCTAACGTTTCTTCAATGTCTGCTTCTGTTAGTTTTTTAACTGGACGACCAGGTTTTGGGATAGATGAATCGATTTCGTTACTTTGCGGTGAATGACGTTGATCGATGTTGTTAACCTGGATTGATGATATCAAATCAGGTGTAACAGTTGACCGCTGCACTGTGTTTGAATCTGAGATGTTGACGTATTGGTGGTTCAAATCTTTGTTGTATACTATGTTAATACTGGCTTCTTGTATTATTTCTTTTGCATCAACCTTTTCAAAGTTTGGAGTGCTCATTTTCTGAAGTTCATCCACTGTTATATACGTGACTTTCGGAAGCACATTGGTTGACGTAACGCTCGGTATAATTTCAATCACTTGCGGTATTTTTATGTCCGGTTCTGACCGAACAGGTACAGGTGGTGGTGGATCTTCCTTTTTATCTTCCTTCTTTAACTTGGCATTCTTCAGAGCGATCTGGACTAGGCTTTTGATCATCTTCTTCACGTCTTTAATGCCCATTTTGTGATGATTTCGTAAATGAGTGCGTAGTGTTTCTTCAGCATCAAAAACACTAGAACACCCTGGACAAGGTATTTGAATGTTATCCGCTAAGCCGTTTGTCTTAGCTAAGTCAGGATGGACAGTAAACAGGTGGAACTTGATGTCATCCTCTGCCAAGGCCATGTAAGGACAAGCCTCACATTTGAAGAATGCAGTTGACCCCACAGATTTTTCTTCGTATGACATAACTTTCTCCTTAGGAATTGATGGTTTCGCGTCATCATTCTGAGGCACTACGTTCAAGTTCATGATAAAACACTGGCCTGAAGAAGACATCGTAGATTACAATAGAATTATTGAGTAATCAACGAGTTAGATTAGTCTACATTTTGCTATAATTTATAGTCAGATTATTATTATATACATTTCCGTATGATAAATGTGTACAATTTTAAACTGGATACCGTCATACACGTTAACACAATTAACAAGTAATGAAAATAAATAATTTAAACAATAGATGAATTACCAAACAAGAGTTTAGTTTATCAACATACACAATCCTATTCTCATAGCAGTGGCAGCAGGAACTTCAATACATTTTTTTCATTTAGTGTACAATATTTCTACGTATAACAAGTAGAAACACTAAATAACAAAAAATTTGAAATGTACCTAATAGGAAACAAAATGCAAGGAATATTTTAATAAGTTAAAGTTTTGCAATACATAATTTTGAAGTCGAGGATATGAACGTAAAGGTTTACTTCAATACAAAATCACTATCACGAGAATGTATAGTAGACCTAACATTGTGATGATGTGGGCATTGTAAAATAACAAAACAAACGTCAAATTCCTACGGTCGTGGAAGCTTTGCTGTCTTTAATTTTTGTAATTTTGTAAGATTAATCGCTGAAAGTGTACAAAATGGGCGTAAGTTTCCTTTATTTTATCAAGCTTATGCACTCAGCTTTCAATTCATTATACTAACCCTGTATTTCCCTTTGTATTTACAGCTAGAAATCGAAACGATGACACGTTATGTGTCGCCGATAAACCCGGCGGTGTTTCCTCACCTCACAGTGCTGTTGTTAGCCATAGGAATATTCTTCACGGCGTGGTTCTTCGTGTACGAAGTCACCAGCACTAAGGGCTCCAGGGATTTGTTCAAGGAGCTTCTCTTATCTCTCGTGGCGTCACTTTTTTCTGGCTTTGGATTACTATTTTTGCTCCTCTGGGTCGGTATTTATGTGTGATCGTTATTGAAATCGTTTCGTGTTTTAAGGACTCCGATAAAGTTTATTCATTCCTCAAACCAGTGGTTAAAGTGTGCAATGCATTGAATATGGTGTGTGACGATATTGTTATCAGTAAGTTAATAAATGCTATTTGAGTATTACAGATTATTTCATTTTAGATCTTTGTGGAATGTGTTTATATTAAATTGAGTGTTAAGTGACTATTTAAATTCAGTCTTTGGTTGTTTTCATGCTGGCACAAAAGGCAAAACTAATATGTTGATTGATAAGCTTAATGTGTCGTTAAAATGCTGTATTACACCATGACAACCTTGATGTTACTATTCTCAATATTGGTTTTTGGAAATATTGAAAAATTATAAATAATTACATACATATACATTCACATCCTTTAATCCCTTTTGGGGTGGACAGAACCTTCAAGACATAACTTGAAGAAAACATCTTCTTGGTCACTTATTAGCATAATATCAGGGTTGCAATGTCATAATGGAAAATTAGTGACAGGTCACTAGCCTATTGCCTAATTGATTAAAATTATATAGTTATTATAAATATTTCAATAGGTATATAAAAACCTGCCGTAATAATACATTTTGCATAACCATTAGTTGTTGAACCACTATAGACAAGACATACACTTCTCTGTCTTAACAGAATAGGTAGGCTGCTATTGCTCTCATTTCATATTAACCTTATGTATGTGTTTGATTATAACATAACACATGTCACAACTTGTGTTTACACATATCAAAAGACAAAAGCGTTCACAACCATTACCCCTTGCCTAGTTAGAGTTTCAGGTGTCCATCTCTGCATTTGCAAAGGTAGTAATTCTATGGCCACCTAAAACCCACATGTTGTACACATACTTTGTTTAATTGTGGCATTTTAGGTATGGAGTCACTAAAAACCCATGTTTCACTAGATAGGCAGCACTTAATGTGATAGGTAGTGAACTGTATCGCCTTTTACAGGCACTGATTATTTCCTATTTTGAGGGATAGGCAGGTTTTCTCATAATGTTATCCCTCACCCTTAGCAACTGTAATATTATGTAAGTAATTGAAAAACACATTTGTTTCTATTCACACCACCTGCATAGTAAGAATGTCTTTAAATTCATCAGTAGGTTGTTTTTGTTCTTCCTGACATCCATTCTGACACTGCATTCATTAACTATGAAAGGAATAATCAATAAAATATACTTATTACTTTTTTCTTGGTTTCTGCATTACTTTATTACTTCTTAGCACTAGATATTATACATACATATTTACATTCAAAGATTACAAATTCTGTACAAATTATACAGTCAATATTAATATATTTCTTTAATCTGATAATCTATATTTATAAGAAAGCACATATCTAACAAGCTAAGCATATTAAGATACTTAAATCACAACTAAAAGCAATTATTACAAAAGTAATATTTTTTACTGTAAAATTGTTTTTAAATACAAAAAAAATTTGCTACCTACCCTCACATTCTTCTATCTATTATTAATTTTTTTTTTTAATTTATTGTCGTCTTTAAACATTTAAGATTCATGTTTTATAATAAATATTAAGTTATTTACTAAAGCACCATGTTCACAAGTATTTATTAGTATTTATCGTTGTCCGAAAGTGTGGTTTCCAAAATCTCTGCTGAAAGGGGTGGAATTGAAGTTAAAGTTGTTGTCGTGATTTGCTATACCATTGTTTACCTGTAAAATAAAATATTTTTAGTAATTTCAATAACATACATATTCCTAAAATCTTTATTATTATTCTTATATGTATCTTTAAATTAATTATTTCTTATATCATAATTTTTCTTGAGTTTGTGGTTAATTTTGCAAACCATTTTGGACTATACATAGATACTCTACACCTAATGTGATTGTTTGTGTACTATATCTATATACTGTGTATGGACTGCCTATATGTTGATGTTTTTACTCAACATAATTTCAACAGCTTCAGATATCAATACTCATGTATCAAATGATATCTTGTTACAAAACATTTAACTCTATAAGCGCCAAAGGGGTAGACACTTGCGATGTAAAAGATTGCTTACTATCTGCCATTCTCCCCGGCATGTCGTTAGAAGCGACTAAGGGAATAGGGGTAAAGAACATGGTAAAAGAATACATGCTAATAAGTGACCTAGGAGATGTTTTCGTGTCATCAAGGTTCAGCTCACCCCAAAAGGCATTAGTATTTAAATCATGTCGTATAGCAAGATACTTACATTGAAGTCCCGATCATTTAAAGTGTCCTCTGGCGGGAAGTAGTCGTATTTGAACTGCGGCATGTCCTCAATGCCTATCAAGTCGGAGTCCCCTGAAGCGTCACTAAACACGAAAAAGATCATTTGTAAATGAAATATTGTTGAATGACAATGATTAATATAATTATCTAATTCCCTTATTCGCTTGTTTAACTTGTTGTGTAGAATACGATGTTTTCTCTGATCGTATGAACGATGCATAGCTTTCGCGAAAATACTCAAGTTCTTTTATGCTTTTTTGGGATTATACATCGCTCTAAGTTGCTTTTCTTCTCGTGGCTCAGAAGTAGACTAAACGACTATTACTCGTACGTTATTATTATGTAACAGTTTATAGAGCGATAGGGTAGAAACTTATTTAAACACTAATTATAATGGCTTCAAACCACGTCATTAACATTTGACCGTAATGTAAATAAAAGATACACTCTATCATACTATATCGGCTGTCCCAAACCAAAACCTAGTATAAGCCATTTTGATTTCAAAACCTTTTTTTTAATCTTACTTAATTGAATAGGTATAATAAACTGCACCTAATGCAAAAACACTGACTGCTCTAACACTCCCAGAACCAAAGTTTATTCTTATTACTTTATACTTTTTATTTCTTGACAGGCACGTAATTAGGTTTGTTCTGTTCTGTCTTGGGTCCTCTGCTTTTTATACTGTATAGCGCGGATGTTGTTAGCAGTATCGAAAGCAGTCGATATCATCTCTACGCTGATGATTTGCAACTGTATGCATCTGCCAAGCCTTCGGGTATGTCGGAGTGCATACGGAGCATTAATTCTGAGCTCGAACGAATTGCGTCTTGGTCTGATAGAAATTGTCTTACGCTTAACCCTTCCAAATCTAAGGTTTTAGTTCTTGGAAGTCGGTCGCAAATTCGAAGTACGATGGATGTCCTGTCCACCAATGATATAGTTATCAGGGGCAACGTGATAGGGGCGGTGGAGGAGGTTAGGAACCTGGGCTTGCTGATGGACCGGGAGCTTCGTTTTGAGAAGCACGTCTTCAGTATGGTTGGGAACTGCTTCTACCGCTTAAGGGTGCTCTACAGTATCCGCGAATATCTCAGCGTAGACTTGCGTGTCTGTCTGAGTGAAACGTTGATACTGTCGAGGCTTAACTACTGTGATGTTGTTTATGGTAGCTGTATACTTGGTCGAACTAGGAAGCTGATACAGCGGGTACAAAACGCATGCACCCGTTTTTGTTTTAATGTACCTCTACGATCCCGTATCACTCCGTACTTGAACGACGCGAACTTGCTGAACATGCAGTCACGTAGGCGACTGCACTTCGCGGCGTTGTTGTTTGGTGTCATTCGGTCGGAGAGCCCTACTTACTTGTACCGTAAATTCAAGTGGTCGTCGAACCCCCGTCATTTTAAGGTTAGGGCTGCTTTGCCAGTGCACCATTCAGCAGCGTTTCGGGGGTGTTTCAAGTTCGCTGCGTCCAAGTGCTGGAATGATATACCGCCACCTATCCGCGACGTTGCTTCTAGGGGAGTCTTCTGCCGTAGGTTTAAGGCTTATCTGCTGGAGCAATAGAAATCCTTACCCTAAATCCTACCTATGTCTTACCTTGTCGGTGCAACTACCACATATATATATCATTGTGTGTATGTATGTGTGTGTATATATATATATATATATATATATATATGTGTGTGTGTATATGTATGTGTGTGTGTATATATATATATATATATTTTATATGTAAACTTGTTTGAATTAATATGTACGTATCTGTTTATATGACGTATTTGTTCTTATTGTCCCTAACTATATTAAATATAATATATATGTGTAATATGTATGCGAGTGTCTATGTATGCCTATAAGCGATGATCTCAGTTATATTATGTTTATGAATTATAGATTATCAATTTTATGTACAAGTTATATTATATCTGTTATTGCTATGATGTTTTATTATAAGTATATTATTTTGTGTATGATTATTATTTATAGCTTGTGACAGATTCCGAATCGGGTGCTGCCGGAGGACCAGTGATGCAGCCTAGCTGTATCGTATACTGAGGCAGCACCTTTTCACTGCATCAAGGTTACCATTTTATTGTTGTAATGTTTGTATTGTGTCCTAATGTATGCAGTGAATAAACTATTTTTCTTTCTTTCTTTCTGTTTCTCGTGTAAAATATTCTAAATGGCTCTGATTAGGTTTTGGTTAGGGACTGCCGATATGGTAAAAACGCAAGTTATAGGAGACCATAGAGTCACTAACGCGGACGTTTGTCACACACGTGGAATTCTAGATCATATTGGTTGTAAAAGTGTTATCTACCTGACAGCATCAAAGTCCGGAGCCTTAGTCTGTTCGTTCCAAATGGGGTTGGAACCTTCGATGGCGTGCTTGTTTGTACCCGGAACGAGAACAGCGTTCCTGTTCAACCCTGAGTCCATGGATCCGAACTTGGTTGTTGATAGAGCTTCTAATCTACGTTTTAGTCTGAAATATAAGAGATTATTTGAACTACCGGTTACGGAAGATATGGCAGTGAGTATATTCGATTCATTTTCAAAATTATTTTAAATATTGCTATTCAAAACAATAACTAAGTTAATTTGTGTTTTGTCAGGATTGGAATACGTGGGGATCTGTGATATCTGCATACTCCTCTATAGGGAAATGTGTATGAAAAGAATAAGGTGTGGTAAGGTTAGTAATAAACTTGATTATATAACATTGTGACACCGGAACTAACATTTGAATAAATTTGTATTGTACGGTCATTTGGAAAGTAGGTTAGAAAACTAAAAAGATGTCAATTTTGTTTAGGTACACTTATGTACAGAATAAAAAAAATTATCTGTCCATCTCTTATTTGAAACGTATCAAAGAACATTACAGATATCATACCACGTTTACCTTTTTAAGAAAATATTAAATGAGGGTAGGTGGGTAATACAAATCTTAATACTATACTTACCCTCTAGTCTTGATAATGAATATCATAAGAAGAAGGAAACATAAGATGGCCAGTAATATTGTCAGGGTGGCTAGAGCATAAATAGCCATCACGGCATTATTACTGCCAGTTTGGGGAGAGGATCCTGTCACGAAATCCTGCAGGACCAGATCCTCGGCGTATAAAGCTATTTGGATCTGACGAAGCAGTTGAGCGTCGCTACGTAGTCTGTGGAACAAATATGAAAAAGTATGATTCATAATTAATAAACGTTAATATAAAATTGTACCTAATGGTTTCTTTGTATTTTATACATTATCATTTACTTTAGAGTTCCAAAATTTTAGTTTATTCAGAATGTTAAAATGCATACAATAAGAAATAATGAGTTCTTTTAGGGATGCATCACGGCTTGAAGTACCAATTTTTTACAAAAAATATTTAAATTAAAGAACCATAAAAAGTAATATAACTGTTTCTCGTGTAAGATACAATCATTCATTTGTTCACCATAATCATAATGGACGTATATAAATCATTTTTGACAACCAATAACCCTTGTGACTTTTTTTTTTGGTGATAGAATTGAAACTGGTGAAGAAATTGATAACACCACATATCAGTTCAATTTAAACGTAAATCTCAAAAAATACAAAAATAAACAAACGCGTTCACGACCATTAACCCTTGCGGGGTAGTCAGAGGTTCAGATGTCCGTCTCCACAATTGCGAAGGTAGTAATTCCATGGCATCGAACCCACGTGTTACCCAGATAGTCAGTACTCAATGTGACAGGTGGTAAGCCATGTCGCCATTTACAATTGCCACTATTACCTGTTCGGGGAACGAGTAAGTTTCCTCACGATGTTTTCCCTTACCGTAGTATTCAACGCATTTCGTAAATGTATTTTTTATTACAAAAATGTACATAGAAATTCATTAAGCTTCATTTCCATTGGTACATGCTCAAGCGGGATTTGAACCCTGTAACCTAGCTACAGACTCAAGCCCCAAACAACTGAGCTACGATTGAACGTCGAACGTAAATCTCATCACTCACTGTTCAATGTACTCGGCGGCAACCGGCACATCTTGGTCGATGAAGTGGGCCCGTACTTCTGTCAAGTCATCGAGGGCCGCTCCACTGCTGTCACTGCCTTGCACCACCTGGTCTATGTTACAGGTCATCCCGAAGCCGTTGCTGAAGGTTTGGGCGATCTGGTGAAGCCAAAGATACATGGGTAGTGGTATTATTACTTGGTTATAGTTATATGAAGGGATTGTTCTTTTAATGAATGGAGGGATCTCATTATGCTTTTCAACACACTTATTGTTATTAGGATTTTGAGTATCATATACATACATATTATTTTTAACTCTGGTACTCTTTTTTTCAATGATATTTAGTAGTTACCTAATGGTTTATATCTACATTGAATCAACTATCTATCGTCAGCAATGATTATCATCATAATCATATACCATGCTGTAATATTGCGTAAACATATTATATAACTGCCTGTCTCAATGCTTGGGGTACACTTACATAATCCCTGTTGGCTTCCACTTCTGGCACGGTGTTGTAGAAGAGGAAGTAGACCCTGTTCAGGCTGGAGATGAGGTACACCTTCACCTGGGCAGAGTCGCTCTCGTTGTCTAAGAATCAAAAGTAACCAGAACATATAATGAAATGCAACACTACTAAAATAAGGTCAAACATCGTGAGAATTGTAAATTACTTATTCCTTAGCTGGAATGATACATGCATGTAGATGGCGACATGTTTTATCACTCATGACGTTAAGTGCTGTCTTGTTGACTAATATGTGTAGGAGTCTATACGAGTACTAACTCTGAAATTGCGGAGATAGACTCGCGAGTTTTATGATTACCACGCAAGGGAAAATAAAGCTTTGTTGGGGTCCGTGATAGTGTTGGTTTCACGCTATTAATCTTTCTTTATAATAAGACACAAGCCATACTAATCTATCTTAAACCAATCTATCTCTGTCATCAGAAAAACACCATATCGCTCATTTGGTGCAACAACGTCGTAATTACATTTTTTTGTAAATTAAAGTTATTATGTCATTATGTTCGAAAAGTCTATTTACACCCGGAGAAACATCGACCGAAATGTTTTTTGGGGGATTTGCCGCGAGACGGCGCGAGTAAATCATATCGTATCGTATCGTATGCATCGTATACAAATCTTTAATCGGCTCTCCTTTAAAAATTGTAAAAGTGTAATTACGCCATTGTTGCACCAAATGAGCGATATTGAAAAAAGGTGACTTTAAGAGTACCTATAACCGCTGAGTGTGTATGAGAAGATGTAACTATGTTTGAAGCGAAAGTGGTCTGTCAGGATCGGGACAAATGGGGATCCATGATCTCTGCCTACCCCTCTACAGGGAATCAGGCGTGATGTGTATGTATGTAAAACACACATCCTATGCTCAAATCAGTCGATTTTACCCTACTTCTAACACCATTAAGATCTTAGGACAAGGCAAAGCACTAAGAGAACAGAAAGAAAAATGTATTAGCTTACCTAATGCAAAAGTCAATACCATATTAGGTACGATTTCAATTCTCTACGTATTGTCATTTGTCAATGCTTACCTGTATCCTCAGCAACCACATCAAACTCGAACATCCCGTGCATGGACGCAGTGGGTTGTATATTCAGGGATAACACTCCAGTGTCAGGGTTCAGGATGAAAGCTGAACTCTGGACTGCTTCTAGGGAGGGATCCACGATCATCGTGCTGTAGTCAATGCTGTATCTTATGGTATCACCTTCGGAGTGGGTGGCCTGAAAGGGTATGGTAATCAGTCTATAGCAGTCCACTGCTGGATATAGGACTCCCTAAGGGTACGTGGCCATGGTCACTCGTGGTCCTCAGCCAGTAGTACTAGCCATGTTTTCAAAGGCCCAAGTCTATTAATGCAATTTAGCAAAATGGTAGTTCGATAGCACTTCAGTAATAGTGTAAAGTTGTTAGTGGACTAACAAAAGTGTCCAATTCGCGAAAAAAATAGCGAAGTTTGTCACTTTTGCTCATCGAACAATTTCACACTGTTACCGAAATGATATTGGACTGTTATTTAGCAAAAAGCATTATAGTGTATTCGCGTTAAGAAAATAGTGACGTCATCATTACCCAAACGATTTGACCAATGAGACGTGACAACGAATGTCTGCGATTGGTCAATGTGACTTGTTTTCTCATTTAGTCACGTCTCATTGGCCAGTTTAACCTCTGATTATCATGACGTCACTATTTACTGAACGCGAATACACTATAGTGGACTTAGGTCCTTGGTCATTGGTGTACCTAATAGGGGGCTGGTTTTGTCTTAGTATGCTGAGACAGCTTTCAAACATGAACCACATTAATTCACGTTTAGGTGTGAACGTTCGTTCAACGTTCTTTATTAATGAAGGGAAGATAAAATAAAATTATGGCTCGATAATAATAACTTATTAATCACTTCCCTTATTCCATCTGTTTTTTCGTCAACGTAATTAAAAAGTATAACTTCTTTTAATAATTGTCGGAAAGCGACAATTTAACCACAAAAATTAGTTTTAATCACTTTTTCTCGATTTTTTCTAAGAATTTAATATTCCTTAAATGTGTAAATTTAAATAAAATTATTCCCACGTTCTAGACATTGTGAGCTGCCATCTATCATATTTTAATTAAAATTCACATTAAAACAATTGCGGAAATTTGTATACATTTTTAAGGCACATGCAAACAATCAGGCACATCCTATAATATTCGAAAAATTTACACATTTTTTTGTCTGACATTATGTTTAGCATGAAACGAATCTAAGTTTATAGCTAAAGGAATTAAATTAATGGCTCACCCTGACAGTCAACAATTCTCTTCCGATGACATCAGAGGTACTGATTCCAGCCGTGTAGAGTTGTCTTTCAAATACTGGCTTAGGATTGGCTTCACGAACCTGTTTTGAGAATAAACAAAAATTTATATACAAATACGTCCTTTTAAATGTCTCACTTTTGACTTACTACCTCTGCGTTATTGACAGCCATATTCACATAACATAATAGAAACATATTAACGAAATTATATTTTTCCGCAATTAAGGCAGACAACGGTATTTAATTCCACATTTCTCCAAGGAACCAGCACCAGTTGATTGTCACCAAGAGTGCTGACTTTAGCCTATTTCAAAAATAGACAGACGGTTTTGCAATTTAACCTTCACGAAACCGCCTGTATGTGGTCATACAAATAGTCACTTATCGAGATCTTACTAGTGTATATACATATACACTGGTAAGGACGACCTCCGTGGCGCGGTTGGTTAACCACCTCAACGCTATCGTGAGGTCCCGGGTTCGATTCTCGGTGGTTAGGAACTATGCTTTTCTTCTGCTTTCCAGTCTGGTTGTTGATTATATATGCTATATGTATTTATCTATGTATACATTTCTTAAATTTACGTTGACTAGTACCCTTAACACAAGTCTTAAATGTACTTACCAAGGGGCTAGTTCAATTGGTGTAATAATGTCCAAATATTATTATTATATAAATGATACTTACAGTAACCGTAACAGCAAGTCTACTCGCACTGTCTGTAACTATAGCTCCGGGAAAGTTGCTGGCGGCAACTACCAGGGTGTGAGTGTCCGTTTCATCTCTATCTAAAGGACTGACTACCCTCAAAACGTTTGTTCGAGAGTCAACCGTGAAGTGGCCGTTTTCGTTGCCTTCTGTAATTTAGTAAAATATGGAATAAATAATATTAATTAACATAGCATTCTGAATTCACAGAAATAAGTGGATTACGTTGGTACACACTTTAGCAGAACCAATAAGTCACACATACACACATACGCTTCACGACTTGTGGCTACACACTCCCTTTTTTATTATGGCGGGGTAGTCAGAGGCTTGAATGCCCATCTCCGAAATCTCGAAGGCATGTTAGGTATGGGTCATTCGAAGGCCGCGTATCACTAGATAGACAGCACCCAACGTGATAGGTAGTGAACCGTATCGCCGTATATAGGTACTGACTATTACCTATCCTGAGAGATAGGCAGGTTTCCTCACGATGTTTTCCCTCACCGTTAGCGACTGTAAATTATGTACGTAAATGAAAAACACATTTAAATTTCATTCATTGGTACATGCCAGAGTCGGGATTCGAACCTAGGACCTTTCTCATACGGAGTCCGAGATCTTACCCACTGGGTTACAGCCGCTTAAAATATGGAATATATATTATTAATTAACATAGCACTCTGAATTCACAGAAATAAGTGGTATACGTTGGTACACAGTTTAGCAGAGCAAATAAGTCAACCAATAAACAAAAGTGGTATAGGAAAAACAAAGACAAACGCGTTCACGACCATGAACTCTTGCGGAGTAGTCGGAAATTGAGGTGTCCATCTCCGCAATTGCGACGGTAGTAATCCTATGGCGACCTCGAATCCTAGAGTTGACCAGATAGTCCGTACTCAATGTAACAAGGGGTAAACCGTGTCGCCATTTACAAGCACTGACTATTACTTATATATACTAGCAGCAATTAATAAAGTAACATATCCATACATTATCCTTTATTCCTATTATTTAAGAGTATTAATTAGGTGCCTATTAGAAATATTGGCAAATCGAAAATCCTGACAAAATAGTTTCTCTATCACCAGATATATACGAGCTTAAGTCTTTGCCAAAGAATCTTTACAACAAGTCAAGAACAAAATTAGAACAAGTAAAGTCCTTATTCTTAGTCTTACCAACAATGTTGTAGAAGATGTCATAGCAGTCGTCTGTGCAGCCGAGGTTCTTGGGGTCCGTGGCTAGGGGTAGCTGGTGTTCTTCTTCCAGACCTTGCGATTGTTCTAGAGTAAGAGAGTATAGGAGTAAGAATAAGTATTTAAAGCACAGAATACGTTGCAAAAAGAGAAGATGATGTTGTACATGAAAGTTATGTTTGATTTGGTATTGTAGATGGTATTTCTTACATATAATGAAATTAAATAATAAAACTAATGAATAAAGCTATTTCAATAGTTACTTACACAAAATTAAATGGCTATTACTCTTTTCTTAACATAAGTACCAACGTTTTTTTAACTCACAAACTACCCTCCTTTTTATGCTTACCATATTTTAATGTAATAGTAGGAAGTTAGATAATCTAAATAATGAAAAAAGCTTCTTCAATAATTATTTTTACCTTGATAAAATGAAATGAGTACACTGAATGAATGAAGTTTCTAGCACACAATACTTTTATTTTGAATTTTTACCTAATTTTACTATAGGTTTGGAAAAGTCCCATATAAACACTAATTTCTTATTGGTTATAATCGTAAAATACACAATAGAGTCTCCTGATTGGTTATAGCTTCATAGTTTGTTGGAATATGTCGAGATTTGACCAATAGAGAGATTCTCAATTTATACTCATTATTAATAACTAAACGGGACTTATCGCGTGTGTGAAGCCACAAGATACTGTGAGTGTAGTGTGTAGGCCGAGCGTTATTGATAAAAACGTAGCAGTGAGGGTAGACAGAGAGCAAATCTGACAGGGCGCTGCGGTGGAGACGAAGAAATATGAAGCGTCAGTCTGCCCGTGACCAAGGCTGCTGCAACGTAGCCGAAACATCGGGTTAATAATAAAGGTAACTTTATTAAATAAAAACTTATGCGCTAAGTCCCGTTTAGTTATTAGTCATGACAATAGAGAGAGTTTTGCTAACTAAAGAAGCTGTTACTAACAAGAAACAGGATACGTCGCACACTTCAATCCTATTTCCTAACGTAGGTAACAGGACGTTTGAGACGATAACTAAGCACTCACCGTAGAAAGCGGCAGTGGCGGTGGCGTCACTAAAAGTGGGCGTTCCCTGGGTGGGCACTAGAATGACCTGCACAGTCACCTCTGCGGATAAGGGACCAGGCTCAGTGCCTCCATCTGTCGCGCGAATCGTTACCTAAATACATAGCAAAAAAGTATAGTATCATTAGTGCCAACAAGAATTTAAAAAGGGTTCGTGAAGAGTGTGTTCGTTAAGGGTATATTATTATCCAGATACACACACTTCACAGATAATTGGCAGTCATTCTTCCTAGCAAGTAAGAGGCAATCAATGGTCAATCAATCTGTTACCTAAATACATAACAAAAAAGTATAGTATCATTAGTGCCAACAAGAATTTAAAAAGAGTTCGTGAAGAGTGTGTTCGTTAAAGGTATATTATTATCCAGATACACACACTTCACAGATATTGGCAGTCATTCTTCCTAGCAAGTAAGAGGCAACCAATTGTCAATCAATCTGTTACCTAAATACATAAGAAAAAAGTATAGTATCAAAGGTATAATGTAAGGTTATTAAGGGAAAATAAGAGTACCTGGTACTTCACTGTCAGTTAACTGTGGTTGATAATGTGACAGATCTGATACGTAAATAGAACGATTATCAGTTGCCTCTCTTCTCAATTTGTCGTAGAAGAAGACTAAAGAACTGGAGGTAAATACAGTGTTCTGACCGCTTCGTCAGTAACATGTCTTCTTGGTATCAATATCATTACAGCCCTAATAGTTATGGCTAATGGTTTATCATTGCCAAGGTATGCAATTGGTTATACTTACTTGGAAGTCGTGCATATCATCGCTTATAGCTTGTGTTAGCAACAGAGTGCCCGAATTATCACCATCGTTGGCCACTGTGAAGTACTGCTGAGCGATATCTGGAACATTAATAATATTGCATTCAGTCGAAACTAGGTACTATTGGAAAACTAAGTTCAGTTCGGGCTTTTTGGCAAAACGCCATTATTGACCAATCTTAAAAGTTACTGATCGAAAAGGAAGGAAGATACATTTTTTACCAAGTTAACAAAAAGTAAGAAGACGTCAATGTACTGACCTATATATATTATTGCGTCTAATCGTAATTTTACACCTACATCTGTAAAGGTGATAATGTTCCAAGAAGACAAAATAAAACTATTATCTACACCACAGATAATATAATACTATACTCTACACTATAAAAGGAAAAACAAATAAAATAAAATATTTTTTTTTATATTGTAGATAATAGTTTTATTCCAAGAAGACATGTATGTATATATTTGTTTCATTACCTTAAAAAGTATGTATGTATATGAAAGATAAAATAGAGAGAAAACTTAACTCACACTAAATATGCTAAATACTATTACTACGGCGGTGTATTCCTAAATAAAATATATTCAAAGATCGTCTTACCATCACCAACTACTTCAAAGGTGACTAGTCCAGCATCTAGCCCATCCTCATCAGTGGCCGCTATCCTCTCCAAGAAGTCACCATTCACCACAATTAGCACGCTGTTTATGTTGGCTCTTTCCTGAAATTTACAAGTACATAATTTCATATAGCCTGCCCTGTGTGTGTGAATATTAAATACAATATTATGCATCTTATTTCCAAGCATGTATGACACCGTAACACAACTAAGGGTAACCATGATCTAATGATTAACAAATGAACTATAATTTCGCCTAAATATAGGTAGTGTCTTTACAATATCGATAAAGGATAGTGAGGTTTAGTCCCCTCCAGAAGGATGAAGTTATTTTTAAGATGAAAGCAAATAACTTTAGCAAATACTGCGGTATAAGACTACAATGACTTGTATACTATGACCGTACTTACACCATTAATTTTTATCGACGCCTTCAGACAAGTAACAAAACACTCCGAAATCTCAATGTATGGGATTGAGTTACTCATTCACTAAATCACGTGATTTTTCTAAACGAATCCCATACATTTTCTATACTCTTTGATACATGTCTGGTTTGATAAGGGTCTGCCGAAAACTGGATTACTCTGCAAATATTTATTAAAATATATATGCTACCCTCACATTCACTTACCCTTGCAAGGCGTATAGTGGCTCCATCTTGTGGGAAAGTGAAGACTGGTTCGTGGTAGTTGTAGGGCCTTACGACCAGGCTGTAAGTCTCGTTGGAAGACTGCTGTGGTATACCGTGGTCGTATGCCTGTGGGAATAAATTAGGGATTAAATTGGCTAGGTATATAGGTCCTATTTGATAAAGGAAATCAAATACGTATGCGTGACGTGGTATTGGAAAAATAGCAGTTTTATAATACAATTTCAAAAATAAATAGATTAAATTTTTCCTAACTTTGTTCAATCAACTCTACTTTAAATCTTTATTCGAACACATACCTTTACGGCAACACATGAAAAAGTATCAGTACATTTTTAAAAAAAGGCGAGGTTAGAGATACAGTGCGAGTGGATCGTCAAAATCGAAATAATTTTCAAATTGTTCCCAATCCGTGATATCTAATTTTTCTTTATTAAAAGCATATGTTTTTATTCGGGTAGGGAATAATTTGTAGAAGCCAATTTATTTAATGAATAACTTAGGTAAGTAATTAAATTTCACTCTAAATCACTATTTGGTCTTGTCTCGTTGTTTTGTCTAAATCACAATGTGTTAGAATGTAAGTAAAGCTTAATTACGTTAGATAAGCAAACCCTAGGGACAACTTACCCTGATATGAATATCATAGGTCCCCCAATACCCCCGTAGAGGCATAGCAGTCTCCAGTTCCCCAGTCACATTGTCAATGTTGATCATCACGAAGAGTTCTGGAGGCGTGAGGTCTCTGTCAACAGCTGTGAGGGACAAGATCTCGTAGCCCACTCTTGAGTTGTCTGTATCTGGCTCATCGATATCTGGTGCGTAGATATCTGGTTGTAGGCGGACGCCCTGGGAAAATATACGAACACTATTACTTATACTTATGGTCATACGCTCTCTTATTCACGAATATATGTACCCAAAGGACTAGGCAGAGACTATCGATCACCACCTGGAACGATCCTGACAAAGCACTTTCGTTTCATTGACTTTCATACACCTTATACATACTTGGTGGTTATATTCAGGCTGTGCTCGCCTTTAAGTGGGCAAATACTCTAAAAAGAGCTTGTATGCATAAGTATCTTTTGTAATGTGTTTGTGTTTGTCTGTTGGCGTCTCAAATTAATAAATATAATTTACTCTAAATACCATTGAGGTCTATGATGTAACGAGTGCCTTTAAAGAAGACGATTATATGTGTAAACAGACATGCTTTGCCAAGCCTGCATCAAATATTTCATTATTATTAGTGCCAACAAGAAGTTAAGAAGGGTTCGTGAATAATGTTTTTGTCAAGGGTATATTATTATCTAGATACACACACTTCACAGAAAATTGGCATTCATTATTTCCTGATAAGAAAGAGGGTCAATTAATCAGCCTATGATAGCCCACTGCTGGACGTAGGCCTCCTCAAGGTTATGCCACAAAACACGATCATTCGTGGCCCTCATCCAACCACTACCTGCGATCTTCTTCAGGTCATCGGTCCACCAGGTTACGTCCTGGTTGGTCCCGTCTACGTTTAACTAATGCAAATGGAATTAATTCAAACGGATTTTGGACCACCTCCGTGGCGCGATCGGTTAGCCGCCTGAACGCTAATCGTGAGGTTCCAGGTTCGATTCCCGGTGGAGGCACAGTTAAGAATTACACTTTTCTACTGCTTTCCAGTCTGGTCGTTGATTATATATGCTATATATGTATTTATCTAAGCATAATAAGTATATATACTATAATATACGTTGACCATTACCCTTAACACAAGTCTTAAATGAACTTACCAAGGGGCTAGTTCAATTGGTGTAATAATGTCCAAATATCATTATTAATATTGCACGTTGGGCTAAGAAATCAGCAATATGTCAATGTAACTCTGATAGTTAGAAGATTAGGAAAAGAGTTATCATTTAGATCATACTTTACCTCATCAAGTCCTTCGGAAATTGACCAACTGAGTTCGCTAGGTGGCGGTAGTTCTGGTGCATTGTCATTCACGTCTAATAGAATCACGTGGATTTCTAGACTTTCCTGATTTCGGTTGCCATCTGTAGATTTTAATAAAACGTGTTATTTTACTCATGTGTTAGAAGGGAGGTTAATACAATGCTAACTATCTGTCTAACTATTCTGTCTTTGATAAGAGCCTTCGAAGTCAAATGGTTTTTGGAATTTATTATTGAACACTAATAATTTCACGCTATCATTCCATATTGCAAAACAAATTATTTACTGTGAATGAAACATATATTATTATATGTATGTAAAGCTATAATGCTAAAATGTAAAAGTAAATTCACTTAGTATAATGCGGGTACTTGCAAAGTAAACATTTGTCTACCCTAAACACTATTTTCATTTTGTATTCTACCTGCATATTTGCGTGGTATATCACATAATATTTTTTTAACTCCCATGCTAGCTGGGACATAAAAAGAATACTAACTAGATTGCATTCTTCCTGGTATGTCGTAGGAGGCGATTAAGTACTAGTGGTAAATGGAGTCATTTAGGCGATGAGCTAGCAATCTGTCACCAATGATCCATCGAATTGATATTATGTATAAAGTGACCCAAGGAGATATTATCGTGTGTCCTAGGTACTGTCCATTCCGAAAGGAATTAAAAGACGCAAATTATTTAGTATGAATATAATTTTTAGCACTCACCTCCTTCAGAAAAGAAGTTGTCAAACAGCGTAATGTACAGGGTATGCTCCGATTCATCCCCATCTCGATCCAGCACTTCGTCAGTGGTGTATTCCACATACACCAGCCCCGTGTCCTGGTCTACCGCGAAGAAGTCTCGGAGGCGGCTCGCGATCGCGTAGTTCATCTGGTAGCGAACCATGTGGTAGGTTTCTGGGGAGGGAAATGTGGAAGGTTGGGTGGTGATTAGTAAATAAGTTGGACAAGTTAGAGATTAATGAATGTGTAGCGTGTAGTGAAATTTGTTGTCAATTTAGTAGAAGTATTAAAAAGAAAACTGATGTAGATTCTTTTATATATTAATTAATTTTATGATTTTGGTCCTTCGAGCCGTAACTCTCCTAAAAAATAGGTAGGAAGAATACCAAACTACGTTATTTTCCTTTGTATTGCTAGAATGAGTAACAAACAATAGCAAGAACGTTATCTAAAATCTCTAGCTGTCGATTAGCTAGACACACATATGTGTTTGTTTGATTTACCATCCCTGTCCAGGTCCTCTGCAATGATCTGAACGATTTCGTCCCCCGTGGTGGCGTTCTCGTATATTCTCACTTCGATTGGGAATTGGTCAGTCAAGGCAGTTGGCAGCTTGTTGTTTGTATCTATTATCCTGATGGAAATCTAAACAGAGGAAACAAGTTAATCATCTCTAGATTATAAAAGAGACTGGCTTAAAATAGATTATTTAAATTGTGAAACTAACGATGAACTCTGCGCTTATTAAAGTTTATATCATAAAATTATATTTAATGCTACGTAAAATATCAAGGTGGTACTTTGCAGCGATCCGTCAAAACTGTTAGTTACTAAATCCGTCAAAAAAGCTAAGATCTCATCGTTTCTGTTATATTACAAATATAGCAATCGTTTTTAGCTTTAAATATCGTGATGATTTCATATAACGTTCAAGTCCAACAAATCTTCAATCCTATTCTCTCAAACCCTCACCTCGCCCGGCGTCTCCCAGTAAGTGGGATCTGGTGGGCAGTCAGCAGGGTCTGACTCCGTGCACCTGTCACTGGCTATCACGGTGTAGTACAGGTACTCCCGAGGTGGAATGTCAGCGTCAATGGCCCTGTCCAAATCCACGTCTATTTGGCCGGAAACTGCGTCTATCTTGACCAGATCATCTGGGGTATTGTTGCGGGGTCTAGAATAAATGTTAAAAATAAATATACGGTTGTAGTGTAGCATCGAAAGTCTAAATAAAGTGTTTGACTTTATAGATAAATTGGTTTCATCAATCAGCCCATTCTAGTCCACTGCTGGACGTAGGCCTCTCCGAGAGGACGCCACAAAACTCGATCATTGCTCATGATGGCTCTCATCCAGCAGCTACCTGCGACCTTCTTGAGGTCATCGGTACACCTAACACGGGGGTCATTAATTAGGGGGAAGGGAATTGATTGGTTTTATACTAATAAATGAGAAAACAGATATAGTTGAGTTGACATGTTGCAATGGAAAGTGATGATTCTGAACAGAACCCAGGTTTTTTAAATTCAATGGGGTATTTTACAGTGAGGGCAAATAACCTAAGATTCTTCCTACTCCGAAATGACAAGACATTAGAATATTTAATAACCCGACTAACGTAGAAAATTAGGATCACGTTTTCCAAAATTAGGATCACCAATTTCAAACCCAATGAAATCACTGATCAAAAGACAATTGAGAATTCTTGTACACATCTCAGTGTGCATCTGGATTGAGGACCCATTTTTCAAATATTTGACAATTGAAATGAAACTCACAGGGCATTTAGTAAAGAATTAGTAAAACCTATAACATGTATTCTTATATTTCTTAAACTTAAAACAAAACCGTTAGTGTCAAAAAACTTGGGCCCTCAATCCAGATGCCAGCATTTTCTAGATCTCGGAAAAAACGAATCCTGAGATAATGCTGTTTATTTGAGAATTTAGTAAAGAATTTCTTAAATAAATTAAGAAAATCTCAAATCTCAAAAATGCGTTAAATATAGGTTTAGGACGATTTTGCTTGGGCCCTCAGTTCAGAACTCTCCGACTTTTGGAATCATCAAAACAACAACATTTCTATACAATTCGACTATTGTAATTTATATTATCTTGAAGCTTAATGGCTCAATGAATTAGTAATTAAGAAATCACGATACATAGCTAATAGTTTAAGAGAAAATAAAATTTGAATTTTCATCTGACGTACTGAGGGCCCAAAACTTTCGGCGATATTGACTAAACTAAGCCATCTACACTAGCGCACATAAGGATGACAAATTTTACAATTTTTTTACTAAATCCGTGCAATGTTTACATGCCTCTAAATATCACACTTTAAGAGGAAATCAACTTTCATTATTTATATAGGAGAAAATTCTGTAGGGTGACTATGTTATGTGTAAATATAAAAAAGTATTCGACGTCCCGAACCAAATACAAGAGACCCGTGGAACAAAGTAGCTCGGATTGGAGGTTAAATTGCGTCCGCAAAGTCATCAAACACTTATCTATTGTGGAGATACTTACCAGTTCGTTTGCAAGTAGAATTGGTGTGTCAATCGTC
Source organism: Leucoptera coffeella (assembly GCA_030578115.1). Lineage (NCBI taxonomy): Eukaryota > Metazoa > Arthropoda > Insecta > Lepidoptera > Lyonetiidae > Leucoptera > Leucoptera coffeella. The sequence goes on from JAMBLF010000180.1 coordinate 27,458, forward strand.
TATTTATTCATGTATCCTTTGAAAGTCAATGTGAAAACTTGAAACGGTTTTGTTTCAAGTTTAAGAAATTTAAGAATACATGCTATAGGTTTTACTAATTCTTTACTAAATGCCCTTTGAGTTTCATTTCGATTGTCCAATATTTGAAAAATGGGCCCTCAATCCAGATGCACCCCACATCTCATACACAAATTTAATTTATATTCATACCATTTAACCGTTACTTACACGATACTGTATCGAATCTGGTTATACATGGGTCCATCGATATCAGTAGCAAGCACTGACCCGATGACTGAGCCACTCAAAGACACCTCCCTCACTCGGAACTCAGTGTCCAAGGTTCCTTCATCCCAGACTGGAGGGTTATCGTTCATATCTTCTATGATTACTGTGAACGTCACTGGAATAGGCGGAAATTGGTGATGTAGATGGATAGAAAATAGGCCTATAGACTGGTATGTGTTATTCTGACTATTTGATTGTCTATTTCGGGTTAGTTTATAAAGAACATAATTTTAAATAACAAAAATAATCTAAATTGTTTAGGTTTTATCGTGTTGAATGTGTAGCAGGCTATTTGATTGCCTATTACGGGTTAGTTGATAAATAACAACATAATTTTTAATAACAAAAATAATATAAATTGTTTGGATTTTATTGTGTTGAGTGTGTGTCGACATAATACAGATCTCTCTCTCTCTCTAGCCTTTTTCAACCCCTTTTTTGGGTATAGGCCTCCCTTAGCAAACGCCAACTCTGTCGATCTTGGGCTCTCTGTATCCATTTTCTTCCAGCTGTTCGTTTGACGTCGTCAACCCAACGCATTTGTGGTCTTCCTTGAGGGCGCTTTTCTTCCCAAGGCCTCCACTCTACAAGAGCCTTAGCCCATGAGCCATCTTTTCGGGCAACATGACCAGCCCATTCCCACTTAAGTCTCTTGACACGAAGGATAACATCTGTGACTTTACTTTTCCTTCTAAGCCATTCGTTGCGCTTTCGGTCCTTTAGAGTAACACCTACCAGTTTTCTCTCAACAGCTCTTTGGGCAACTTCTAATTTGTGCAGAATATCTTTTGTAAATACCCAAGTAACTGCTCCGTACGTGAGCACTGGTAGTATGCACTGGTCGTGTATGCGGGCTTTCTGTTCAGCAGAGATGTTCACCTTTAGCATGATAATACAGATGCTGTGGATTATCTACAGCAACATGCCGAGTCGATTCCTTTTGGTACCATGGAGGTGGCGTCACTCTGACTTAAAGTGTGTGTGTGTTTTTTTTCATATTGCGTCCAAATACATGTTATCTTCAATCAATCTTTAAATTACGGTGGAGATGTTTCACTGATATGCTATGTATACCTCTGAACTACTGAACTTTAATACATACATATATAGGGCTATAAATAGCCAATATGATGCCAATACCAATCGGTCAATGAGTTACTATTATACAATAAGAGACACGTAAAACTAAATCATTTTAAACCCTTACACTCATCAGATGGATCTCCGAGTACAGTGTTGAGGTCCACCACCCTAACCGTAAGGTACAGGACCTCAAACATCTCAAAGTCTATGGTCACGTTGTCTCTGATCTCCCTCACTTCCACTCGACCCACGGCTGATCCTAGAGCGTCAGGATCTGGGTATTCTGTTATGATTTCTACGCAACTGGAAATAAAAAAAAAGTTTTAATGAAATAAAAAGTTTCTGTTTTGTTAAATAGGCCTAAAAATATGATGAGCTTATCAATGGTAGAATCGTAGATTTAAAAATGACTCTTAAATATTTTAAGTGTCTGTGATATAATCAAAATCCAAAGATAAGTCAAGTCACATTTTTTCTGATAAAGGTAATATGGGTTTTGACAAAAGACGATCACAAAAAAGTAATTGAGGATGGACACTCCTCTGTCGACCGTAAAAAGATACAGTACAATCTTGAATGAGCATTACTCTGATACATACTTATAAAATAATTCGTTAAAAAGTAAATGTTGTCCATTAGAGAACAATGCTAGAAAATTTCTGGTTACTGACCTACTAAAAATCCCCGTAGATACTAAAATACCTACAAAATTATCTGGTTCATTTCTACCTCACACTCCACTCAGTACCTATTTAAAACTTACTTGTGGAACTCAATAGTTCAAATTTTCTTGTTACTAAAAAAACCCGTAGTAACTAAAATACCTACAAGAAATTATCTGGTTACATTCTACCTCACACTACACTCAGTACCTATTGAAAACTTGTTGAACTCAATAGTTTTCATTTTTCAAGTTACAGGCCTACCACTAAAAAGAAAACCCGTAGAAATTAGAATACCTAGAAGAAATTACATACATTCTATCTCTCACTCTGCTCAGTACCTATTTAAAACTTACTTATGAAACTCAATAGGGTCCGCTTCCCTTCCTTGCTTGGTGGCATAGGATGTCTCCCAGTCTATCTCAAAGACCAGGTGGGCAGTGGTGTCAGGATCTGTACCCGTGATCTCATCAGTGATCAGGTGACCCTGTGGCACGTTCTCTTCCACTTGAGGACTGCGGCGGGGCTGAAAGTCATAACGGGTACGATGAAAGGTGGGGATTGGTCAAAAACGTGGTGTTGATAGTGACGCAAGTTTTTGAGGGTTAGTGTAATAAAAGATAGTCCCACCTATCTTTTATTTGAGTAGTAGATTAAGGCTGGACATGTGCTGTATTTTGAATATTGTGAATAACTTTCAATCTTTACATTCTATCCGTCATATACATTCTCGTCCTTTAATCCCTTTCGGGGTGGACAGAATCTCGGAGAAATTATATCCCGTAGGTCACTTTTTAACTTGAATATTAGGGTTATGATGTCTTAATGGATGATTGATGACAGGTTGCTAGCTCATCGCTCAAAAGATTCCATTTACCCCTAGTCCTTCAGTGGCCTTTTTCGACATGCCGAGACCCAGTGCTAGTCTGGGACATAAAAAGGATGCTAACTAGCTGACGCTGTTTGACGCTCTGCCAGGTATGTCGTAGGAGGAGTAGAAGTGAATGGAATGTATGGTTATAGACATTATTAATGTTTTATTTTATTACGTTAGTGAAAAAGAACAACAAATCACACCGCCCCATTGTAGTTAGCTACACCAAAATCATCTCATGTCTCTGACTAATAAAACAGTGATTAACGGTAATTTTATGTTCTCTACGAACTAGGCAAATAAGTCTTTAGAGTACTTACCAGCCGTAAAGTAGGCGGAGTATTATTGATGTCATTCAACAGAATAGTGAGCTGGGTGGTAGTGGTGTGGTATGGCGCTCCCAGGGTATCTTCAGCTCGAATCTGGAACATGTTAGGTAAACATACAAATCATAATATTATTTATAATATTACTGTTCATTGTCATTTATAGACAATTTATCACAATAGCTGAATAACTTAGGCCTCAGTCCACTAATGCTTTAAGCAAAACATAATGACATCTGCTAACCCCTAAGTACTCGTATAGACTAATAGCTATGTTATTTTTCCATCGCCCCAAGTCCACTAATGCTTTTTGCAAAAAAACAGTTCAATTTCAGATCAGTAATAGTGCGAAGTTGGTAGTGGATTAGCAAAAGTGTCAAATCCAGCGCCATTTTTAATGCAAAATTTGACATGTTTGTCGATTTCAATGGTGAAATTTTACACTTTTGGTCATCTACTACCACCTTCACATTGTTATTGATCTGATATTGAACTGCATTTCTGCTATAACGTATTCGTGGACTAAGGCCCATTGTAATAAACTTTAATGAATATGACTTCACAAGTATTGATTGTAAAAAACTTGTACTATAAATACTTGTATCTAGAAAAAGAAAATCCTACCTGAACTATGATCTCGTTCTGCCTATGGTAGTCAAAGCTGTCGTTCGCTGTAACATAGATGGCGCCAGTGTCTTCGTCTATTGTTAAGAAGGTTGCTGCGTTTCCCAGCAAGGAGTGCCTAGAACATACACATATTGTTGAAGAAGTATGTACGACTTTATACATAATTAAAGAAGATGTAGTGACGAAAAAAGTGAAGGATAATATGTTAAGGTGGTTTGTGCACATGGAGCGGATGGATGAAAGGAGGGCTACAAAAGTAATCTATTAAGCCAAGTGGAAAGTAGATAATATAGATAATAAGAAGGGGGGGGGGGGGGCAGGTTGCGTAGAACTTATACATTCTTCTCAAGGCGGGTGTACATAGTGTGAAGAACACAAGAGCATGTATGAGAAAGTTAATGGGTGTGAGTAAAGCAAGTGAGATTTGTTAAGATCGTCCCAGGTGGCGATCGATAGTCTTTATCTATCCCGTTGGGGACGTACAGACGTGAATACATTGTGTATTGATAGAATGTAATTAGCTACATTGTTCTCATTCTCTAGCAAGATGTACGTAAATATTAAGACTTTATTAAATACTTGTAATATTACAATACTCCCAAAAATAGACCATATCTTCATTCTTATTCTGACTAATATAATCTAACAGGCTATCAATACTCACACAACTCTATCATCAATATCGCGGTCATAACCCGTGACAGTGGCCACATGGAACCCTGCTCCCTCAGTCTCATCGAAGGAGACACTTTGGACGGTCTCGTTGAACATGGGCTCCTCGTCGTTCCAGTTGGTCAGATAGACGTGGATGGTGGCGTTACCCATGAAGGCTGGGGTGTGGAGGTCTTGGGCTACTACCTGGAATTGTAAAAGTAATGGAATGTATAGATAAACGTGTGTCAAGAATTTCTAAAGGTTAATTCTAAAATGTTCTATATAACACAGAATGGACGCATGTGATCTTGGAGATATTATTGTCTTCAAAGTTCTGTCATCCCCGGAAAGGGATAAGAGGGCGTGAATGTATATGTTATCTTCTGTAATATAACGGAAAATCACCTTAGATTATTGGTCCTTCGAACCGGATCATATAAAACCAAGCATTCGATCAATTTTGTGTATGAGGAGGTGTATATTAATGAAGCGAAAATGGCCTGTCAGGATCGGTACAAATGGAGATTCGTGATCTGCCTACCGGTCTACAGGAAATCATGCAAATTTTTATGTATGTACAACCTTGATAGTAACTAAAGGTGATCAAAAAATACATCGGCCAGTATTTTTCATTTTTCTTTCATTCATTTATGGCCCGCAGACTTATAATGAACCTTTACAAATGTACAATCAATTAATTCGACGTAGCTTAGTTGTTTAGGGCTTCTCTGTATCAGTGGGTACAGGGTTCAAATCCCGCTTGAGCATATACCAATGGAAATGAAGTTTAATGAATTTCTATATGCATTTTCGCAATAAAGACACATTTACGAAATGCTTCGAATTATACGGTGAGGGAAAACATCGTGAGGGAACCTACCTGTTCGCCGAACATGTATTTATGTATTCACTCACCCGTAGTATAACATGCTGGAACTCTGGCACTTCGTAGTCCAGCATACTGTGGTTGCGAGTGCCCATAGTGAACAGCTGCCTCTGGTATCCCACTTCAGGAGCTATGTAGAAGGCCTCTGCTGCCCCTGGGGGTTCTATACTTTCTAAGTATACTTGGTATTGGGCGTGTTCTCCCTGTAATATATAGAGAATTATAAATAACATACGCTTCACGACTTGTGTATACACACTCCCTTTTTTATTATGGTGGGGTAGTCAGAGGCTTGAATGCCCATCTCCGAAATTTCGAAGGCATGTTAGGTATGGGTCATTCGAAGCCCGCGTATCACTAGATAGACAGCACCCAACGTGATAGGTAGTGAACCGTATCGCCGTATATAGGCACTGACTATTACCTATCCTGAGGGATAAGCAGGTTTCCTCACGATGTTTTCCCTCACCGTTAGAATCAGAATTATATAAATACCTATATATGTTACGGGTGAGGTAACAACTACATATTATTGAAGACAAAACAAAAGAAAAACGCGTTAATGACCTAATGGTCAGGTTAGTACCCTTGCCCCAGTCAGAGTCACCTCGGACCCACGTGTTGGTTCGAGAGGTCCATAGAATTACTACTTTCGCAATTGCGGAGATGGAAACCTGAACCTCTGACTACTGGTTAATGGTCGTGAATGCGTTTGTCTTGTCTATAAATCTAAGTACAAAGGAGATCTACAAACCAGATCACGATCATAGAATCCAAATTCCTCATCAAAACTCAGGGTCATCGCCGTCTCTTCCGGAATAGTAATATTGTACACCTCATGCAGAGGTTCTGGTATCTGATCGTTCACATCGTCAACTATAATAGCTACATTAGCACTGGTAGTAAATGATTCGTTGTCAAATTTGTAAGCCACTATGGAGAGTTGGAATACTTCTTGCTGTAAAGTGTCTCTGTCTATGGGTGCTACGTGGAAGATGGCGCCACCTCTCCCGCCCTCTAGGGTTTCGATTGAGAAGAACGGGTCTGGAAGAGAAATGTAGTTTGAGGTTATTACAATTTTTTACTGGCGAGCTTGCGGGATTTTTAAATCTCTTGTACAACTTTCGGAAATTGTAGAATAATGTTTGATCAGTTGTTCAAAACCCTACGTGACAAATTTACATACCAATCAGATATCTGACACTACTTATTGCTAGTTATCAAAGAGTATCCTCTGTATCCTTTCCAAAACTAGGGCTATTATTGATATATTTAATGAGCATGTTTCAAAAAAATGCTAATTAGGTGCCATTCCTTCCCGCATGTCATAGGAGGCTACTAAGGGACTAGGGTTTAATATAATCTTTTAGGCGATAGGCTAGCAACCTTTCATCAATTTTCCATTATTGCATCGCAACCCCAATATTTATGCTAAAATGTGACCTAGGAGGTTCTATCCACCCAGGAACAGATTAAAGGATGTTTGATGCAAAAGTATGAATTTAATGTGTTACATTTATTGCTACTTACATTCATTATCCTCCAGACGGTAGTAAATAGGCTTGTCGATACCAGTGTCGCCATCTATCGCTCTGACGCTGAAGTTTTGGCTAGTTTTCTCGTCGAACTGCTGCACTGCCCAGATTTCTACCCAGCGTGGAGGACGATGCTCCACGTTTTCAACTTGGACCATCATTGACACTGTGTGGTTATTTGGGAGGGAATCCTAGAAAAAAATATGGCTAGTATTGTTGGGTAAGGTATTTTGGTTTAAGAAAAAAAAATTTCTTGGTAAATATAAAAAGAAATACAATTAAATAAATTATATTGGAGAAGACTTAATACTGACAGTTACTAGGCTCTGACAGTCGAGTTTCATTGAAAAGATTTCTGCCATATCGTTGATAATGTTTGATGATTACAGACGCGATAAAATTAATGTAACTTGCAAAAATGCTACAGTTTCTGTTGAAAATTATGTTATTATCATTAGCGTCCTACATGTAGCCATGAATTACCGAACACGTAGTAAATCTTTCCCGAATTATTGACTACTCGTAATCGACAAAGGATAATAATTATAAACTGTTACAAGAATGTCATACTTACAAAAGCAGTGACACTAAAAATATGCAAAGCACTCGTCTCATAATTCAACTCTGCGTCCAACTGTATCGTCATATACATAGTGTACTGGTCATTGGGCACATTCTCAGCGTATATGGAGAACACCTCCTCATCACCTCGCAGGCTGGTGATGTTGAAGGTCATGAAGCGGGTGCTGATCTCTCCATCCACGTCTGTCACTATGTACACACACTCTGTGAGGCGAGGCACTGTTCCTAATTCCTGGAAATAGATTATATAGGAATTAAATAGATTCAAAACAAACATAAAATGTGTGCATATTACATTAAAGAAACTACTTTAAACAAACAAAAAGTAAATATTGACACACCGCTATTATGCTGAATTTGAGCACTCAGAAGCAAAAGACCCCAGCACACTAGCAGAGTTGCCCCACTGGATAGCCAACCTCTGGGCCAAAAACTCTTCGGAAAGTCTATCAAGACCGTTATGCCCAAGCCTTTTGTCTATGCTAATTAAATGATTGGAATTAAATGACCTAAATATAAATGATTTAATCCGCTATTACACAAATAAATCACGAAAATCTGTCTATCTCACTAGGGATATATGATTGGTTTGTTTAATTTATCTGGGACACAAAATAATGCTTGCGGGCTGTTTTTATGGCATGTCATTGTAGACAACTAAGACACAATTAATTATTAGAATTTCGAAGGCTTGGAACCTCTCTCCAATATTTAATTTTAAATGCTGTAAAAATCTCAATGTCTTATGCTAAACTAACTATGGGAATCGTTCCAAAGTCTTAAACAAACAATTATTATAGAAATAAAAGAAAGAAACAAAGATATTATTTATAATACTTACAGGCACAACACAGGTATCAAACACATTAATGACAGGGGCGTTGTCATCGATGTTGACCACCTCGAGAGATACTCTGGCTACCAGTGATTCACTATCTATCACCACTTCAAACATGTACTGCCGCATAGCTGGAGTCTCGTAGTCTTGTCTGTAACGTGTTGACACAAATTCCGTTGAATGCTTTAGAGATGTCAAAAAATATTGCTCGTGTATTTTGTAGGGTTTTTAGAACGTAAAAAGTATATGTCTAGATTGATATTTAGTTAAAAATAGATAGATAATTGTAGAACCACCGTGTTTAATTGATATCTTTGTGTTGTAAATAATTCGAATATCCAGTATAGATAAAATTCAAATTTTTTTGTGCGGTAACGGTTGTCTGTACATTTTCGTCATAACGTTATAACTATAGGGACCTAATTTTACTTATATTTTACCTTGCTGTGATGACTAAATACCAATCATTGTCTAAGTCTGGCTCCCTTCTTACAACAGGATTCAACAAGTGACGTGTTCCCACTAGGAATCGACCTATATAGGGCGTATCCGTACCTGTAAGAAAATATACAAAAAGTTGTTTGATACACATATAATATGTATTGCCATATCGAAACATTTCTCTCTGAAATATGGACTTATAGTAGTCCGTGTATCAATGTACAGAAAGATTTAAGTTTCCCTTTTGTTATAGAATTCACGCAAGCTAGCAATAAATAAAGTAAATAAAATAAATAAAAATAAGATAGAAGATTAACCAGAATTTATAGGTGCGGACCGATAACACGATAGATTGAAAAATGGTGACGTTAGAAGTACCTCTAGAAGTCAAGTGTGTATAAGTTGGTATATGGATGTGAATGAAGTGAAAGTAATTTTTTACCATCGTGACATATAGGGACCTGTGATCTCTGCTAATCCCTTTGTATGGAAACGAGGATGTGAGTATGTGTGTATGTAAATAAATACGCCGTGCTATGGAGCGCATGATGCTTGGAGTTTCTCTGCTAGATCGCATCAGAAACGAGGTGTTACGCCAGAGAACTAAAGTTTCCGACAATATGAAAAGAATTAGCACGCTGAAGTGGAGTTCGGCTGGTCACGTATACAGAATGTCACAGGAGAAAAAAAGTCCTAGAGTGCAGACCGCGTCTCAGTAAACGCGGTGCGATGCGCCCCTCGGCAAGGTGGAAAGACTACATAGGTTGGCCGGCATCGAATGGATGTGGACGGCCACTGACAGGGAGAAATGGCGTCATTTGGGGGAGGCCTATGTCCAATAGTGGATTGATATGAAATAAATAAAAAAGTCCATACCATAGTAATTAAGCTTCGCCACGATGACCTCGTCAGGAATCTCCTCCTCAATGTAGATGGGCTGGGTCCCGAAGGCCGCGGTCCCTGCGATGTAGTTGTCCATGCACACATCCCCCCTTTCTGGAGGGGGGTGCAAGGGCCGTGTGGACCATGTTGTGTCTAGGGGATGGAAAAAGGATCATAAGTACCTTATATACATAGTTTTGTAATAAACGTTATTATGTATTCTGGTGCCGTGTGTTTTAAATAATATTATTTCGACATTATTACACCAATTGAACTAGGCCCTTGCTACTAAGCTTACTAGTAAACATAATTATATTTAAGAAATATACACTTATGATATATAGATAAATACATATATAGCAATAACATAATGCTCATATATTGACTTTGAAGCAACGACGTACCTGTTAAGTCTAATTCCGGTAAATTATCAGGCACCTCTCCCTTTGGTATTGCCACAAAATATTCGCATCTCGAATCTGGAATTAAAACAGATTTGCACATTTAATAAAATTTGACGTAAGCTGTCACATATTAATTAGAAAATTCTCTGTTAAATAATTTAGCTGAGAAAAAAATTAAAATACAATATTAATTATGAATTTGTAAAAATCTAGAATCATAATTGATGGAGTTAAATGAAATCTAGATTGAGATAAACCATTGCTCATGTGATTATCTTATTTCATTGTCTTTCAAAGTAAAATACGGTTAAAAAAAACGAATAAAGATCATAAAGATATTGTTCTGCATATAAAATTGATTTATTAAGATTAATTGACGGTAGTACCTAATGCTACGGTGAGGGAAAACATCGTGAGGAAACCTACCTGTTCCCCGAATGGGTAGTTAATGTTTATAAATGGCGACATAGCTTACCACCTGTCACATTGAGTACTGAATATCTGCTTTGGTTCGAGGTGGCCATTATTGCGGAGACTGACACCTGAACCTCTAACTACTCCGCAAGGGTTAGGTCGTAAACGGAACAGAGTTTTGACAGTATCGTTCAATATAATGATCTTTAGACTCTGCCTTTCACGAAGAAGAAAGAGTTGTGAAGAAATACACACATACTTACACATCACGGCTAATTCCCTGTAGAGGAGTAGGCAGAGATCACGGATCCCCATTTGTCCCGATCCTGACAGACCACTTTCGCATCATTGACATTTATACATCCTCTCATACACTCTCGGCGGTTATAGGTACACCTAACGTCACCTTTTTTTAATATAGCGTCTATCTGACTGTTATATGACTTATTTATTCGTGAAGAAATGTATATAATAATGAGCATTACATTGTGCTATCGTCGTAGTGAGGAGAGAGAATAGTATCAAGAATGCCGCCACGGCATCAACCTCCATCTTGCATGTTAACTCTATGCTTGGATATAGGTAGTTTAAACCTGGAAAAATATAAAATATATCTACCTATGTATAAATTCAAATCTTTTATAGTACATATCGAAACCTAACGCGCAGCGTAAATGGCATTTTGGGCAACAATAAGTTAAATATACATTTCGATAAAAAAAAAACTTCATCGATTGGTGTTGGTTTTTTGGCGTCTAAGGGGTAAAAAATATTTGATATTTTTGCTTTTCACGACTTTTTCATTTTTAAACGCCTCTCCTGTAAAGTTTGATAAATGGCGATTAGGACGAGTGCGCTTAGGTGTCGATATGCATTCTGCTAGTCACGTTTATTTTATATAATTAGGTATTTTATTAAATAATTATATAGGATAGTGATGTATAGAATACATGTGGTTTTCCGTACTAGTCTGGAACTTAAAAGAATGCTAACTAGCTGCCGTTCTTCGCGGCATGTCTTAGGAAGCGACTAAGGTATTAGGGGTAAATGGGATCAATTGGGTGATGGGCTAGCAACATATCAATGTTAAGATCACAACCGCAATATTTATGCTAAAAAGTGACCTGGGTCTAAATTTTCGAGGTTCTGTCCACCCCGAAAGAGATTGAATGACATGAATATAAGTATGTATTTATATGCATTCATCACAAAAACCTTTCGGGGCAGTCAAAGCTTGAGTGTCCATCTTGATCTTAAATCAAAACCACTTTGTAATTGTGAATTTGGATCCAGCGTGATAGCTGATGTACAATGAAGATAAATGTATCTTTTTTCGCTATAATAAGTACACTTTTTATACCAGACTAAATTTTATATTAAATTACACAACACACAACGAGTTAATTAAAACACGAATTAAATAATTTATTAAATAATAAATGCAAATTTACAACTAATTAAATAGTCATGCAAACATACATAATTATATTCGTCATTCATTAGATGAGCTTGCAAATTCTTACTGATATATTTTACAATTGTCTTCTAGTACCCCGATTTAAGTATACTAAGGCATAGGCTAAAGTGACCAATGAAAAGCATATTATTTCTCTTTTCAGTATTGTCATCCGCATAATTGATCGCAGGGTGTATACGAGTATATCAATATATCCCCACAAACAAAGCTTGTTTCACTCGTCGTCTGTGCATAATATAGACTCTATAATATACTTAATTCCGTAGCAATTATCATACTATAAAAGATATTTTGAAGGCTGAAAATATATAAATGGATATATATGGTGTGAGTCAGGCAAGAGACATTTGTCAGAATCTGCCAAGGTGGATCGATCGGTAATATGTACTTCTTGCATAAGATGAATATAATAACGTATGTAAGTATTAGGAGGAAACTTTACCTTTGTTATAGTTTTAAAAACCTTGATAACTAAGAAATCACTTCACAATACACTAATTGTATCACAAAACACTGTAGTTGTCGGTTCGTATGAAAAATAATGATTGTCTAATCGACTGTGGTTGGTTGATAAGATGCTATCGATTCCGATATGATAAATATAATAGCAAATTATTCGTAATGTACCTGATTGTCATTACCATTCATAATATACATCTATGTGTAATCTATCTACGTATGTTTAAGGAACGAACTAAGGAAAGCGGATTTTGGTACATGAAATTTAATACTTACTTACTATAAAATGGGTGGAACTCAAGTTGTAGTCAATCGCAATCTCTACAGCGTCATATATCGTTGAAAATATTCAGTTTTCAGACACATGAACCCGTAGTTTTTGCAAAAATACCTAACTGAAGAAAATACCTGTAAATTTTAAAAAGACCTTTACTGTATCGGAAATTATTGCGACTTTTTCCTTATCACACTTTCGTAAAAATTATAATAGCGTTATCCCATTGTTCATATATTTTATCAAATATAGAAAATTTTCATTGAAATTTGCTCCTCTGATAGGTAAACAACTTTAGATCTTCAAGGCTTTACTAATTCCCGGGTCCACTATCTAAGTCACACCAATTTCTAAATGTACATACTACCTTCAACTATGTACTTCTATACGTCATAGTAAATGTTTTAAACATACTTTTTGTCGTCATACATTCCCTCAGACGCTCCTTAACATTAATTTATGCTTATCTTAACCTTAAATGTTCGCATGATTAAAAAATACCCAACACAACACTAGAAGGAGTTTTGACAGATGAATCATTAGTATAGAAATAAAACAATTAAAATCTAATCGTATTATATATTTGCATGGTTAGCGGCTTTGGTGATACAACACAATGCTAGAACACAATGATCAGGATTCAATACCCAGCTCGTTTTTAATCCAATGGAAACGTATATAATTTCTATAGATATATTTTTCTCAAAGTAATTATGAAACAAACTCTCTACGGATAAGCAAAACATCTTGAGGAATCGTTTGTAGGGACACGGCGACTCGATATCCCACTAGTACCTTTATATATTGACTATGTCATCAAATTAGGTTAGATGAGGCCTTAAATGATTATTTCGTAATTACAGAGAAGAACATGCGAACCTCTGACTAGTCCGCAATGTATATTAATCATGAACTTATGTACCTAATAGCACAACTAGTTGTAGCGTACTAGTCTGGGACGTAAAAAGAATGCTATCTAGCTGCCGTTCTTCTCGGCATGTCGTAACAGGCGACTAAGGTACTAGGTTTAAATAGAATCTATTGGACGATGGGCTAGCGACCGACAGTGTTCGTTATAACATCGCAACCCCATTATTCAAGCTAAAAAGTGATGGAGTAGATATTATATCTCTACGGTTCTGTTCTGTTAAAGGACGTGAATGTATTTGTATGTAAACAGGTTAACATACGAACCTGTGAGTACCTTACAATGTATATTAGTCATGTAGTGTAAATCTATGTACCGACAAAACAATAACACGCAGAATGTATCCCCTAGTTAGTAAGTTTTAATTGTAAACGTTTTGTATTGTGTATGTTTTTGTGGCTGTAAATAAATGCTTTTTATTATCATACGTACATACACATCAGTCCTGAATCCCTGTAGAGGGGACCGACCACTTTCGCTTCATTGACACTCATACATCTTCTCATACACACTCGGCGGTTATAGGTACTTCTGACGTCACCTTTTTTCAATATAGCGTCAATCTGACTGTCATATACACTTTAGACACTGGTTATATTAAGTTAGATGAAACCACCTTATACGTAAGATACTGTTTATAATTAGTTAAATAATTATTAGGTAAAAAGTACTCCCATAGTACTCCTAACTTTTGTTTTTAATTCTTTATTCCATTTACCACTAAGGTTATGTCGGCTGAAGTACAAACACTGATGCTAATGCGTTTAAACTTTTTGTTATTACATCGCCATGGTTACACCAACGCCGCCAGCCGCTACAACCAAAGAAAAACGAAATCGAAGCTCCAATTCTTCTCTTCCTTGTTCTTCGGTTCGTTCCAGTTGAGGATCCAAATCTTATCCCAAAGCGAACATATTTAGCCAGTTTGGCATCACAATTGACTAAATATTCAGCCGAAAATAATTATTTGTATTTTCAACTTTCACTGAGCTGCTGATTTTGTTGACAGACCATAGACGACTGTTTTTTATTATTATTACCTATAATATTCACTTTTCTAATTGCACAACGCGCCCTTTGATTAGCTCGCCTATCTTCGCTCTAAGGAGCAAAGTATCTATCTTTCCTTATCACTCCAGGGAGCGAAGTATCTGCGTTTCTTTTGCCAATCCATTCATCCAGTCAGTCCGTGGTCGGCGCTAAGACGAGGTTCACGTGGTCGTTGATCCTGCGATAAGAATTACGAGTGAGTTTTTGTTATCAATATTCTTTTGCCATTGTGTATAGTTAAGGTTATTTCGGATGAATGTATAGCTTTTTATGAAAGAGGAATGTAAAAGCTAGATCATAAATAAATTAATTCGTCTTTGATATATTTATAATTTTGGTTATTATACCAAATTAAAGGGCGATTAAGAAATGAAAGAGTAATTTATTTATGGTTAAAACAGTTAAAATAAGTCTAAATTTGTTACATAAACATCAACTGTTATAAATATTTGGATTACAATCAAAAGTTATAAATACTATTTTCAAAATCATTTATGTCTACATTTGTACTTTATATATACCTACTTAGAAGCCTACTGAGAAGTGAATTGACTCTATATAGGTAATATTTCATATATGTAGCAAGAATATAATTATGTTATTGAATTTACTGGTTCATGCTTAATAAATAAAATAATTTTTATCATAAACTTGTAATATCTGGGTCTTTTTTGTCGTTTATTTTATGGCATTGGTGATGTTTCTTTTCATAACGATATATAACAATTGTGTTTCACAATGTCTTTATCTGTAGATGGAATTAATAACGCCAAATGTTATATGTAAACAAACACATTAAAAGTAAATTAAGGTAGTTAGGAAGGAACACTTAATAGTTAAAATGTCTCAATCAATTATCCATAGTTTGGGTCTTGTTTATATAATATAAATACTTATACGGTCATATGTAGTGCATCAGCTCATAAGAAAATCAAATAATTTGTGATTGGTAGAAAAGAACATTTGAGCATGCCATAACAATATATGTATTAAGATTCTTACATTTAATGACCATGCACATAATAATTGTGGCCAATATTTCAAAGGATTCGAAAGAAAACAACAATATTTTAAGAAAGGTTGGTAACCAGCGGATTTTGTCATTACAGTTCAATATTACGAAGTTAGTAGCCTCCTACGATATGCAGCTAGTTAGCATTCTTTTTACGTCCCATGCTCGCACAGGACTATGTAGTTTTCCACTATACTAGCAGTGTTAGTGACAGGTGGTAATAGTGCTGACTACTCTAATTATCCAAAATCAGGTTTTTTGTTCCAACAATGTTGACTCTCGTTCATTAAACAGCACGTGGTTGTACATATCAACATATTTTATGTCATATATTATACAGTAAACATGGGTAAAGAAATGAAAAACTATAAACTTAAAGAAGAAATTAAATTAAATTTTATGCAAATATCTTTATAGTCATCGCTGTTAGAGAGTGGTAGGGTTCTCAAGACACTGATAGCATTCCCCCTATTCAATAACATAACATAATGCTGCTAAACTTCGATGAAATAAAAGAAAATAGGTATGGCATTCCAATTTTGTCGAGCCTATCTCAAAAACAAAGTTTTGACAATGGCACATAGGAACTTTTGTTGCTGTTGACTTTTGATTAATATAATATCACGGATTTTAACAGGAGTGTGTGTATTTGTTCAATGCCCAAATTCCAATTATGCTTTATGCTAAATTTCAGTTCAATATCATTCAGTAAGAGTGTGGAGATGTTTGTGGAAAAGCAAAAGTGGCATATTTCACCATTTTTAAGGCGAAATTGAACACTTGCCTATAAACTACCAACTTCATTTTATGAGTAATGTCCAAATAACTAATGCACTATGTCCGAAAGGCCAGATTAGGTAAAATCAAAGCTTAGCAAGTTTTAATCATGTTTGTCTTATAGTTTCATCGAAACTTCAATAATATCATTTAGTTTTAAACAAATTTAATAAAAACCATATATTTATTTTTAAGTTATAATCCGGTATACAAAGAAATCATTTTCATCATCAATTTATGAATCACAATATCCTCCTAAAAATGTTATTGTTTGTCTCTTATCAACTGAAATCCGGGTGCTCAGTTTGCTTAGGATAACTATATATTTTAAGTACATAATAGTTCAAGTTTAAATGATAAGATTGTTAAATGTTTACGTTTCCATTCGATTAAGTAATATAAGTAAAGTTGTACGACTATTAGATCGCGATGCGGTGATTCAATTACGTAGTCAATTAAAACTTTTCAAAAAACAACGGAATATCAAGTATCATTCAAAAATATGTTTACTTTTCACGAGAAAGTCTATCAAGCCTCGTGAAATCGGTTAATTCGTTCAAAATGATAATCCAATTTATATGAACACGAATTACCTATATGTCCCGCAACATTACGATAAATTTATCTACATCCACAGTTTTACTTATTAGTGCCAAGATACATCCGTAATCTAGAACGGAAATCGTATTTTTTTAGCCTAATGCCTAATTATTTGTACCTATCACAACTTCTTAAGCGATTACCTCATTCTTCTCGACTTGAAAGCGCCCGAAATCCTATTACTCGTGAACCCAGGTTTGATAATACCCGATAACCTTTCCAACACGTAGGTATAACAAAAATACATGAGGAGGTGAATCAACACACAATAATTAATCAGTATTTTACCGAACGTAACTGTGATATAAAGTTTATTCACAAAATTTTCTGACAGCAAAAAGCGCGGGTCTTGTTTTTCTCCTAAAGGCAAAGATACAAAATGCCGAACGAATACAAAATATTATTGACAGATAATAGTGAGTCGTGGAGCAACGGTCATACGCAATTGCAGCCGTATACCGGTTCCTATACGTATTATGGGAAGAAAAAGGTTAAAAGTTCGATAGCTTTGAAGGCCGAGGCGTATATGCAAGCTGTCAGCAAGAGCCAGGGCACATCTGCCCCAGCCGAAGGTAATTGCACTTCCAGGCTTTGATAATAACTGTTTTAAACACTTTTTTGTTTCATCCAAAATGTTTTTTTCGCACACGGATGGAAAAAATAGTAATAGCTGAAATGAAGTTATTGAATTAATCGGACTATATAATGTTAATGTAATTCTGATTAATTTTACTCAATATACCTACCTAATATTATATGGAATATCTTGGTATAATAAGTATTTACTTTATGTGTTATAATATAGGAGGAATTGACTGGACACACTTAACATATCCTGTTGTCTTCTATAGACAATTTAAATCTTAAATAAATATGGTTTATAACAACTGAAAACAAAATAAGACAATAGTGTTAACTATTATTTGCTTTTGATGTTAGTTTTTTAGTTTTTGTTAAAACATCTCATATTATTATTATTTTATGGATTTTCGGATAGGCATTCAAACGAAATTCCATTTCACTGAGACTGGAAAACTAATTTAACATTCATTGACATTTATACCACGACGTATTTAATATCCTAAGCTGATTTAGGTGCTTATAATATCATACATGTTCATATACATGCACGTCCTTTAATCCATTTGGGGGAGACAAACTTGGAAACATGAACACATCTCTTTAGTCACTTAACATGATAATGATTAGTGTTATGATATTATTTATGTTATTTCGAATCATGGTAACAGGTTTCTAGCCCATTAGCTAATATATTCCGTTTAACTCTAGTTCCTGAGTTGATTCCTAGAACTTGCCGGGAAGAACGGTGCTTAGATAGCATTGTACCTCCCAGATTAGCGCTGAGTAATATTTTGCCTTTGTAGGTATATTAGTACTAGTTAGTAAATATTAGGGCGATTTTTAGCTTAGATTTGTAACGCGTAGAACTTAGGTACACAGATCAAATTAGAGACATTCTTCTCAAGGCGGGTGTACGTAGTGCGAAGAACAAACGTGGATGTATGAGAAGGTTAGGTTAGGTTGGTTAGGTTATGGTGTGAGCGAAGCAAGAGAGATTTGTCTTAATCATTTCTGGTGGCGATCGATAGTCTCTGCCTATCCCGTTGGGGACGTAGAGGCGTGACAGAGTTGTCAGGACAATAATTTTAAACATTAACTGTCATTTTCCACACAATGTCTCCTATTAGAAATCGAAAAGAAAGGCAACTAATAACAATAACTTACATCCCGAACTACCTCGTATATTTCACCATCGATCATTCATAGGCCGCTTATCATTCCCTTATCACGTTCGAACCGCTTCCAATGGCTGCCCGATCGTTAAACGTGACCCCTGACTTCACTGTTCACGTGATAAACACTGCATTGCTATGTGTATCACGGGTGTTAGGTTGGGAGAGGTGAACAGAGGTTTAGGGTATAAAAGAGATATTTTATAGTTTTTTGTATGGGGATGAGGTGTACATGAATTTTATGTGTCAATCACAGGTTTTAGGTTAAAAGAGATGGTAGAAGTTTAGGGTATAAAAATAGATATTTTTAAATATTTTTTTGATGTAGTGATGAGATGTATATGAATCCTGGTATTTGACCAAGCGTAACCTTAGGATAATTTATTTTTTTCGCTGTATTTACTATATATGTCGTATACGTTTGGGAAGTAAATAGAACGCTAATTATCTGCCTTTCTTCAAGTCATATCAGATGCAATTGAATATATTTGATAATAGTTTAACAACGTTTTCCCATGCGATCAGTATGGGCAATGTGACTGAACATTTATTCTTCTTCTTCTTAGATTCTATTTACGCCGAAAGCTCTTTAGAAATCTACACACATAGTCATAGAATACGTTTCACTTTGAGTTCTGATCAAACGTGGGCTTTGAGTAGCCAAAAATCGTTGTACATTTAGTGGTCACTCAAGTCTTTGCCAATCCCAAAATGGTTGTGAACCGTATGTCTATGATTAATAACTAACGGGCCTTATCGCGTAAGTTTTTATATAATTAAGTTACCTTTATTATTAACCCGACGTTTCGGCTACGTTGCAGTAGCCTTGTCAAAACTTACGCGATAAGTCCCGTTAGTTATTAATCATTACATTTGTTTTACATTACATGTGTTTGTTTTTCATCTACGTACATAATTTACAGTCGCTAACGGTGAGGAAAACATCGTGAGGAAACCTGCCTATCCCTCAGAATAGGTAATAGCCAGTGCCTATATACGGCGATACGGTTTACTACCTATCACGTTGGGTGCTGTCTATCTAGTGAAACGCGAGCTTTGGGTGGCTCAAACCTAACATGCCTTCGATATTTCGGAGATGGGCACTCAAGCCTCTGACTACACCGCCATAATGAAAAAGGGAGTGTGTCGTGAAGAGTATGTATGTATGTTAATAATCATGAGTATAAATCGCGAATCTCTTAAAACTATAATCGTAATTCGTATGTTAATATTTTTTATTTTTCTTGTTGCAGTGGCTACGCAAACGCAGAGTATGCCGTGGATGGAGTCCGTTCACAGAGTAGCTTCCATCCCCATTGTGGGTTCAGGGATAGATATGAGCGAGAAGATTTACTACAGGATCAGGGTAATGTATAACATTATTTCGGATCACCTAAATATTATATAAAGTAGAAGAGAAGGACAGGGCGTCCTAAGTCCACGTGGCGTCGCTCAGTTCAGAAGGAAGCTAAGTCCATGGGACTGCAGTGGGGAGATCTGTAAGAGATTGCGCAAGATCGCCCACGATGGAGAAACATTCTTCGAGCCCTATACCCCTGCTAAGGGATAACAGGAAATAAGTCAAGTCAAGTCAAATATTATATAGCAAACCTGTCATTCTGGTAATATTCAGTTTATGATTATCACCCAACCACTAATTACTCGGAAAATGCATACAGTAATTGCATGTACATGTATTTACGTTTTTGGGATATATAAAAACTGACCAACCATACCCAAAATTTAGATAAAACTTGTCTGTAGTGCTTGGTGACCAAATGAATAGAGCTTTTTTAATATTTTTGGCTATCACTAATTTAAGTTACTTCTTTGATAAAAATAACAGAGTCGGAATTTGGTTAGAAATGGCGTTGCTCCTTAGAATCTTCAGTTGCATTCTCGTGTATCAGTTGTTCCATAGCTCTTATCGTCTAGAAAAAATCATCTCTATACACTTAACGATTACTCTCTGGATATATTTGAGTGTGTGGCGTATGAATCGTAACAATAATACATTATTCCTTCCCTTTTCCCAGGACTCAAACCCCCTATTCCGCTGGTACCTAACCCTGTACGAGAGGTCCCTATCCACTGGAGTGCAGCTGGCCCGTCCAGCAGTCCAGATGTTCGAGGGTCCCATCCACCAGCTGGACAGGTTCCTCTGCAACACCTTGGATGTGGTGGAGAAGAGAGTGCCGTCGATTAACTTGCCACCTGAACGGGTAGGTCGATGAATTCTCTATTTGAGGGGTAGTTTTAGGTAGGAGGTAATTTATTTGCAGAGTGGTCAGGTTTGGATGCCTGCTGGTCCACTATTAACAAGCAGATAGATGTGCGTATTCAATTATGATATTGTGAGGTCTGATTTTAAATGATCTATTTCTACCAGTCAGTATTCATGCATTTTGATACTTGTGTACTATGGTAACATGGAATAGTAGAATTGGTGATATGTTAGAATACTTTCATCATGGATAAGGCAAAATGTCGAATGTGTAGGTAACTGAATCTTCTCAAATGACTCTTCACTTGTCACTAGACTATCTGAAAACTCCAGTAGAGATACAATCTCCGACAGATCACAGATACAAATACCTCGTAAAACATTGACCAAGAACCTTCACAGTTATCATATTTCTTCATAACCATTTGCATTCCACAGCTGTACACAGAGATTCGCACCAACGTGCTCCGCCGCGCTGACTCTGTGAAGCAACTGGGCACTGCTGTGCTGGATTCCAGAGTGACAGCGGTGACAGCTGTCGCTTTTGACAGGGCTTTGACAACCGCTGACAAGTATGTTGACAAGTATCTGCCAGCTGACGGGACTGATGTTGTAGATTGTGAGTACTTACATATGTACATATACATCAAACCTGTATACATACAGGGGGTCAGGCAGCAATCATCTTGATACACTTTCGCTTCCTTGACATACAAATACCGAACACTAAGGCAGACACTAAAAAAAGCTTCTTCTTAGGGGTCCTAGGTTCGAATCCCGGTTCTAGAATAGTTACCAATGAAAAGTTTTTAAGTGAAATGTGTAAGATGGCACTGTAATTATTTAAAATAATACCAATTTACAGTTTGCTAACGGGGAGGGAAAATATCGTAAGGAAAGCTACTTATCCATTGGGATTGGTAATAGTCAGTGCATATATACGGCGTTTTAGTCCTCGAACGACGACGATGTTTTGAGCTGTCTATCCAACGAAACACGGGTTTAATACATAATGTGCCTTCGAAATAATGGGAATAGGCACTCAAGCCTCTGACCCGGGCACAATAAAAAAGGGAGTGTGTAAACACAAGTCGTGAAGCGAAGGTATGCCAGACAGCAACTAGCGATCATACAAAATGACCATTTTCAAAGAGTCCTATTGAACTATAGATATTTTCTTAGACATTGTAAGCCACTATCATCAACCTATTCTTATGTCTAAATTTCTTCTATTTGTGTTTGTTTTCCAAATAGCATTCAGAATAAACGTTACGAAACTGATCTATCCATCCTTATCAAGGAACATGGATATGTTTATGTAAAAACAACTTGTAATGTAAAGAAGTTGGAGAGGTCATCAGAGGAAATTTTTGTTATAATTAGAACCGTTAGATCACACACATCCGCATGCTTATCATAAATGCAGGCCAGGTTGGGATCTCATGACATGCGTTGACATTCCGTCTTGTGTAATTATGTCATGCATTGACAAATATTGATAATGGCTATTGACAGCAATTAACGCTTGAGGGAAAGCGATTAGAAATTGTGATAGATAGGTAAAAGGTTATTTCTAATATCTCTAATAGCTCGTATATGCATGTATAAGTGTAGCTAAAAATTCTTAGGAGTGTGCGTAAAAAAAAAGTTGTAGATTGTGACGCGAGAGATTGTTATGTATTCTCAACCTATGTCTTGTGTTCTAATGCATATACTACTATACTATTATATATTAAATTATAGTAATAAATCATCAGCTCATAAAAAGTAAGACCTTTTAATAGAATGAAAGGTCCTAAGTCAAAAGAATAAAAACTCCACTCCACTCGGAATTAATGAAAAATTTTTACGTTTAATGGTAAGATGGCGCTGTACTTATTTAAAATAATGCACATTTCTTCCACGTGCTCTAAACGTTTTAAATATAGGATAAGACATCATTTTATTAATCATATACTCGTATAGAAGCATCTATGTATACTATGACTATAGCTACACTATCCTGTCTGTCAGTGTAACACACGCTTCGCAAGTAGGACCAAAGGTTAATTGATAACTCTTAGGAAACGTTTGGATGACCAGGATGTAGTTCTACCGTCTGGCCCTTATCTATAGTCTGGGTGTGGCCGGTTGAGTAATTACTAATTGAGCGATAATTAGTCAACCTTTGTATGGGAGACGGTCGTGATAGTCATATCTAAATAGGGCTTGTTACCTTTGTGATGTTATCAGTAAAATGGGCGCTTATAGATCGGTCGATGGAACAGGAAATCTGTAAGAACGATGGAGAAACATTTTTCTTATAACTATACTTACTATAGTGTATTATTTTTCCAACTAAACAAAATGTTAGTTACAATTAGATGATGATTGATGTGCCAGCTGGTTTTTGAACCTGACACAACACTAAAAGGGTCATCTTGGTTCATTTTAACCAAATCTAGGATATAAACTAATCTAAATCTTGCTATAATTATCAAAAACTCACTTCATCAAATATCAATTATAAAAGGTGTCCTCCCAGTGGAATGCATGACTGAACCTAAAAAACTCACTAGCTGACTGTAATCGGGCCTCAAGTGATCATGTCTTGTAGCATGGCCCTCGAAGAGACCTATATCCAGCACTGAACTGCTACAGCCTAATTTATTGATGGAATTAAACATCAATCTTTATATTCCAAACTCATCAAAATTTCTTCCAGCCCCAGATTCCACGGTCACCGGCGAGGGTGGGAGAGCGAAGGCAGCCCAAGCAGTGCAGCATGGAGCCAGGCTGCGGAGGAAGCTGCAGCGGAGGCTCACCAGGCAGGCGCTGGCTGAGGCCAAGGCCATCAAGGAGCAGATACACGTGCTGGCCTATGTGGCTGAGCTGGTGAGATTGGGTTGAGGGACGTGGGATAGTTAGATGGCTTTCTTGCAAGTGTGTTGCGAGGAGGTGATTAAGGGATTCTCTTGGATATTGGCCTAGGAGGTGGTCATCAATATTTTTACTAATACGTGGTATTTCATAATATAACAGAATTGATAGATTTCATTGTCCCGTATTGGTTTAGTACTGCCAATAGCTGACTTATCAAACCATCGTAAACTTAAAGAAACACTGTTTAAAGCGAACAATCCGTTTTTATTCACACAAGATAAGTTAATCGAAGACCAACTACCCTCCGTTACCGACGTCAATTGTACTTCCACGTAGTTGCAATTCAAATTAACAGATGGCGTTTGAACCTAACAGCCATATACATTCATATCATCATCAGCCTATAGTAATTCACTGTTGGAAATAGGCCTACCCCAAATGACGCCACTTCTCCCTGTCAGTGGCCGCCCGCATCCATTTGATGCGGTCTCCACTCTTGGACTTTTTTGATCCAACGACTATCAGTCATTCTGCATACGTGACCAGCCCAACTCCACTTCAGCGTGCTAATTCTTTTCATAATATCGGTAACTTTAGTTCTCTGGCGTATTACCTCATTTCTGATGCGACGTATATACATATATTCATAATACGTAAGTAATTCAATATTTGTCATCTCAAACTTCCCTTCTCCCCTGCAGGTAGCTACAGACCCCGTCCTAGCCTGGCAGAAGGCTAAGGAGCTGTACGCCTCCCTGAGCCAGCCAGAGCCAGGAAACCAGGCCAGGCCTACCACGGTGGAGGAGGCTCTCGTGATGATGACCAGGGAAGCCGCGAGAAGACTGGTTCATCTGATTAATTACACGCATACTGATTTACCCAAGTAAGGAATGATTGAGTTAAATTAAAGTTGTATTTTCCGTTTTTATCGCGTGCTAACAGAGACGTAAGAAAAATTTAGGTTTTATGTAACTAACTAACCTTTCTGGATTATAAGACGATTAAGGGGTTAATGGAATCTATTGGGCAATGTGCTAACCAACTATCACACAAATTTTCCATACAGCAAAATAACTCGATTCTCGCTACAGGTGACTTAGGAGATGTTATAGTCCCTACAAGATTCTGTCCATCCCGAAAGGGAATAAAGAACGTGAACGTGTGTGTATGTATATTACTGAGCTATTCTGACAAGGAAATAAAATGTTTACTGGCTTTTTCGAATGTTCACGAAAGTTCTTGCGTGATAGAATGCAAATTTTCCAATATCCACAGTAATGATGATAGTAATAAAAGAGACCAGAGTATTATATATAGTATTTCTCCGAGTTTCTGCCCCGCTTGAAGCAAGGATATGTTTGTCATGAACAGTCGTAATTCGTGTTTATAACTTTATAATAATAATAACTTATTGATAGGTCCATAAGGAGTTAGTATACAAAGATCTTACAAACGATGTTACAAATTAACTCCTTTATGCACTTTGCAGGAATATCAAGCAGGGGATGAACTTTGTCACCCATCAACTGTCGGTGGCAGCGGAGACTATCATTAAAGTAAGCATATCTTCTGCAGCCGGATGATACGTATACGACTGACGCTACGGCCAATTTTTCCAACAGTAGCAAATCTAAATATCCAGAAGATTTTGTCAATTTTTTTTAAAATCTAGAGATATTCACACATACGTATCACGACTTGTATACAACCTCCCTATTTTTATTCTGGCGGGATAGTCAGAGGCTTCAGTGCCGAACTCCGAAATTTCGAAGGCATGTTAGGTATGGGTCGCTCGAAGCCCGCGTTTTGCTAGATAGACAGCACCTGACGTGATAGGTAGTGAACCGTATCGCCGTCAATCTAGAGAAATTCTAGGACGAAACCTTTATGTCAAATAACTGATATCCATTAGTTATATTTAAGAAGTTCTTCCTATCCTCCATTAAGTATTGGTTTGTACTAAAATTAAGGTGAGAATAAAATGCCTTTGTTTTTTCTAGTCACCGCAAGTGGGCGCTGCAATCGCTGAGGTGAAGAACTGGAGATCCAAACTGGAATACCTCATCCAGCAGCTGCAGGAAGCCTCCAAAGTCTACTTGGTACGATAGATTTACACATAAACGTACAATTTAAGTTTACTATACATACAAACTCTCACCAATACGCCATATCAATGTCATCACAAACTAGTAATAATTCTAAAGGTAAGCGAGGTCATTATGATGAAGAAAATTATCTATAATCTCTTTAAATGATTAAAAAAAACACACAACAGCTCTTAATAATACATAGTACCAGACAACTTTGCTGCGAGGAATCATAATTAACAAATAACATATACGCCACGCTTTTTTCTCTACAGAAGGCTAACCAAAGATCAAAGATCCTTGATACTTTTTATCATTTCCACAGGAGAACCTGGCAATATTCCTAGCTGGCAATGAAGAGCGAGAAAAGATCGCGCCCAAGTCATCGTACGAACACCGTGCAGACCTCACAGCCATCAATGGAGTCAACTAATTAAGATTACAAATCAATTTTACCAATATTTGCATTATTTTATAATGGTTTTATAATATAAGTCTATTATATTTGACATTAGGGTTACCAGTAGACCGCCTAATATTCCATATTTTACAAGTTATGATTAAATTTCTATTCAAAAAGCAAATAAATAAAAAACCTAACAAAAATACCTTATAATTCATTGAAATTGAATATACTTGTCAACAGTTTTGTTAAAATAGGAGGTAGAGATCGCGCCACATACGGTGGCAGTTGGAGGCGTCGCCACAGTCGCGTAATTCAGTGTTACCAGTAAACACGCCAAAACTAGCACTCACTGTGCCATACGGCTCGAAACATTATAGGTTTCATTTGTAACGATCTTTGGTTGCAGAGCTATAAACTCAAATAAAACAAATTAATATATCAAAGTCAAAATATGTTTATTATACTATTTCAAACATGATTAATAATTAACGGGACTTATCCTTCTTATTATATATTACATATATTATGTGTTCCTTCACTCTGTCCGCAATAGACCGTTTAGTCTGTTCGACATAGGATTTCCCACAGCTGCAATCAATCTTATACACACCCTTATATCTTATATCATGAGTATAAATCGCGAATCTCTTAAAACTATTATTTCAAACATGGCACTGAGCATTGTCTTTACATATTTTTTACCGAGGTTAGATCAGCGGAGACCCTAGCTTGGAGAAGAACTAACAACAAAACTTTGGAAATCAATTTATTATAATCACCCTTAACAAACATAAAAATTACAAAGAGTGGGCAAAAAACACAACGCTGGTAATACTAAATTTACCTTTCATACAAAATAACACGCAATGGCGGAAACGTCAAATTTAGTTCCAAGTTTGGCTACTGCCACCGTATGTGGCGGGTACTCTATTGAAACTGTTGTTTAGATAAGTTTTATTATTATATACATAAATATCCTATATGCATGAGTATAAAACTATCGAATCTCAGAAACATATTTTCCTAATTACATTTTTATTTATTTCTTGTCATGTATTAACAACAATCTTGAATGTGTAGGACATAGCTATTAAATTTGGTTTTGTTCTTTACAGAAATAACAAATTAGAATATTCATCAATATATCGTAATACTGACTCATAATATTAAAATAGTTCTACATGAAATTATGTGTTTTATTTCCCTTCACAGCGGTTTTTTCAATGGCAATAAAATGCCAATTTAGTAAGTTACGTACGTACGTGAGAATTTTAGGACATTAATGGTAGTGGCCAACACAATCCTCAAAAAACCTTCTGAAATTGGATAAAAACAACAAAAGGTTTTACTACCATAATTATACATATACATGCGAAAGTAGTCAAAAGTTGTCCATCTCTGCAATTGCGGGTGTATAAATTGTATGGCTGCTTCGAACCCATGCTACATGTTGAACAGATAGTACTAAATGTGAGGCGTGCAGTGACTATAGTTAGAAGAACAATTAGGTTTCCTTACGATTTTTCCCTCGCCGGAGTCACATATATAAGAATAATATACCCGCGGTATTCTAGGCATTTTGCAATTGCATTTTTATTGCCAAAATCTACATTAAATATCAGAACCCTTCATTATGCTACATGCTCCGAGGTTGAAACCATGTACCCACTGATACACTATCAACCCCCAAAGTGTATCGAACATGAACGAGCGATGTAGATCGAACTTATCGATACATCTCTATTGGTTGTCAAAAATAAATAAATAAAATAAAAAGCTTGCACTCAGTTCGTGTTTGCAAAATAGTGTATTTTATTTGAATATTGATTAATAATTGACTATTAAGCTCTGGTAGTACATTAATTTATCACCTTAGTCATCGGCAAGGCTGCTTAGCCTATTAAAATGCCGTCCATCGACGTGATGCCGCCGCCAACGGCGCAAATCAGCGATGGGGTACCCGAAGAGCCACAAGCGCCGCCACCACCTATCATTGGCATAATTTATCCACCACCAGAAGTGAGGAGTATCCTTTTCATGATTTAACGAACTCTAGATGAGTCTAACACATTCTATTCGTAAGTTATAGTATATATAAATTTTATAACCTAACAGGTATGTAGGCTTAGTGAAGAAAAGTGTACTGTTCTAATAACGGAGTAAATGGTGTTAAGAATTAATGAAGCGGACATAACAATTGCTCTAGTAATATAGAGATGTTATAATTTTCTTTGTTTCAAATGATTGTGGAGTACAATACCTTCTTTTTGGGTCCTGGCGGAGGAATAGAGCTTGGTCAGGCCTTTAACTGCATGATACTAATTAATTGTCTAGATTTTATTGTCTACAGGCAGTGAATAAAGTTGTTAGTTTATTTCTTGTTAAGTGTATGGTAATGGAATAGTAATTTTTTATGATAAATGTTCTTTTATGTTCTGACGCAATATAAAGCAAAAGTGTATCTTAAGAAAAAGTAAACAGGGCAAGTTTATTTTTTCAAAGCAACCAGGTTCGATTCCCTTACAGGATACAGTTATTTTTTCAAAGAAAGTTTGAATGCAGTTTTTATTTTAATCAAAATCGGTGACATGGTTCCTAAGAACAAATCTTCGTATCTCTTATAGTTTCAGACTTTCCCATACTGACCGTTTTGAATGCGCCACCCTGTATATTGAATTATGCTTATAAATTGTGTGAAAGAGAAGAAGGATGTAAGATCTGTCACATGAAAGATTTCAAATCATAACTAAATCTGATAAAATGTGCATTTTAATGTGTAGTGCGATAAGGTGGGGGAACATATAGTCAGAAAACAACTATTCTTGGGATAGGAAACTATTTGACACATTAAGTACCGACTACCTGGTTAACATGTAGGTTCAAGGTGGTCATACAATCCCTAATTACAAAATAGCAGAGATAAACTCGCAAACCTCTCAATAACTATTGAAAAATAAAGTGAAAGTGTTAGTTTTGTATGATAACTTACAATAGAACCACAGTTGCCTAATAGTTCAAATAGTTACCCATATCTATGATATTATTGGCAAGTTTGATTTCTTGTAATAATTTCCTGAACAGTGTCTTAGATATTGTTGACAAAACTGCAAGTTTCGTAGCCAGGAATGGTCCGGAGTTTGAAGCGCGTATCCGGCAGAATGAACTCGGCAACCCAAAATTCAACTTCTTGAATGCTGGAGATCCGTACCATGCGTATTACCAGCATAAAGTCCGGGAGATCAGAGAAGGGAAAGGTAATATGTTTATTCATAAATACTTTTTAATATATTTATATTATTCTTCTGGAGTGGATAGAATAAGAGTAATAATGAAATGAAAGTAGTTTGTGTAGGTGCGGGGATAAAATGGAATCTTTGTTATCTGCGTTCCAGTTTGTAAGAAATGTAATGTAAATAAATGTATGTAGGTGGATAGATTAAATCCTATCCTATTAGACTAAAATCTCTAAAACTTTCATCAAATTATACTTCTTGTAGAGTGAGTTAGTTGTCTATTCTGAAGAAAGCAGCTGGTTGCATTGTATTTTCTCAGACTTGGCTCTTAGAATAATGCTTACGCAAGTATTTAATTATTTATTACTACATATTTATTCCATTCACTTGTTACAGTAAATTTATTGTAACTATCTGTGTTTGTTACAGATACCGCCCCACCTCCAACCATAGCCTCAAGGCAACAGGTCGCCCCAGCCACTGCAGCCAGGCAGCAAGAATTACTGAAGGCAGCCGTTGCCACGGAACCACCACCTCCTAAGGACCCTCCCCCAGATTTTGAGTTCATTGCAGACCCCCCTTCTATTTCTGCCCTAGACTTGGACATAGTCAAACTCACAGCTCAGTTTGTCGCCAGAAACGGTCGTCAGTTCCTCACTGATTTGATGAAGAAGGAGGAACGCAATCATCAGTTCGATTTCCTGCGTCCACAGCATTCGTTGTTCCAATATTTTACAAGGTTACTGGAGCAGTATACAAAAGTACTTCTGCCCCCTAAGGAAATGGTAACAAAGCTGTCTTCAGAGATTCGCAGTGGCGTTCTTGAGCAGGCTAGGGCCAGAGCAGCGTGGCACTCTCACCAAGCCCGCAGGAAGGCAGCCGATGAAGCCAGGATAGAAAAAGAACGTCTCGCGTACGCGGCTATTGATTGGCACGATTTTGTGGTAGTAGAAACAGTGGACTACCCGGCAGGAGAACCGGGAGACTTCCCACCTCCCACTACGCCTTTGGAGGTAGGTGCTAGAGTTCTAGCTCAAGAGAGAGGCGAAGACCTTGCCAGACAAAACCACGACGATGACGATACTGAAATGCAAATCGATTCAGATACCGATTCCTCTGAATCTGATGACGATCTAGCCACGATGGAAGATCTGACACAACAGGTGCCGCCACCTCCACCTTCCAGCGCTCCTCCTGTTCCACCAGCGGACACCAGGGTCCAAGACATGGAGGAAGAGAGCTCTAGCAGTGACGAGGAATCGCCACCGTCTCCGGACGCCCAATTGGAACAGGCTCCACTGCCACCGCGTCCAGACAAGGTGCTCGTCAAGAAATACGACCCAAAGAGAGCCAGGCCACCTCCCGCACCCACTACGGACGAATGGCTCGTCTCACCCATCACGGGAGAAAAGGTACCTGCCTCCAAAATGGCAGAACATATGCGTATTGGTCTACTCGACCCCAGATGGTTGGAGCAAAGGGACCGCGCGCACGCTGATAGAGGAGATAAAGATGAGGCCCTCGCACCTGGAGCAGCCATCGACGCCTCCCTCAAACACCTCGCCGAGAGAAGAACGGATATCTTCGGTGTGGGAGACGAGGAAGCCGCCATCGGTAAGAAGATCGGTGAGGAAGAGAAGCGAAGAGATGACAGGGTCACTTGGGACGGACACACCTCAAGTGTCGAGGCTGCGACTAGAGCTGCGCGCGCTCATGTTACTCTGGAAGACCAGATCCAACAGATTCATAAAATCAAAGGTCTGCTACCAGATGAAGAAAAGGAGAAAATCGGTCCCAAACCGTCCGCGGCTCCGCCACCGCCACCGCCCCAAGTTCAAGTACCCACGAGCAGACCGCAACCAAGGATTCCCCCACCACCTCCTGCGGTGCCTCGTCCTCCAGTGCTACTCCAGCCTATTCCCCCATTAATGGTGATCCCCCCTATGGGAGCTAGACCGGCTTTGATACCCACCCCTGGAGCCTACTTCGCTCCGGCTCCACCAGCGCCTGTAGCCGCTGTGCCAGTACCCATACCGGTGCCTGATGAAGATGATGCTCCCATGGCTAAAAGAGCCAGGACTGAAGATAGCTTGGAGCCTGAGAGCAGCTGGGTGGCAAGACATGGTGGTGGACCAGCCAACATCAGGGTCCAAGTCCCAATGGCGCCCGAAAGAAGTGAATGGAGTTTGGATGGAAGAACCCTGAATATTACGGTGCCGTTGAGTGCTCCAGTGGCCGAGTTGAAGAGCATGGTGCAAAGGCATACAGGCATGCCCCAAGCTAAGCAGAAGTTGCACTATGATGGGTTTTTCTTCAAGGATACCAATACGTTGGCGTATTATAATGTGCCGCCAGGAGCAGTGATTCATTTGCAAGTCAAAGAGAGGGGTGGCCGTAAGAAGTAGGTGCAGTTATGGAGTGTCATGTGACCGTTAGTTTAATATAATAATAAAATATAATGTGTTGTTTTATTTTTTCTTACCCAAGACAATGATAAGGTTATGCTTACATATCACGTTTGTTTTTCGAGAGAGTAGGCAAATATCGTAGGTAATTTTTTTCCCGTTCCGGTTTTGATATACTATTATCGCTTATGACATTAATTACACCTTCGCATATGATCCATTGTAATATGTATATCGTTCACTTGAGCTTTATAAATCTTATTGATGTAATGGTGTTATATCTAATAAGTAGGCAAGCTGTTATATCTTATCAGGAAGGCAGGTAGATAATGATAACTAAGATTTTTGTTTCAAATACATTTACGAAATGCATCGAATATTACGGTGAGGGAAAACATCGTGACGAAACCTACCTGTTCCCCCAATAGCTAATAGTGATTGTAAATGGCGACACGGCTTACCACCTGTCACATTGAGTACTGACTATCTAGTCAACACGGAGTTCGAGGTGGCCATAGAATTACTCCCTCCGCAGCTGCGGAGAAGGACACCTGAACCTCTGACTCCCCAGCAAGGGTTAATGGTTGTGAACGTATTTGTCTTTTTGGTGTCTATTTTTGCTTCATAAGCATACATTTTTTCGTATTTATCTGTCTAAGGACTGGTTGAATAGTGATGATTTGATACTGACTAGTGTAAGATGGATCGTAGTGTAATCTACTAAAGGGTTTGTTTATTTAGAGGTATATTTTGTCAATACTTACGTCTGTTGCGGTGTGCAAGTGCCCATTGAAGGAACAATGAAACGATAGACTAGCTAGACTTTATAATGTGTTGTTTTTTTATTTATTCTTTATTAAGCCATTCACCACTAAGGTTATGTCGGCTGAAGTACAAACAATGATGCCACGGCGTTTGAACTTCTTGTTATTCCATCGCCATGGCCATACTGTATAGTATTATATTATCTGTGGCCATGGTTACACCAACGCCGCCAGTCGCTACAACCGAAGAAAAAGGAAATCGAAGCTCCAATTCTTCTCTTCCTTGTTCTTCGGTTCGTTCCAGTTGAGGATCCAAATCTTATCCCAAAGTGAACATATTCAGCCAGTTTGGCATCACAATTGACTAAATATTCAGCCGAAAATAATTATTTGTATTTTCAACTTTCACTGAGCTGCTGACTTTGTTGACGCACCATAGACGACTGTGTTGTTTTATTTTATCTTACCCAAAAAATTACTTAAAGGTTATCCTTACATATCAGGTTAGTTTTTCTTTAGAGAGTAGGCAGATACCGTAGGAAAATAAAATCCATTTCCGATTTTGGTATATTATACTTTCCTCTACGCATATGACCCATTGTCAGTATGTATATCGTTTACTTGAGATTTATAAATCTTAATGAGGTCATGGTGTATCCTGAGGGTCGGCTGTTATGTCTATTAAGTAGGGCAGATGTTACACCTTATCAGAAAGGCAGGTAGTTATGCTAAGATTTTTGCTTCATAAGCATTTTATTTATGATATTTATCAGTTTTGCCACTAATTTAAATAGCGATACCTGGATCTGACTAAGGACTGGTTAAATAATGATGATTGTTAGTTTGAGATGGGTTGCAGTATAATCTACCGATGGGTTTATTTAGAAGTATATTTTGTCAATACTTACGTCTTTGGCGGCGTGCAAGTTATGCCCATTGAAGGAACAATGAAACGATAGACTAGACTTTTGTAACTTTTTTATTTTATAATTTACATATGTCATATTAATAATATTTAAAAAAAACAATCTAAAATAAATAAAACAACTGGCTATTCTATTTAAAGATTTCTCATTAATAATTATTTAGGTTTAATAATTATTCATTAATATAACTTTATAATAGTTTATGTCATGTAATCTATAAACTATATCATTTCATCTTGTAATAGTACAATAAAACAGTTCATTACATAAATATATAGAATTATGTACATATTCCGAAAGAAATGCTACAAAAGAAAGAATATACATAATACGGTAAATATTTGAAAAGTGGAAGCGCCGACGCCTTGCGAGCGTAGGAGAGGCGTCGGCGCGCGAGCGACGCGAGCGGGCGGCCACCCTGAGCCCCAGGCGGCCGCTCGATCAGATGAGCCGCTCGCTCAGCCAGATTCAGGAGTCGGGGGGCGGCGGCGGCGGCGGCGGCACCGGCTGCGGCCCCTTGTCGGTGTCGCGGCGGCGCAGGCGGCCTCGCTGCTTCTTGAGCATGGTCGCCTGTTCACAGGGCACGTCTCAGCGCGATCAGGTGGCGGGGCCGGCGCCGCTGCGCTTCGTCTTCTTCAGCATCGTGGCCTGGACGAACCGACGCGAGCGTTTAGTCTGAGCGGCGCCGCCCCGCCCCAATCGCTACTAACGACATCTCGAGTCTGCCTCCTATGTCTAGTTCTCTCTTTCATTGAGCTTGTCTTTCAGTTGATTAGTTATTTCGTGGACTAGCAAATACTGTGATCATAAGAGCGTGTGTCCAAATTATGGCTTTGGTTTTTTGGTTAATGTCTTGGCCATAGTTTGAACACGTTACATGCTAACGTTTGTCGGAGAAGTCAAATGTTACGCAGGTGTATCGGATGCAGTTCAACTGTGCGATCAGCCTGTTGCTCGGGGTTTTCGGAATGAAATGATTGCATTGTTAGGAGCAGACTCAATTTGCCGTGAGTGGAGAGGGGATGAACGTAATAACAGTGGCTTATAACATTACGGGGAAAAACTTAGAAATGCCTTATGTGCTAATATTTTCTTATAATATATTCAATACCTTTTTAAGACTCATTAAAAAAATCAAACATGGTTTCAAAAACGGCGTTTCTATGTTTTTTAGTTGGTATGTCATACCCTGATTCAGTGAAAGGATATACTTGTATTTATGTGAAAGATTCTTACTTAACGTTTTTTACTTATACTGAAGTTAATTAATTGCAATTTATAGGATTGTGGACTGTGAAGATCGTAGCGAAAGCTTATCAAAGGTCAAGAAATATACTTTTTCTCTTACACTACTCCATGCTTTAAAGGGCTCTCAGAAATTCTCTTAATAGACCGCAATAACATTTGCATACCATTGATAAGTCTTAATCACGGTAACTGAATAACAATGTTTAAAGAAAATTTTTGAGAGCTTCTTGGTTACTTAATTCTTATCTAATTTGGATGAAACTTTGTTGGAATAGTGCTTTTGGAAATAGTTATGTTATGATTTCAATCGTGTTTACTTTATTCATGTAAATTAAACTTTTGTAGGTGAGTCTTAAATCTGCTATGCTGATCCTTACCAATGTCACTTAATAGACATTCATATTTTAAATCTTTCAATACTCCACTTACGATAGTGTTTTTACTACTCGTCACCACGTAATAGCCCTTATTAAAATTTTCTTTTCCTTTCATCCAGCTACAATCATCCATCCTCATAACATTCCCAAAGTATCCATATTAAGATAAAGATTATCATAATTTTTTTTTGCCAGAATAATGAATATTCTAAAGATTGATTTAGTGTAAACTTTTTATGTGATAATGAATAGAATAAGCAAAAGGGAGATACGTGCTCTAGTTCAGGTGCTTGTGAACGTACCTTCAAAGCAGACTTGAGGACTACGACTTCGCTAGGGGCAGCTACCCAGGGTTCTCCATCTACTTGAACTGGAATCTCGCTTCGGAGGTTTATCTTTATGTGGCCACCCTGAAACGGTGATACATTTTGGGTTAATCTTCAATGTATGAGTCTGATAGCGTCTTATTATTTTGCATGCCTGATACGGTCGAACACACTGTACCTTAAATACCAATTTGTAACAACATTGAATACGTGTGTTTGCAAATAAAGATTGATTTGATTTGATCTTAAGATTCAAAAGCTACTGATTACAAATCACTTTATCGTAAAATGACGATCACGTACGCGTAATGTAGCATCTTCAGACATATATGAAAATATAAATGGACAAACAAATACCTGTAGTTTTTATGAAAACTACAGTTTTCAAACGCTCAGTTAGCGAAAATTACATCATTCTCTTCACCTATATCTTCTGGATAACCAATAATAAGTACGTTAACGATCATCGACTATCACGTTGAAAGTTCAACATTTCTAGAAACTAACCTTAAACTACCAAATATCTTTTCAATATCTACAATTATCATTCAACCATTCAATAACCTGACTAGCTTCACACCGTGATTGGACAATAACCTTGTCAATTCCTATAATAATCACTCAACCCTCCAACCTGACTAACTCACCTGTGCTATCCGCATGGCCCCTCGCAGACCAGACTGTATCTGGCCCAAGTGCACCACCCCAGTGACCCCCACCACCTCTAGCATGCCGTCCCAGTGGTTGGGCTTACTGAACTGGTCGTCCTTTTCTGGACCCCACGGGTTGGCACCTGAACCCCAGCTGAAAAATGGAAAAGTATATGAGACGAAAATTTTTGGAGGTTAGTTGTTTAATCTATGGGGTTGTATACACTATGGAAGTCTTTGAACTAGTAAGTTAGTAGTGTCTTAAACCAGATGTTATTTTGTTTTTAAGAAATTTAGTTATAAAAGTATATGAGATGAAAAATATTGGAGGTTAGTTGTTTCATCTATGGGGTTGTATAAACTATGGAAGTCTTTTAACTAGTAAGCTAGTAGTGTCATCAATATTTGAGAACAACGGCAAGATAAACCAGATATGTATGCTAAAGATGACCGATGTTATTTTGTTTTTAAGGAATTTTGTTATATAGATACTATATCGGCGATAGGGATTGAAGGTCGTGATTTTCAATGAAAGAATCTCATTGGATAATAGCATAGAAGACTTTAGATATGTAAAATTCTGAAATAAGAATGGTTTTTCAGACACAACGTAAAATTGAAGCACATATAATACGTGAGGTGCAGTTTGTTTTTAAAAATACTGAATAGAATCACAACTAAATCAATTTGTAGACCTAGACATGCATGGAATAAGTAGCAAAAATTTTACCTGTGCTTAAATTTTACGTTGATAATGAAAAACCATATTTATTTCAGACTTTCACTTATGTATTAATCTTTCATTTATTTATCCTTAAAAAGATATTGACTTTGCCAACAGCAGTATCACCTACCTGAGGATATTAAGGATGATGATCCCCTCAACAGCTGGCAGTTCCACCTGTCTCCCGTCCACCTCCAGACGCACAGCCTTGTGCAGGTCTTTGCACATCTTGCGACCCACCATTTTGCGGAGACCCATCTTCACATATACACCCTTATTTCTAAGCCTGGAAAGGTTTTAGGGGGAGTCAGTGGGTTTTATTGATGTAAAATTGTATCGCGGGTAAAAGACTAAGGATACTGCATCGAATATATTTGTTTTTGTCGGTTTTGGGATTTTTTGGGTGTGCTAATTTGACTTGAAGTGATATTTTTACTTTTTTAATTCTTAAATTATGTTGTAAATATTTTATTGACTTTCCTAGAGTCGAAATTATGTAAAGAAATGTAAAGGTTGTTTAACGTATCGTTCATATATAAATAACAATTCTGGGTACTATTTAATTACAGCTATATAATTTCTATTTATAAATGGAGTCAAAATGAAAGATATTATAAAAGAAATATTAGCGTAGCTTCTGACCTTTCTATAGTGAAACAGGCTAAGAAACTAAAAAACGCATAATAATAAAATGGTACATCCATAAAAAAAAGCCTTAAAAAAATTAGCATTTAAAAAAAGCCGTTTATTTTAATTTTTTAATCTATTCGCCCAAGATTTTGACAGCTTCCCTAACCCGGGTTAGTCACTTTAATTGACGAAAATCGGCCAATCAAGCCGTAACCACGTTTATGCCTAAACATGATTATTTTTGCAACGGTGAAATCAGAAATGAATAGAAAACCGTGATTAAGCTCTTTAACCCACATTAGCGTGTCTTGATCGTGTTTAGTAAGTGTGGTGAAAACCGCCCTAAGGCGATAAGCTATATAACTTCTTTTGCTCTTTTTTCTCACCTGCTGTTGAATTTGTTGGGGTTCTCCTCCCTGGCGTTGTGGAAGTCGAGGCAGAGGTCTGCGTCGATGCCGATCCCGAAGTAGTTGTTCATCACCAGGATCTGCGAGTTGTCCTCGCTCTGGGACCCAGCTGTCACTGACGCTGGAAGGGGAGACAAACATTTAATAAGAGATACATATAAGTTACGGCGCACACCTGGCAGCGCATAGTTGATGCTGAGTTGAGGGCGGCTGGGTTGAGTTGGAGGGACATGTAATCCAAGGCACAGGATAGGAGCGGTTGGCGACGTCTCACGAAGACCCTCTGACCACTGGGATACCATAGGATGACAACAACAACAATAAGTTACACAATCCCTACAATTTTGCTTGGTCACTTTGACTGTACAAAAAAAAACAAACAAACGCATTCACGACCATTAACCCTTGCGGGGTAGTCAGAGGTTTGACTGTACCTGTGGTGGCTGTGATAGCATTGACATGGAATATTGGGTACTAGGCCATCCTCTAATTGATGAAAGTGATGATGTTAAGGCATGTTAAACTGAGTCTCACCTTGAACGATCCTAACGAATCTGTCTAAAAAATAAGTTCCTTATGTAATTTTCGAGTGTACAAACTTCAGCTGATGGTAAAATAAAACTAAATTCTTTGCCCCAAAAGCATCAATAACTGCTGTAGCCCAACAGTACATAATCACACCATCTACGTACCAGGCAACTGTTTAGGAAGCTCTTTAGCCTCGTCCTGCTTGTCCTCAGGGTGGAAGACCACAGTCCACCGGTCCAGGCGGATCTCCTCAGCGTCAATGACGTCTCTCAGCAGAGACAAGGGGTCTTCACAACCAGCGTAGCCTGAGCCCCAGCGAAGCACTCGGGCTAGATCGTTGCCTGGAAATTATGGTACGGTTTAATAAGAGATTAAATTTTTAGCGTTTAGCGTAAAATGTTCGGTGTAAGTCTGTGAATGATTAAACGAGGCAAAAAAGCTATACAATCATATCAATTATTTCAAAGTCAGCTCAGTGAAAGTTGAAAATACTAATATCTATTTTCGGTTGAATATTTAGTTAATTGTGATGCCAAACTGGCTAAATATGTTTGCTTTGGAATTAAATTTGGATCCTCAACTGGAACGAACCGAAGAACAGAAAAGAATAGCAGAATTAAAG
Organism: Leucoptera coffeella; assembly: GCA_030578115.1. Taxonomy (NCBI): domain Eukaryota; kingdom Metazoa; phylum Arthropoda; class Insecta; order Lepidoptera; family Lyonetiidae; genus Leucoptera; species Leucoptera coffeella. Next base: position 66,704 of record JAMBLF010000180.1, read on the forward strand.
CTTCCACTTCGTTTTTATTCGGTTGTAGCGGCTGGCGGCGTTGCTGTAACCATGGCGACGGAATAAGAAGAAGTGCAACCGTGGCATCAGTGTTTGTACTTGAGCCGACATAACCTTAGTGGTGAATGGCTTATTAAAGAAACAAAAAAATTAGACAGGCTAGAAGGTCTTCGTTACCATATAGCCGTTAAATAAACTTAATAAAAAAAATCTTACATACATATTACATAGACATAATCTTAGCGGTGGTTGGCTTATTAAAGATATAGTGACCTGTGCCCAGCGGGACGATAGCGCAGGGCGGGTTGGAGCACTGCGAGTCCTGGCCCACGTTGTCCAGGCACTGCAGCACCCAGCCGATGGTGCCGTCGCCCCCGCACACCAGGATCTTGTAGTTTGGAATGTGACGGAATACGTATAACCTGCCGAGGGAAAGAGTTAGCGTTGATCAGTATTAAAGTATAGTATATATGTATGGGTATTAATACTTTATAGTAAATTGTATAATATAGGTACTCTATTTTATTATACTAAATTATATATTATAGCGTTTTAAGTCATAAATTTATAATGAATATTTGACACAAAATCAAGCGTGTAGTATGCAGGCTCAAACTTGCTTTGAAGTAGGCCGCAATAGACCAAAAATTATCCGTATTTAAAGAATATCGATAATCGCAAAATGATTGACACATTATACAACAATTTCCAAAAAAGAATTATACCTGATACATAAGATCACGCGTAACAATCTCTATGACGAAGCTAATGATTACGTTTCCATTACTATACATCTTGTATACATGGTTGAAAATCCATAAATGAAGGTTGATATAACCCAACTCACCCAGGCAAGGGTCCTCCGTTCTCGAGATCGAACACCTGGTAGGGGTTGAGGAGCTTCCTGAAGGAGGAGATCAGCTCCAGCCCCTGGCAGCCGCCGGACTTCACGTTCACGAACACCAGGAGCGGCTTCACGCCAGCCGGCACCATCGACGGCTCTATGCTTGGTAGCAGTAACACTGCAGGAGAAATTGCGGCATATTAGATAACATATGTATCTACACTATACTATTATTGAATATTGTCTGCAGGATTTCTTGGCATTTCTTTTTTTGCAGGTTTTCTTTTACGAAATGTTTGTATAATAATGATATTTATTGTCCTTATATTGAATAAAAAGCATTTCCTTTCATTTATTTTCATATAAATTGTCGTCTTGTAATCCTTTTCGGAATGGACTTAACTTTGGAGACATCTGCTGGGCTACATTTAGTGTAATTGTAGAGTTTGTAGTGACATCACTTATCGATCGCTCAATAAATTTCCTTTCACTATGCAAATTTTTCCCTGTATTTACTTCTATGTACTACTGTACGTTCAATTACGTTCTATTTTATTCACCCTATTAACAGAACATACCTGGGACTAGATATTTACAAATATAAGTACCATTGCCTAACTCGATTGTTGCTAAGATCATAGATCCCCATATATCTGGATCAAGACAAACCTCTCTTTTTGGCAAACCTTCTCTTCATTAACATCCAAACACCTCATACACTCGTGTTCCCTCACCTAATAAATGTTTATCCTCATATTTGGCCTCTCGGAGGGCGTACAGCGCTCTGACCGCCTTGCTGGCGTCCTCATACGTGATCACCATCGACCCGTACTCGTAGTAGATCGGCCCGATCGACGTGAACTTGTTTTCTGGAAACAACCACATGGTTATGACAAACAAGAAACATAGATGGCACTGTAATTATAATTTGATTTTTATATTATATTCTTCGCTCCTCTTAGTAAAGCCTTCCTCAATAAATGGTCTATCTAACACAAAAAGAATTTTTGAATTCGAACCAGTAGTTCCTGAGATTACCGCGTTCAAACAAACAAACTCTTCAGCTTTATAATATTAGTATAGATATAGTCCCAGACTAGCGTCAACAGGTGATTCTTTCCTAGATTATTGTAAAGGACATATTTATAGTCAGTATTTGTAAATGAGGATGGGGTTAAGACCTGTCACGTTGGGTGCAGGGATAATTACGATCTGGTGAAACGTGGGCTTATAATTTCTGTAACTGTACCAGGTATTACCACAAACAACAGTAGTTTTTAAATTAAAATAATATAAAAAGAAGAAAAATAGACAAAATGAAATAGACGAAAATGGACGTGAGTTCGAGGTGACCATAGAATTACTACCTTCGCAATTGCAGAGGACACCTAAACCTCTGACTACCCCGCAAGGGTTAATGGTCGTGAATACGTTTGTCTTTGTCTTTAAAATAGACACTCTTCAACCTTTTTGATCCTACTCTGATTACCAAAACAAGTTCGAAATACAAATATACATATATATAATCGATAAAGAAACCCTTCACTCATCCACATCACAATCATACTTCCTTTTGCAATCTAAGTTATTTTATTACATGTCATATTCTAACTCACCAGCACCCAGGAACTCCACCAATATATTCTCGTAGTTCCTCTCGGACAGTCCAGGCGGGAGGGAAGCCACGAACAGCGCCAGCGTGGGGCCATGAGGATCTCTCCGAGGCTGCAGGTAGAACCTCGCCAGCTCCATCTTACGCACGGAGTCCCTGGCCAGCCGTACCAGGATGCGCCAGGGACGCTCGTCTTCCTCTAGCACGCGTTCTGACACTGGGAGAAGAATGGGGTTAGGGAGAGGAAGATGAAATATATTACGGAGAAAGAATAGTTGGTTACGTAATTGTGTTTGATAATAATCAATGTGATCTCAAGTTGACGAAGGAGATATTGTGTCCAGATTGAAAGGTAATAAAACTTTAGCATACGTATGCAAGTAACAGTTTCATTTTAAATTGTAAATTTAAACAGATTCTTACATTTTTTGTGAGGTAATCGGTTTCTTCCATGACTATTATTTTATGTTACATTTATTATTGTAAATCTATATAATATATTTTTATATTATGTGGATATGTATATATAGTGCAATTGTTATACAAATATTGCATATTTTATTTTATCCTAGAAAATTTATGCAAGTACAAGCGTGTATTTTGTACATTGAAGTTAAAATAACTTCTGATTAATGATCTTGCATAACATACTATGGTCATCATATCATCAATAACTTGCTATAAATATATTTCGGTCTCTTAAAACATCTCAAACAAGCCCATATACTTAGAGCTTACAAATTCTTTGTTCTCATCTAAAACTAAGATCATAATTACTTATCCAATACATCCTTACCTCCCCTATCCAAGAGTATTTCCGAGCACCTATAATCCTGCGTAGCGCTGGCGGGATCCAGCCCGAACCTTTCCAAGGCGGAAGCCATCATGGTGGCCACCGTGTCTTCACCAGTGCAGGGCACCGTGACGTAGCTCTCGCTGGTGCCAGCTATGCGCCCAGGGAACACCCTGACCTCTCCACCACCTGATTCCAGTTCTCTGTGGGAGACATGAGAAAAGAATTAGACACAGCGTGAAGAATAGAAGAACATGTATGATAAGGTTAATGCGTGGGAGTGAAGCAAGGGAGATTTGTCAGCATCGTCCAGACGATCGATAGTGTCTGCCTATGCACTTAGGCGTGAATTTATATGTGTATTTATGTTGAATATTAATGTCCTGTTAGTTTTGGATTCGAATGTGTCCAGATTCTTACTAAACAATGATTTGTATGGAATTTTCTACGTTTTTGGGGATAATTAACCTTCTTTAAATCCTTTCGTGATTGATAGAACCTTGAAGATAGAATTCTAGTATAGGTTAATAGAATCTATTGGGTGAAGTGCTAGCAACATATCATCAATATATCTTATTAAAGCCATCGCAACCATGATACTAATGCTAACGTGATACTGCCTCTTTAAAATTCTAGATTGTCTATCGAACGGGGTTGAATATCCTGGGTATATGTACTATTGTACCCATTTTACCTGGGTATATGTACCCAGTTTAACGTAAAGGAATCTTATCTGTGATATTAATATATATTTTTTCACCTATACTATCCCAAAATGGCGCTTACAGGTGTTATTTAATGTGTTTATTAAAGTCATCTCGTATAATATACTACAACTATACTCACTTGAACCTCAGAAAGAGCGCGGGTCTCTTGTTAGGCAGCCTAGTGACCCTGGCCAAGGGAGTAGGATCCTGGAGCGGCGGCTCATCCCCAGCCAGCGCGTCAGTCAGCTCGAAGTGCTCAGGGTCCCTGTTCACGTGGAAAGCCCTGAGGGCCGCGGAGACCAGCTCCCGCTCGTTCCAGTTGCGGCCCACCACCACTGGCCGGTACAGCCGCCGGGACCACGCCGCCTCCCCGTCATACACCTTCACTACTTCTGGAGGAAACGAAAGGGGGTTTTATATACGGTGTTTCGTGAACAATACATACGTGTAATAATGCTTCCGGTTAAGATATCTCTATATTTATTTGGATAGGTAAAAACCATTATGTCTTTACGTCGGCCATTATGGTTTACCATCTGTCAAATTGGGTTCAGTTTATCAGGTAATAAGGTGGTTCCAAATGATCAGTTGATTTTAGTTATTCAACTTCTAACTACTCCGAAAGGATTTCCTCATTAAAAACGCATATTCATAGAACTTCTAACTAGTTACTACTGCCACTTCTCCCTACTCAGGCTAAACCAGAGAACACTGACTTCATATCTTAAGTCTACTAGTTACCAAACAATCCTTTTACCCACCTTCATCCCGATCATCGGGCGTCCGGTCCCGGTGCTGGCGGTGGTCAGGCCGATGGTCCTGGTCCGAGGGAGCGCCCGTGGAGCCCCCGCCAGACACCGACCTGCCGTCGCAGCCGGAGCTGAACTCTTCGCTGATGCTGCGCGCTGCAACAAGCACACAAAACCGCGTCTACACCGACGCGCACGCAAAACGAGACTGAGCTTAAATTGCCTGCCCCTAACTGTTAGCTTTGAAAAGAGGTTGTATATGATTGATGTAGGGTTTTGGTTTATAGTTTCTTACGTTAGCTTAAGGTATATGTTCCTTAGTTTGGTATAAAACCTTTTAAATAGGTTTTTGTGCTTATTAATAAGGCTTTTGGTTAAAAATTTACATTTTGTTTTAGAATAAGTATTTCTAGTATAAACTAGGTACAAAATGTTGTATGTTATTACAGTAGGCATGGTCTAAACGTAGCATTGATATTTAAATAGCTACAAGTAGTTCTATATTAGATAAACCTTAATTTTTCTTACTCCTGTTATGAATGCTTTTACATTTTTTTTATTTAGATCAGCTATTATAATACTAAATACTTCAACTTCCAAAATACCTAAAATGTTGAGTCTAAATACTTTATCCTAAATAAAATCCAAAGCCTATTCAAAATAGAGGCAAAATCACCCATATCATAACCAAAGCATGTAACGTTACATGTTAATAAGCACCGTACGTCAATTTCACGTAAAGTCGATGTAATTAGTCAAAAAAACAACACAAACACAACAACGACGAGCAAGCAAAATAATGCAGGGTAAGTTTGTTTGTAATTAATAAATCCTCTGTATAAATATTTATTTACGTACCTAAATACGTTAGGGACACTGCACACCGTCAACGTAATTCTGAGACCCAAAAAGATAAAATTGTAAAGAGTGAATGATATGTGCAAATAAGGGGAAATAGAATGTACGAAATAGTGCTTTTGCGGCAAAGCTTTCATTCATTTAATGAAGATATTGATTTAAATATTGAAATGAGTAAGTAATATTTTATGTAATGATATCAAGTGCGTTTTTGACTGGATTCAAAGATGTACAGTGTGCTAAGACTGCGTAATATGGAAATGTGATTTCATGGTTAGAAAAATAATATTCATAAAAAGCGGGTGGCGTAAGCTTGCTAAACTGGTGATCTGAGCAACAATTGTTCTTTATTTAAAGAAATTTCTCTGTGTTGAAACTATATTCAACCATTTTAGTTAATAATATATTATGTATACATTCCATAGTAGTTTATAGTTATACATTAGAATTAAGCCAAACTTTAATTGACACTATTTTATTAATTGCAAACATAAATATCTCGTACTATATTTACTTTTATAGGACGATATAAATAATGTCATTAAACACTTTTCTTGCCATCTTTTCTTAAACTTCAGAACTTTAATTGAGTAAAGTACTTGAGAAAACTACATCTCAACAAACCATGTAGCTTCAAGTATTCAACTAGATCCAATAGACAAATCATTCACTACAGATCATAAACTAAGTAGCTTATTTCATCTTTAACCCAAAACTCCCCCCCACATCTCTACTTCTATAACAGCTACTGTTGCTCAGACCATCAGTGTGTGCGAAAGGAGTCAGTACCTCTGGTGTAGGGCGGCTCGGCTCCGGTGCAAGACGCCGGCAGGTACCTCCTCGCCATGGAAACCAGCCGGGGCACCCAAGGTCGCTCGGGAGCTGCTCAAACCGAACCTTCTGTTCACAGCCCAACCTACGCCTTATTCTAGTATAGGATAGAACTTACGGCATCCGAAATCTCGCTGGGAAGGCGCGTTCCTCACGTGGACCCCGATTATGGCCTCCATCGGGACCTCTGTACGCGGGATGGAGACCGCAGAGGGCGGCAGGAAGATCGGCTGCAGCATCCCGAAGTTGCACTCGTCTGGAATGGCTGAGCGGCATGCAGCGTGGCACTGGAAGGGAGATCGTGTGAGACTAAGAGATTGAGAGTTTCATACATAGATACGCACTAGAGGTTTAGTATGAGATTCGTTGGAGATAGAATTACCAAATACGTTATAGTGTATGATGTAGTGTATATAATGTCTTATATACGTATATAGTGTTACTGTAGTTTGGTGTAACAATTAGATAGACGACATATTGAAAAAGGGTGACGTTAGAAGTACCTTTAACTGGAAGGTGTGTATAAGGAGTGGATGAAAGCATTTGTGATCTTTGCCTAACCATCTGTAATTGGTGTGTATTAATATATGTATGAATGTGAAAATCGGTGTAGGTCAGTAGTTCATTACCTAACTCTGTATCAATGGGTTCAGATTTCAAATACAACAAAAATAAACTTTTTTGTATTTTCATGTACATTAATTGCATTTAAAACACATAATTATGCAAACTGTAGCTTAAAAAAACATCATGTGCAAAATGCTTTAACTACAGCGAGGAAAAACATCGTGAGGAAACTTATACTTAACCAAAACTTCGTCGTCCTATACACTTCAAACGTAACAAACAGACGTTCGCGTATATACATGTGTATGTAAATGAAGTGAGCTCCATTTCGATAGGTTAGAAAAATTGGGGTCAACCGAATTAAGTACATCCACCTAAAGTTATGGTTGGTCAATAACTTCAAGGTTGAACGGTCAGCCAGCTTGTTAAGGAGACTTTTGGATATCGATCCGCTGGGCTAGTTCTTGGGGGTTTTAGTAAGGTTTCGTATGGGGAAGTAACTTTAGGATCAGGTTTTAAGGTAATAATCATATCATAGTTTTAAGAGATTCGCGATTTATACTCATTATTAATAACTAACGGGACTTATTGTGTAAGTTTTTATATAATAAAGTTACCTTTATTATCAACCCGACGTTTCGGCTACGTTGCAGTAGTCTTGGTCACGGGCAGACCCGTTAGTTCTATTATTAATCATGAATAATCATATCAAAATATTAACCCCCTTTTCTTAACTATTCTATTGAACAATAAGCTATTGATCTGACAGAAATATTCAACTATAATAACATCATATTAGATTGGTAAGTTAAGTATGAATATAAGAAAAAAGTGACAGTTACGTCCGTTTTAAAAGGGATAACAGTTATGATGCAACTGTATATGTGAACATCATATGTCACATTGGTGAATCATGGTTTTGATGGAAGAACGATAGTAGATTACACAGTTAGTGAGGTGGAAGGACAGTAACGTAGGGGTCGGTCTAATAATATCGATGACCATCAAATAGAAGATATATTGAAAAAGGATGGTGTTTAAAGTACCAATGACAACGTAGAACCAAGAGTGGAAGTGTATGGATAACGATTATGACAAAGAGCCTATGTCCCGTACTAATCTTAAACTCAAAAAGAAAGTTCAATAACTGTCTTTCTTTCGGTGTGTCTAAAAATTTTAGGAAGAATTTGTATGTATATATACTCGTACAACACATTCACATCCTTTAATCCTTTTAGGGTTAAGCGGAACTTGTAGATATAATATCTCCTCAGTAATTTTTAGCATGAATATTGGAATCGTGATGTCATATAATAATAATATTGGGACATTATTACACCAATTGAACTAGCCCCTTGGTAAGTACATTTAAGAATTGTGTTCAGGGTACTAGTCAACGTATATTTAAGAAATGTATACTTATTATACATAGATAAATACGTATATAATCAACGACCAGACTGGAAAGCAGTAGAAAAGCGTAGTTAACTCTACCTCCACTGGGAATCGAACCCGGGACCTCACGATTAGCGTTCCGGCGGCTAACCGATCGCGCCACGGAGGTCCACATGTATTATTGAATTTTATTTTTATGTGACATTGTTACAGTGTAATAAATAAATAAATCAAAATGGCTACTTACCGTTAGCCCGCACCATTCGCACCGGTATCCAGTGAGGCATTCCGCCGACCAACACGCTCTTTTGCAATGTGAGCATTTAGAGCTAGGTGGCAAGTTTCCCTCCCTCCAATGGTGGAGGGGACGGGGGGCTGTACCCGCTGAGAAGGTGGCGTTCTCCTTGCAGTCCGCCGCTGCGAAGTCCACGCATTCACCGTGAACGTATGTTTCGCAGACTGCGGGGAAAGAGTAATAATAATAATACCTTTTAAGGCAATAAACACATCACAAACAAAGAGTGCTGTTAGTATAGTGTTCTTATTTAAAATGACAAAAAGAAAAACGCATACACGATAACAGTCACACGATAATTTACGGTGGGGGAAAACATCGTGAGGAAACCTGCCTATCCCTCAGGATAGGTAATAGTCAGTGCCTATATACGGCGATACGGTTCACCACCTATCACGTTGGGTGCTGTCTATCTAGTGATACGCGGGCTTCGAATGACCCATACCTAACATGCCTACGAAATTTCGAAGATGGGCATTCAAGCCTCTGACTACCCCGCCATAATAAAAAAGGGAGTGTGTATACACAAGTCGTGAAGCGTATGTTATGCATACACGATCATTGGCCCTTGCGGTGTAGTCAGAGGTTCAGGTGTCCAGTTAAAAATTCCATGGCCACCTTGAACCCACGTGTTGACTAGATAGTCAGTACTCAATGAGACAGGTGGTAAGCCATGTCGCCATTTACAAGCACTGACGATGTTATACCTCGCCGGTAGAATTTCAACGCTAAGAGACAATCAGTGTCAGGCAAATGTTTTGACTTTCAATGAATGTACTGTACTTGTACTTATGTTGAATTAAAGCATTTGACTTTGAATAAAAAGACAAAAAGAGAACTCGACGTAGCTCGGTTGTTTGGGGCTTGCCTCTGTATCAGTAGGTACACGGTTCAAATACCGCTTCAGCATGTATTAATGGAAATGAAGTTTAATGAATTTCTATGTACATGTTCGTAATAGAAACACTTTTACACTTCGGTGCATTTTGTAAATGTATTTTTATAACGAAACTGTACAAAGAATTTCATTAAACTGAATTTCTATTGGTACATGCTCAAGCGGGATTTAAAACCCTGTACCCACTGATACAGAGTCAAGCTCTTAACAACTAAACTACAACGAATTTACTACTATCATCAAATAAATTCCTAATTATTTAGTCGACTTTTGACATGAATAACGTTTCTTTTACTCATTTTTTATTACAGGAAAAATCTTGACCTCACAAGCTTAGTCATTATACATACACCATGCAAGGCCTAACACCTGCCATGACAGTTAGGTTAGGTTAGGTCATAACAGTGCCAAAACTGATGATAGTCATTAAGCCTCTGCTAACCCCGAAAGAGATTCGAGATACATATGCTCAGAAGCAAAATAACAATGTGTACTAAACTTAAAATTTGGCACCACGCCAAACTAAAGTAAGTTGATGGGAAAATTTGAATGAAATTAACACAATCACATACTCGCGTTTTTTATCCCTTTTAGGTTGGACAGAGCCTCAGAGAAACAATATCTCCATGGATACATGCTGCAGCAATAATATAACAGATTGTGAAAGCATATATATAGAGAAATTATGGTCGCAAGCCCATCACCCAATAAATTTCAAGAAGAGTATTCGTAACATACGAATACGGGGTACTAAAGAGTTTTTAGTCTTACCACAAAAACACTTATGATAACTTTCAAGGCGTCCGATGTTTCCGAGTTTCTGTCCAAACCGAAAGTTAATTATAATGATAATATTTCGGACACTATTACACCGATTGGACTGGCCCCTTGAAAGCTATGGAGGAACGTGCGTGTATATATACGATCTAGGTAACATATGTTTTTATTACTCATGATAGTCAGAGATTTAGAAAGAATGCTAATTAGTTGCCATTCTTTCCTACATGTCTTAGATGGCGCTTGAGAGAAAAGAAACTGTAAATCATATGGGAGATAGGCTTAAAAACCTGTTATCAATGTTCTATATCCATACCATAACCACATTACTTAGACGGATAAGACAGTCTCCAAGGTTCTGTCTACACCAAAAGGGCCTAATTAAAGTATCTACATATGTGTTCCTGTTACGTAAAACGAATGCTAACCAGTTGCCGTTCTTCCCGGCATATCGTAGGAGGCGACTAAGGTAGTAGGGGTAAATAGAATCTATTGGGCGATGGGCTAGGAACCTGTCACCAATGTTGCATATGATATCATAACCCTAATATTAATACTAAATCGTGACCTAGGAGATACTAAATCTCCGATGTTCTGTCCACCTCGAAAGGGATTGAAGGACGTGAATAGAATGTATATGTATATGTAGTATATGTATATATTGATACTCACTTATACAATGCAAGGAGGGCAGATCGTCGAGTTTCTTCCGACACACTGTGCAGAACTTCCTCTTCTGCAGCGTCGGATCTGACCAGCAGTGAGCCACTGGATTCTGGAAACAAATGATATACATATAATAATAATTTTATATAAATTTAACCTTACAATGTGTAATACAATCATATATTAAACAACATAAAACATACGCTTCACGACTTGTGTATACACACTCCCTTTTCTTATTATGGCGGGGTAGTCAGAGGCTTGAATGCCCATCTCTGAAATTTCGAAGGCATGTTAGGCATGGGTCATTCGAAGCCTGCTTATCACTAGATAGACAGCACCCAACGTGATAGGTAGTGAACCGTATCGCCGTATATAGGCACTGACTATTACCTATCCTGAGGGATAGGCAGGTTTCTTCACGATGTTTTCCCTCACCGTTAGCGACTGTAAATTATGTGCGTAAATGAAAATCATCAACATATTAAACAATTACGTATTTATTGTTCACTATTATTAAGTTACTTATTTATACTAAGCTCTAGTTAATAATTTTGCCCTTTTAAGGTTTTGACAAAATATCAGTGTTGATTTTGTCAAACGCAACGCACCCAGCTGAGTTGGAAACCTTTTGCTGCGACGCTAACATGCAAAAGTTAACCCTCTAGTTTATAAGTTATAAATGTAAACTTTTTGTGGTTGTAAATAAATTCTTTATTATTATTTGAAACAGTGTTAAACCAATTTAACAAGCCCCTTGGTAACGTAAGGAAGTTGGTTCTCGAATGGCGGGGGTCGGTAAACGCAGTGTAGGACGCCCCCTGCTAGGTGGACCGATGACCTGAAGAAGATCGCTGGTAGTGGTTGGCTAAGGGCCACGTGTGATCGTGTTTTGTGGCGTACTCTTGGGGAGGCCTACGTCCAGCAGTGGACTGACATAGGCTGATTGTTGATTGGTAAGTTCAATTGAAGCTTATGTTAAGGGTACCAGACAATATATATTAAAGAAATAAATACTTATTATAGAAAAATAATTGATTATAAATAAACGTACCTTGATAAGGCTGGGCGCGACGCCGCAGCATGGTGTCACAACCTGAGTGACACATCTTTCGTGAACTATGAAGTTGCAGACTGTGAAAGAGAAGAGAAACTTATTAATAATGGAATAAGGTATAAATTCTTTGTATTCGTTAGGGTAGTCAGTTTGAGTGCTATCAAATGTCATCAGAATTTAAGCTTTGGTTGTTGGAATTAATTCAATCAACTCTTCTTCTCAAGGCGGGTGTTCGTAGCGTGAAGAACAGAAAAACATGTATGAGAAGGTTAACCAGTGTAAGTGAAGCAAGAGAGATTAGTCAGGATAGTTCCTATGGCGATCGATAGTCTCTGCCTATCCCATTAGGGACGTAGAGGCGTGATATGTATGTATAATAAATCATTTATAACTATACCTAACTAGTGTCTTTTGATGTCACAAAAATAGAATAGGCGACATACCGGAAAGGGAAATGGCGTGTTTTGATAACGAACGTTTACTTTTTATTCGCCACGAAAACTGCCAACATAAATAAATAAATATAATTCCTTTCGAGGTGGTCAGAGGTTAAGTGCCTATCGTCAACTGATGAGTATGACGTTATTTGGTATCTCAAATGCACTTTTTAAATGAAATAGATGTTCCGTGCTAACTGGACCGCATAAAAATGCTGACTAGCTGCCATTCTTCTCGGCATGCGACTTAGAGATAGATGAACGGAATCTATAGGTCGATGGGCTAGCAACCTGTCACATCCATGATATTATAACACCAATATTTATGTTCAAAGGTGACCAAGGAGATATTATCATGTCTCCAAGGTTTTGTCCACCACATATTGCAGGTAACTAGCCCACCGCCCAATAGATTCCACATATCCTTAGTCCCCTCCTACGAAAGTCGGTAAGAATGACAGCTAGTTAGCTCTAACCATCTCCAGTATGTATGTATTATACATATAAAAAACTTCGATGTAAATTTAATGTTTGCTTATATTATACACTAGCGACCCGCTCCGGCTTCGCACGGGAATAAAATATAGCCTACTCCAGTATTTAATGGATGTTATTATACATATAAACTTTCCTCTTGAATCACTCTATCTATTAAAAAAAACCGCATCAAAATCCGTTGCGTAGTTTCAATGATTTAAGCATACAAAGGGACAGAGAAAGCGACTGTTTTATACTATGTAGTGATATAGAAAGTATAGTACTTTGTTTATGTTACAAAAGTGGACTGTTCCAAACAAGGACAAGTTCATTATGGCAAATTGGTGAGGGACACGAAGCCTCTTAGAGGGCATGCAAGCCTCAAGGGCCAGCTTACTCCTGCATTACGCTAAGTAGCTTCACGACCCTCCTACACTGGGGTAGGCAGGCTAGTGATGTAAAGGTTATAAATGAAGTTTTAGTGGGGAGTTCGTATTGAATGTGTGTGATGTTAGATAAAATGGCTGCTAAATTAAGGATGTAGGTAGCGAATTTAAGGTCTTATTATATAGATAGGTAGTAATATTATGAAGAACTCGTTACATACTAAATGCCACGTATGTAACAGTTGGTTTTATTCTATTATTAAAGACGCAAGGATTAAAAGTATGGTTCAGTAATATAGCTTTTCTGTGATATCAACCTATCGCTTTAAAAAATATTACCAAAATCCCCTAGCTCCCTTTTGACCTCTTACAGTAAGATGACAGCTGGTTACATACTCAAATCCCTAACTATTACAGAGACTTCCAAATTCTAATATCCATATTACCATAACCATGTCAACCTATGACATGAGAGATAGCTGTGCCATCGGCTGAATAGGCGCCGATCTTGGTCTCGAGAGTACGCGGCTGAAAGAGATCGATCGTCGCGCGCAAACTGCCAAACGGGCAACTGTCAAACGGATGGCTACGATCACCGCCGATCAGCCGTTCTGACATTTACACGGGCGTGTAAGATGCGCACTGGTGTTGTGTTTTTAAGGGTGATTATTAAATTAATTATAGTGTCTTTTAAATTAATAACTAACGGGACTTATCATTATATTACTTATTACTTACTTATTATTATATTATATAATCAATAAATTGCGAATCTTTTAAAAATATAAGTGTGTTTTAGGGTAGACAGAGATTATTGATCCCCATTTTAAGAGATTTTTTCAAATCATTTATTATTCATTCACATATTAATAGACTGTGTATTTATAAGGATAGCAAAATTAATTCGTAACGATTAGATAGCGACTTGTTACACTCGATAGTAAAGGTGAACTAGAACGGTCTCTGAGCTTCTGTCCATCCTGAAAGATATAAATCCTCTAATAAGCATTTTAGTACGCTCATGTAAAATTAATTATTTAAGGTAAAAGGTATGGTGTAGCTGGTGGACCTATACATTTACGTGCTTTTATCCTTTTCAAGGTAGACAGAACCTTGGAGGCAAAATTTCTTTCTGAGAGCTACTTAAATCATTTTTGTTAATAGCATTTAACGACTGTCCGAGAAGAAAACAGCTGATTCGATTTCCTATTCTATACTTCAGTTAATAATTATTAGTTTATTAAAAACTATCCCAAATAATATTAATTAACGGTACAAAAATATTTACATTTTAATAACTTATCACTACATAGTATAAAACAAAGTCGCTTTCTTTGTCCCTATGTCCCTTTGTATGCTTAAATCTTTGAAACTACGCAACGGATTTTGATGCGGTTTTTTTAATAGATAGTGATTCAAGAGAAAGGTTTATATGTATAGTAACATGCATTAAATAGTGGAGTAGGCTATATATTTTATACCCGTGCGAAGCCGGAGCGGGTCACTAGTTACTATATAATATGCTAGTACTATGTAATTTGTACCAAATAGAATGCATCAGTTCTCGTTGAAAAGAGGTTGCATTCAAGGAGTTCCCGACCTATTTGGAGTGCTGCTCAAGTCTGAGCCGCGAGTGAGAGAGATCGTTAACTTATCGAACGAGGTTGCATTGCATTGGTACTCTTTGGAGCATACTCTATCAGCTGTCACGATGACGTTTATTATGGATTACTTACTTTTTCTTAATTGATAAGAGAGAAAAAATTCCTTTAGATGTGGACATAATTTTGGACCCATACCTCCTTTGTCACTTTTAGTATTAATCTCATGCTAATATGAAAAGTAAATAAATACAACATGATCTTTTGTCCTAGCTTCTTATAACAGGCGTATAAATGACTAGAAGTTAATATATCGAGTAATGGGCTAGTAACCAGTCATATTGAATTACCATTAAGAAGGACCTTACTGAACCCCTATCCCTCCAAAACAGCATATGTATATACCTAAACTATCCATTACAGAATTACAATAAGCAAGTTAAAACTCGGCCGTGTAGATCACTCTATAAGCCCACGCTGCGGCTCAATGAGCAGTATCCCTGCCTAACATGGCCGACGCGCTCCAAGTGACAATTTTCATACATCAATGGCCACTGTTATGCTACACTCACACGGAACATTATGGTCAAGAAATATTATGCTACAGACAGATTAGATAGCAAGGGATACAAAAACACAAAATACAAACGCGTACACGACCATTTAATCCTTGCGGGGTAGTCGGAGGTTCATGTGGTCATCTTCGCAATTGCGAAGGTAGTAATTCTATGGCCACCTCGAACCCACGTGTTGACCAGATAGTCAGTACCCAATTACTACTATATAATTTGTACAGGTACAGTATAGGTTTTGTACAGGTTGTGTTAGGTGGTAAGCCATGTCGCCATTTACAAGCACTAACTATTACCAGTTCGGGGAACAGGTAGGTTTCCTCACGATGTTTTCCCTCATCGTAGTATTCGACGTATTTCGTTAATGTATTTATATTACGGTCCAGTGTATAAGATTTATTATATATACATGATTATCAGTTAAAAAGTGTTTCTATTTGAAATCTAGTGTATGAAGCCAAAAAGGCGGTAACATAAGGGTCAGCCTAAATAAAAACCAAGACGTTCATTATTCATTTACTATTAATTTTGGAGATGGAATATTGAGCCTCTGATTACCCCGTAAGGGTTAATGGTCGTTAATGTTTATGTCTTCATATACTGTCAGTTTCACTGCACATTTTAAAACAATCAAAATAAGAAAAAAGTTTCCTAGGTTGGCTAAAAACTTGGATTTTTGCCAAATTGAAGTTAAGTCGTTGGAAAATATTTAAGTACATTAGCTCAACATAACATACACTTTACGACTATATCCTGTAGGGGTAGTCAGAGGTTCATGTGTCGGTGTTCGTAATTGAAATTCAGTTCATATATTATGGAGACATTAAAACTCAATTTTCATCAGATAATCAGTACTTAACGTGACAGGTGGTTGACTTAAATTATATGACTTAAGCTTATAGAGACAATATATTCATACGATAATTTCAACTCCTGTATATGAGATGTGTCTCACCCATTCTATAAATGTTTATAGAAGAAATTTACGTAGCGTAAAGAACAGAGGAGCATCCTTAATAACAATTAGTAACAACAATGGATGTAAATGAATCAATCATGATTTGTCAGTATAGTTCTACCAGCATAGTTTACGGAAGCAGACAAACCTTAAGAAAAATATTTATAATTTGACTTATTCTAAATAATATTTATAAATATTTATGTATACTGTAAAACGTGGCTATGAAAATACATTCTGAGGTGTGCAGTAATTAAAAAACAAATTATCAGGTAAAAAGTGGGCTTCGAATGACCGAAAACTATCAAACTGCTCTGTAGATCGTGGACACTTAACCTCTGACTACTCGAAATTCATTTACATCACTATCACGTTTTTTAATCCTTTTCAGGGTGGCCAGAACATCGGAGATAAAACACCAATACAAATGTATTATTGTAGAGAGCTTCCTTATCAAATTCCAAGTCCCTAAACACGGAGTCTCTTTTACATACCGGAAAGAAAGGCAGCTAATTACCATTATTACGTCCCAGACTATGTCGGAAAATATATGAGGAAAACCTGTCTATAAAAGCCATAACCATAACGTATATCTGTCGATTGCAGTTGGCAGTCGGCGTGGCACCGCGAGCAGAATTCGATTGATTTACGACCCATCGGAAACTCTTGACTAAATACTTACGAAGGCTATAAACTGACTATAACTGCTAATGTCTATAACTATCAAGGTGACTCATAATTTTACTCGCGGTTATATCTATAACGGAGGTAGATATTTTTTTAGATCACGACCATTAACCCTTGCGAGGTAGTTTTTGGTCATATACATACATACATGCAATCTTGGTCACTGGATGAATACGCGTGTTTCCTTAATCTTAAACAAAAAGTAGAAACAAACAAAAAAGACAAACACGTTCACCACCCTTGTAGTAGTCAGAGTTTCTGATGTCCATCTCCGCAAAGGCGCAGGTAGTAATTCTATGGCCACCTCGAACCCACGTGCTGAACAGATAGTCAGTACTCAATGTGACAGGTGGTAAGCCATGTCGCCATTTACAAGCTCTAACTATTACCTGTTCGGGAAACAGGTAGGTTTCCTCACGATGTTTTCCCTCACCGTAGTATTCGACGTATTTAGTTAAATCTGGTAATTTTTTATACGTCTATGGAAAATACGAGAATATAGTTAGGTATACGTATGGTTGGTTGTATTAATCCGTTTTAGATAAGTTGTTGAGTAGTATAATGGCTTCGTGTACGTCTTGTTGTTATGAAAAGTTATCATTTTTTTATTTACGTATGAAACACTAGTAGTAAACTTTCGTAATGTGGCAAAACACTACTACTAGACAGTAGCGATACTAGAAGAAGTACGGACAAATAGTAAACTACCTAATATATTAAATAAACTAGTATAATATAGACTACAAGGAATCAGGCGTGATGTGTATGTATGTATATAACTACTAATTAAATTATGATTTCTCACACGACTATTATTTTATTCTAATCTTGAACTATCATTTAATGAACTTTAACTAAAATTCTAATTTATTATAGGTAAGCCTAGTAAAAAATCAAAACTACACACCTTAGATAATTTTATTTTAGTGTTCTTACAACCCCGAAACCTACGATGTATGACACATGAACTAATTTCAATATAAAACACGCTTTTCAAAATAAATATACCTACATTTCATATTAAGTCACCACAAAATACAACAAATATTCACATTTAACAAAATGCCATTTTCAATTACAATAACAGACAATGGCGGGAATCAAAACGATTTGACGCTGTCAATGTCAACATTTGTTTTATAAAAGATGCACAAGGAACCGAGTCAATAAGCCACTGTTGAATGTACCTGTTGCGCGTCGCGTGAGGCCACCGCTCGCGTGCATAATGCCCCGTTCAAGTTAAACCTTTTTGCACGATTTGTAATTTGAAACCGCTTTAAACCTCCTTGTTTGCACTAGGGATGTGAAAACACGGGGCGGATTTACATAAGTATTCACTCTTAGCCTACAATGAGGTACTAAATTAATTTAAGTAAATTGTAGTTTGTTTTTGCTTGTAGCTGTAGTTGTGCTGTCATTACATGTTCTTTCTTTTGAAATTTATTTCAGTGGTGGTTTTAGTACGTATTAAGAATTCTTACCAGCTACTGTTCTTCCCGACATATTAAATAAGGTCCCTACATATAAATGGATATCAATAAGCGATGACCTCTCTCACTCGTGTTTTATTTTATGTATACTATCTCACTACCTCATTAGTACACCTAAATGTGACAGAGTTGTTTTATGTCCGTGACAAGGCAGAGAAGGTCTGATACAAATTCCATCAGATCAAAAGCTTACCCTTGAATAATGCATTGTCTAATTTTATGTTCTGGTCACACTCAGGTAAACACTAATATAGTATTAAAAGACAACCTAACTCTATCCATATGCTAAATTAATCCATACGCTCAATAGCTAACAAACATTCACGACCCTAACGTTCAGGGGTAGTCACAGGTTCGAGTAATACATATATAGGGCTCTAATGTAACAAGTGGTAACCATGTCACCATCTACTAATACTGTAATAATAAAATATTATAGGACACTATTACACGAATTGAACTAGCCCCTGGCTTAGTACATTTAAAGCTGTGTTAAGGGTACTAGTCAACAAATATTTAAAGCACAGCGATACGGTTCACTGCCTATCACGTTGGGTGCTGTCTATATAGTGAAACGCGGACTTTGACTCATACCTAACTTGCCTTCAAAATTTTGTAGCCTATACAACTACCCTGCCACAATAAAAAAGAGCGAATATATACACAGGTGTGTGTTTTAGCTCAAACGCATTTCAATATCAGATCAATAATAGTGTGAAGTTGGTAGTGGATTAGCAAATCAAATTTCACCAATGATATCAGCAAAAGTATCAAAATTCGCTTTTAAAATGGCGAAATTTGTCACTTTTGATAATCTACTACCAACTTCACTCTATTATTGATCTGATATTGAACTGTTATTTTACAAAAGCATTAGTGGATTTGGGTCCCATGTTGTGAAGCGAAGATTTAGATTTATTAATTACACTGTAACAATGTCCACATAAAACATAATAATACAATTAATACATAATAATATCCAATTATTACAATGATCGTCATGAAAATTTTGAAATGTAGAAAAATAAAATGAATTAATGTCAAAAATAAAATCATCATGATAATAATGTCAACGATAGCATATGAATATAAAACTTATGTTATGTTGTTATGATACTAACTGACCTATTCCGAGAAACAGGTAGGGTTCCTAACCATAAATTGCGTGACCCCATTTTGCAACCAGCTAGTTGAGAAACTGAAGGTACAATGTATAAACCTTATTATACTCGTATGTACCAATGGAATGTTTTTGCATACTTACATACACATCACGCCTGATTCCCTGTAAAGCGGTAGGCAGAGATCACGGATCCCCATTTGTCCCGATCCTGACAGACCACTTTCGCTTCATTGACACTCATACATCTTCTCATACACTCTCGGCGGTTATAGGTACTCCTAAGGTCACCTTTTTTCAATATAGCGTATTTTACATGTAATATTATTTAAGTAATTGCGGAATTGAAAAATTTTAGATTATGAAATGTTTTTCTTTATATAACATGGTTCTTATCAGGAATAGGCTATAGTCAGTGCCTATATATGGTGTATTGGAACAAAACATCTTAATATTGAAAAGTAGGTTTGGGGTCATTGTATCCATAAACCATAGTCAGCGATAAAAAGGTCAGAGATTAGCAGTCGAATCTTTCTCCACCCTTTACAGGATAATGGTTGTTATGTTTATGTAAAACTTAATATATTTGATCCATTAATATAGTGTTAGGCTTAAAGTGAAAAAAGGTTGCAAGCGAGTGCCACCTCCTTCCTCTACCCGAAGGAGGTTCCACCACGGAGGTTGTTTGTGACAAATTGGACAACCGAACGGCGAAACGTTAAAAATGTCACGTAGGCGTCGAAAGGCTACCGGCCTGGCCTTATCTTTGCCGTTTTCAAATAAATAAGTAGGAAATCAGTTGGTTTTTCGGGCGGGCGCCGATTATGATCCGGGAGCGGCCTTCGGCGGCAGCCTGCGGGGCGCGGGGGCCGAGGAGGGAGGTCGACATTGACGTCACTGGCGCTCACCAATCGCGGCGCAGCATTCCCCGCCCCCCGCGCCGCCGCTCTCTTTTGGGAAAACGCTGAAGGCCTCCGCTGATGGCGATGATGAATACAATCTAGCTCTTTTGTGCATATTTGAGAGCACACTTCGCCATTAGCTTAGCCGTGCTGTCACTTCAAAGCTGCACTGAACATACTCGTGGCGCGTTGCGTTGCCCGTAGCATAAAAAACTTCCGAAAATAATCTCTTGTGTGAAGCACAAGTACGCCCGATTTAGATGGTTGGCTTAAGAATAGCCGATCCCAAGTCTGTTTTGGTTTCGAATTAAAAGTTTCAGCTTCCCGCCATATGGTAGTGTTGTAGGGCGCCATTATCACTTGATTATAAATAACTCTTTGAAACATTTAAGCTATACATTATCAAACCTGGTATGAGGCAAGTAGAAAACAATAGGTCAATGAAATATATTCGGTAACATATCTTTTACATATAAATGGCTTTACAATTCCGTTACTTATTCTAAAAGTGACTTAATAATGTATTTTCGAGGTTCTTTACTCGCCGAAAGGGAAAGCAAAACTTGAATATACGGTAAGTAAGTATTTTTTATAAAGACAATAAAATCTAAATGATAACTACATACGATAAAATGAAACAGGACATAAGTTCAAGGATTTAACTTATTTAAATGTAGTTTTTGCGGTACTTAGTCTCGTTTTGTTTCTGTGTCAAAATTCACCATGATATTATATTACTACTTATGATAATTTACCTTTTTCAGTTGTACTCTGTTTAATATTGACTCATTAACTAACTAAAAAATTGATTTAAAATTAGTCATGTGTTTAAAAATACAGTCCAATTTCTCATGTAAGTACTTATTATAGATATTGTTTACATTTATGTATAAGAACCAAAATAAGAATCATTCTCACATAAAAATCTAAAAACATAATGATAAGAAAGATATGTAGGTTTAGAATTAGTTTTTAATTAGGTGATGGGTTACTAACCCCATTCTATATCACTTACTCTCTACTTATTGAGACATTAGTAATATTATATACTACTCTCTTATATATAGAACAGAATTATTAATCAGAGTACTAGATTAGAACCAGTCCTAACCCTTTCGTGGTAGACAGTACCTAGGAGACATAATATGTCTACGAACATATATTCACGTCCCTTAATTCCTTTCAGGGTGGACAGAACCTCGGAGACACGATAATATCACCTAAGCTACTTTTCGTATTACATAATATCTCTTCACTATATAACATAACATATGCTTCACGACTTGTGTACACACACTCTCTTTTTTATTGTGACGGGGTAGTCAGAGTTTTGAGTGCCCATCAATAAATTTCGGAGGCATGGAATTATACGTTTATATATTATTTAGAATAGAATAGAATAGACAAAAAAATTAATCACAAAAACAGCACAGGTAAAAACATTTACAATTACATTTATTTCAATTGACAAGATACTGCACTGTCACTGTGAAAGGGCCCAGGCTCAGCATGTGTTGCAGGCCAAAGCCCACAACGCCAATCCTCCGTCAGCCGCTATTTCATTGAAATGAAATATAATATATGGTTACGTAGGGGCCGGCCTAATAGGACATAGTGCATATAACAGTCAGATAGACGCTATATTGAAAAAGGTGACGTTAGGTGTACCTATAACCGCCGAGTGTGTATGAGGAGGTGTATGAATGTCAATGAAGCGAAAGTGGTCTGTCAGGATCGGGACAAATAATAATAATATGTAATAATATTTCGAACACTATTACACCCATTGGACTAGCCCCTTGGTGAGTTCATTTAAGACTTGCGTTAAGGGAACTAATCAACGTATATTTAAGAAATACGAGTATATACTTATTAAATATAGATAAATACATACATATATTATTATAGCAAATATAATCAACGACCAGACTGGAAAGCAGAAGAAAAACGTAGTTAACTCTGCCTCCGCCAGGAATCGAACCCGGGACCTCACGATTAGCGTTCGCCACATATACATACACACTTTTACGTATGTTTGTATACACAAACCGATTCAGAGCAAGGTGTGCGATGACGTAGTGATCATAGCGACCAAAGAGTTTTTAAAACGTGTTTCGCACTTCACGTACGTAGTATACGACCTCCGTGGTGCGTTAATAACAGATCACGTCTTAAACACGTCATTGAGAATATATACGTTCAAGTCTTTTAATCCTGTTCGAGGTGGATTGAATTTTGGATACACGATTTGTGTTTGGTCAGATATTTACTTATGACACTCGTTTCCCTATAGAGGGGTAGGCAGAGATCACAGATCCCCATCTGTCCGGTTCTTCGGCGGTTATAGTTATTTCTAACATCACACTTTTTCTATATAATATCTTTACATACAAAGATGCATAATAGACATCCTTTAATTCCGTTGTTGATGGACAGGAAGTGGTTTGTCAGGATCGGGACATGGGAATCCAAAATCTCTGTCTAACCCTCTACAGGGAATCAGGCGTGATGTGTATGTATGTACCACATATATCGTATTTTAGTAACTATATAAAATCGAGCAGAAATGCAGCTATATAGAAAATGAGGACAGGAATTTCCTCTGACGTCATAACTGACACAGCTCTGACCTCCTAGTTAGAACACTGCCCTCTGAGAGGGACCAAGTAACTCTTTTTATAACGACTGTAAATCCTAGTGGGGTGCTCAGAGGTTCAGACGCAATTGCAGTGAGTAATTCTATGGCCTATCCGAACCTACGTGTTGACCAAATAGTCAGTACTCAATGTGACAGGTGCCAGGACATGTTGCCATTTACAAGCACTGACTATTACCTGTTCGACGAACAGGTAGGTTGCATCACGATGTTTTCCCTCATAGTAATATTCGATGCATTTCGTAAATATATTTTTATTAAGAAAATGTACTTACATAGAAATCAAGTGGAATTTGAACCCTGTACCCACTGATACAGAGGCAAGCCCCAAATAACTGAGCTACGTCGAATTAAATCGAATTATATAATGAGAAAGGAGGTAAACAGGCTCTATTAAACATAACGACTATTATCCTATATAGGACAGACATCTAGACAGAGGCTTGAGTTACGACCATAACTATAAAGGTTTAGTTACTCAATCTATACTCACAGCAAGTGAAAGATTGTGAGTCCATCGCAATTAACAGATATTGTCCAGTACTCAAATGATAAGTTGGTTTCTGCATTGATAAAAACATGTTATCACGATAATGGTCACCCATCCATATATAAGGCACGCTCAACGTAGCTTAACATCATTGATCGATTATTGACGCAGTTTCGACCACTTATACTGTTCAATTGTGGAATGGATAATTAGTATAAAATAAATTATTTACTTACTAATGTTGCAAAACATCGCAGCCCCAATATTCATGCTAAAGTGACCTAGGAGATATTATATCTCTATCATTCTGTCCACCCCGAAAACGATTAAAGGACGTGAATGTACAGTCAACGCTAAAAGTGCAGTCCCAGTAACTTTTTATAAGGGTTACGTTTATAAGAACAAAAGACAATGTTTTTCATTTCGAAGCACGCGAACGTATAGTGGCCATGACAATGCATAGTGGCGCCAGTTTTAAAATGTAAAATATTGTCTTTTGATCTTATAAATCTTATAAAAAGTTACTAGGACTGCACTTTTAGCTTTGAATGTACATACACGAACAAAACAAGCTAACTGTACACGGTGAGAAAACTTGAAAATTGACGAAACCAATGCGGCTGGAATTAAATAGACATTCTATTTCTGTCTACCCACTACAGGAATACTGCGAGTTATTTTAGCGCAATATAAATAGAGTTATTGGTAGTACTCTAACCTAGTTTTTGGACATATACATACATACATACATGCAGTCATGGTCACTGGATGAATACGCGTGTTTCCTTGCACTTTGGAAAAAAAAACAAGAAGCAAAGACAAACGCGTTCACGACCATTAACCATTGCGGGTTAATCGGAGATACAGATCGCAATTGCGAAGGTAGTAATTCTATGGCCACCTCGAACCCACGTGATGACCAGATAGTCAGTACTCAATGTGACAGGTGGTAAGCCATGTCACCATTTACAAGCAATCACTATTACCTGTTCGTGGATCAGGTAGGTCTCCTCACGATGATTTCCCTCACCGTAGTACCGTATTCGACTTATTTCGAAAAAGTGTTTTATTAGGTAATTCTTTGTAGCTCAGTTGTTTGGGGCTTGACTCTGTATCATTGGGTACAGGGTTAAAATCTCGCTTGAGCATGTACCAATGGAAATTAAGTTTAATGAATTTCTAAGTACATTTTCGTAATTAAAGTAGAACGAAATGTATCTGAAAAACGTAAATAGAATGTATGTAGTTGCCTATCTTCTGTGTATATTGATTAAGGGACTAGGGGTCAATGGAATCTACTGGGCTTTGTAAATTTCATTAATATTCTTTAACAATCCTACAAAATAGATATTCCAAAAGAAACCGAGGAGATTTCTTCTATGTCCTGTCTACACCAAAAAATGTAAAGGCGTGAATACAAAGAGACAAAATAAAATAAGTAGCTATATACAAAAAATCATTTTTCAATTTTCGTAATTGCGGAATTTATTTTATGGTCACCTTAAATTCACATGTAAAACAGATACTCGTAGTAAGTACCAAAAATGACAGATGGTATACAAGCACAATGATTATATAAAATACATGTAAGTATAAATGAGGAAAGTTAATATTTTTGAGAGACTCGCGATTTTCATTCATTTCACAAGAAAAACGGGACTTATCGCCTATATTTTATAAACTAAGAATTACCTTTGCTACCCGACATTGGCCATGTTGCAATGGCCAATCACGGGTCAACGTTAATTAGTAAAGGTAATTCTTTGTTTATAAAATATACGTGATAAGTCCCGTAAGTATTCCTTTAAATGAAAAAAATTAGGAACAAGAATTGCAGAATATATTTCTACGAAGGAGATTTTAACTTAGATTTGTTTCGCAGAAATGGAATTAAAATGGCTGTACCCTGGACATTTGCCAAAGGATTATGACTATTAAAAACAAACATATCCCCAAAAGATTAAGGATGGCCAAAACTTTGGATGTAACGTATTTCTCGGTTGACTATACCTGTAAAGCACAGGTAAAAGTCAGTGCTTGTAAATGGCGACATAGCTTACCACCTCTCACATTGAGCACTGACTAATTGGTCGACACGTGAGTTCGAGGTGGCCATAGAAATAATCTTCGCAATTATTACGGAGATGGAAACCTGAACCTCTGACTACTTCGCAAGAGTTAATGGTCGTGAACGCGTTTGTCTTTGTCACGGTTAGCTTAATTTTTTGTTATATGCAAATGTTGAATCTATCTGTTTGTATTTGTTGGGGTTTAGAAGTACCTATAACCGCCGAGTGTGTATGAGGAGGTGTATGAGTGTCAATGTAGCCAAAGTGATCCGTGTTCTCTGCCTACCCTTACAGGGAATCAGGCGTGATGTGTATGTACTATGATAGCTAGTCACACCAAACCCACCATTCACCATGGGCGTTCAATGAACAAATTCACGCAACCATCACATGTAACGATCCAAGGCAAACTGTACCTTGTACGCTAACCAGAGGGTCCACATTGCCCGGGCAACGAATGTGGGTCAGCCATGACGTAGGAATTGACCTATTTACCACGCCATTGAGGTGGCGTCAATGGCCCCCTTCCACTAGCCTGGTTAGAAGCGACTAAGAGACTGGGGTGGTAGAGTTTTGTATAGGTTAGTGTTTAAAGGAACAGATAATACACTTCCGGACACATCTATTGGCCCACCTTAGAGTTTAGGTTTCGATTGTTTGATATCAACAAACAGGCTCCAAATTGTCTTTTGTTTCTTTAAATTCTGTGTACGAAATTTAAAAAAAGACTATTGAATGATATTGTGAATATGCAAGGTTAAAAACTGCATAAAAACTTTTAACTCGACCTAATAAAAATTTAGCTAGGACCAAAAGAAACTGAAAATGCTAGGTGGGCCAATAGATGTGTCCAGAAGTGTATTTATATTTTTAGGGCGGTTACGTAGGGGCCGGCCTAATAAGACATAACAGTCTCATAGACGCTATATTGAAAAAAGGTGACGTTAGGTGTACCTATAACCGCCGAGAGTGTATGAGAAGATGTATGAATGTCAAGCGAAAGTGGTCTGTCAGGATCGGGACAAATGGGGTTCTGGGATCTCTGCCTACCCCTCTACTGTAAATCAGGCGTGATGTGTATTTATGTATGTGTAATATTCCGTATAGTGTTTAAAGGGAGAGATAATACGAAAATGCACTCCTAAAATAGTGGATTGTATCAAAACAATACAGTATTATGGTGTATATATATTTTTGGTGTACATTTCAGTATTTTTGATGAGCGTTCAATTATTTTCCTTTCGTATGTATGCTTCATAGATTCGGTTATGTGATAGTAAAATTTCGATTTACATAAACTTAAGATAAAGTTCTGTATTGACATGTGAATATATGTTATAGAAGGTGACTAAGGGACAAGTTAAATGCTGCTGTTAATGCTTTCTATTCTAATCCCTAGCTTGCTACAGCATTAACTTAATTTAAAATAGTAAACCAAAAGCTACTTTAAATCGAACTCTCAATGCGCTCTCGGCTACCGTATATATAATAAAATAATAAAGCATTTATTTACAGCCACAAAAACATTCTTACAGAATACAAAAAGTTTACAAACAAACTTACAAACTAGGGGGTATAGCTTGTGCCTGTTATTGTAGCAGCAAAAAGGTTCTTAAAGGATATATGTATTTTCTTGTGGGTTGGATGAGTTCGCCAAAGCCGTAATTAAGTTATTCGATTAGTATAAGTAATATAAGTGATTTTATATTAATATTTGATGTGATGATTAGCATACCCCTTAAGTATTTCTTTATAAGGTATGTCATCTTATTGTGAATAAATAAATAAACGTCTGTTCTCAATTATGATACTTATCATAATATGAAAGGATTTTTTTAAACAGCGGTTTTTTTCGACGGTAATTAGCCAGCTGATCACACAAATGCAGTCCCAAACCAAAACACGGAAATGTTGCGTGACGATCGATTAAGTTAAACCTTTATCAAACCTACTTAATGGACGCCTGGCATCCATTTTGGGGTGAACAGAGCGTAACCTACATAATATCCCCTCGGCTATTTTTAGTATTAGGGTTGTTTATACATACATACATATCACGCCCGTTTCTCTGTAGAGAGGTAGGCTGAGATCACAGATTGTGATCTGTCCCGATCTAGACATAGCATTTTCGATTCATTGACACTTATACACCTCCTAATACAAACTCGGTAATTCTAATTTCAGTAATTCTTCGGCGGTTAACGTTGCCTTGTTTCAATATGTCGTTTATCTGACTGTCAGATGTCTTATTGGGTCGATTCATACATAAACGCATTTCCACCTCTAACTATTATATTTTTATTGATATTTATTAGTGGCAATAGCATTAGACTGAACAGCAGAACAGCGTAGTTCTCAACTCTCCCTCTACCGGGATTCGAACCCGGTATATCAATGACTAGTTACTAGCCCTTCGTTTAATAGCTTTCATTCAAAACTATTGCCTCGTAACGTAAAGATAAGCAGATAGTTTATTTATTTATTTCCTTCTTTGTGGCAACAAGCAGTCATTACAAGTATTACTTAAAAACTATTACTAAAAGTAGACCTATAGTGCCAATGAGTACATATTTTATTGAACATTTCTAACATTCAGACATAGGTACATACACTAGATATAATGTATCCTGCTACTTTTATATTATATTAATTTTAGGAATAACTAAATTAAATTAAACAGTTATAAGTGGAAAAACAAAAACTACTATACGAATTAAAAGTTAAAAAACATTTGACATTAAATATGAGATTAACCCAAAATCAAAAATGAAATACAACAAAAAAGAGAAAAGTGAAAATAAATTTATATGTCTACTTTGTTCCCTGAAAAGTAAATGTCTCTAACAAATGTATGTATGTTAGAATTACGAGTATAATTACCTCAATCGCTAACACGAGATCCCTTCATATAAACCATTCACATTAATTCACATACGTTTAACCATATTACATATTATATTCGTTCCGTGTTAGTCTGGGACGTAAAAAGAATGCTAGCTTGCGCCCATTCTTCCTGGCATGTTGTAGGAGGCGACTAAGTGACAAGATTTTAAATTCTATTGGGCGGCATGGTAGCACCCAGTCACTAATGTTCCATATGACATCACAACCCTAATATTCATGCTAAAAAGTGACCTAGTATTATTGTAAAAAAGTGACTTAGGAGATATTATTGAAACTCCGACATTTTATCCGCCTAGTCAGGATTAAAGGACTATTTGGAAATGCTTTTTATTCAACATAAGGATCATAAAATTTAACAAATATTTTCACATGAAAAGTTGTCCTTCAAATAAAAATAATTAAACCATTGGCATTTCCTAAAGGAAAACCTGCAGAGAAGAAATGCCAAGAAACTCCGAACATTATTCAACACAAATTCAATAATAATCCATCAGAATGTGACTGCAGCCTAACAAGCAACTGACTTGAACATATATGTACGTATAACCAGTGTGAAGTGTTAAGAAGGGATCCCTCTCGTATGGCAGGCTATATTTAGCATGACCTTTGACCTTAGCACCTTTCAAAGGGTCCCTATTTCGGAATACATATATTAGTAAGTTTAATTAAGTTTAAGGCTGGCAACCCCATGATTTACGCGCTTCACTCCGCTATGTGGCAACACTTTCTGAAAGCACTGTGACGTAGAACTAGGTAGATGAAAGGATGGGCTTACCACCTCGTGTTTAAAAGAAAAGTGAGAAGATATAATTTATTCCAACGAGAGTGACAAATTTTTCGATTTGTTTAATTTATAGTTAAATTATTTTTATTAGTTTGTAAATATTTTGTTAATTTATTGTAAAGATTCTATTGTTAACATGTATTATAATAAATTATAGTTTTAAGAGATTCGCGTTTTATACTCATATAAATTTCATTGATTCTGAATTTAATATTTTATGGATGAGTAAACCTCTGATTAGATGACAAGGAATTATATGTAATGGTTAGAGTAATGAATATTAATTTTTATTATTTTACTTGTTAAAAATATTAAATTTGGTGTCAATAGTGATTATGTGACGGAAAGTCAATCCAGCTTCAATTTGCATTCAATATCTAATACTAGTTCATTGTTCAATACAGCCTTACAAAAAATAGCTAGCTAATTAACAGATTAAAAAATATATATAATATATATATATATATACAGGGTGGCGCATTCAAAACGGTCAGTATCGGAAAGTCTGACTGAAACTATAAGAGATACGAAGATTTGTTCTTAGGAACCATGTCACAGATTTTGAAAAAAAGAAAAACTGCATTCATACTTTCTTTGAAAAAACAACTGTATCCAGTACGGGAATCGAACCCGGTTGCTTTCAAAAAATAAATTGGCCTTTTTCACTTTTTCTTTTTAAATACTGATTGTGTAGGTCTTAAGCTGTAAATGTCTCAATGAAACATGGTGTCGGAAATGAATAAAATGCATTGTTTTGGCATACTTAATTTATCATAGTAGTTTACATACACCGTAACAATATTCAACAGACATGTAAAATTGTCTCTATGGCTGTTTGTAGTTTTGTACTTCCTTACTTGTTACATACACTTGTCATGTGGCATTAGCATTGCATCAATCCTTTAAGGAGGTTTTGTTATCTACAGTAATCAAAAGCTAACAATCTATTGAAAACTCCACTTAAAGTGACAAGTTAAACCATATTAGAAAATTTCTTGTGGGATTACGTTGAGGATGAATTTTACAAATCAAGCTATGACATCATTGAAAACCTAAAAGTAGCAATAAAGTAAATTGTAACGCAAATTCACCACATGAATCTAAGCGTGTTGAATATTGTGAAACAACAAACGATGAAAACAACTGTGGTCACTTAGAAAACCTCAATCAATCAATCAGCCTATGACAGTCCACTGCTGGACGTAGGCCTCCCCAAGGCAACGCCACAAAACACGATCACTCGCGGCCCTCAGCCAACCACTACCAGCGACCTTTTTCAGGTCATCAGTCCACCTGGCAGGGGGGCGTCCTACACTACGTTTACCGAGACGCGGTCGCCATTCGAGAACCGCCTTGCTCCAACGGTCGTCGGTTCTGCGACAGACGTGACCGGCCCACTGCCACTTCAGCTTGCAACATCGATAGACAATGTCTACGACATTGGTTCTCTGCCGGATAATCTCGTTCCGGACTCTGTCCCTTAACGAGATACCCAGCATCGAACGTTCCATTGCTCGCTGAGCGACATGCAATCGGTGAGCCAGCCCGACTGTCATGTTCCACGTCTCGGCACCGTATGTCATTACAGGTAGGACGCACTGATTAAAAACCCTGGTCTTAAGACACTGCGGTAGTGGCGACGAGAAGATATGACGCAACTTCCCGAATGCTGCCCAGCCCAGCTGCACTCTTCTGGAAATCTCACGCTCGAAGCTGTCCCTACCCATTTGCAGAGCCTGGCCCAGGTAAACATATTCCTGGACAACTTCGAGCGCCTCTCCACTGATCGTGATCGGCCCTGGGACAACGAGTTCGTTGAACATGACTTTCGTCTTGTCCAAGTTCATCCGGAGACCGACCGACCGTGAGGCAGCGTTAAGACTGTGCAGCATTCCCTGCAAATCCTGCAGCGACTCCGCCATTACGACAATGTCGTCAGCGAAGCGGAGGTGTGTGAGGTATCTGCCATTGACATTGATACCCATCCCAGTCCAATCCAGAGTTTTGAAGACGTCCTCCAGTGCGTTCGTGAACAGTTTCGGGGATATGACATCCCCCTGTCTCACTCCTCTGAGCAACTGTATAGGTCTTGTCTTTTGGTTTTGGACTTGAACAGATATCGATGCCACGCTGTATAGGCTCCTCAACACCTGCACATAACGCCAATCGACCTGGCATCGCTGCAAGGATTCCAGAACAGCCCAGATCTCGATGGAGTCGAAGGCCTTCTCGTAGTCCACAAAGGCAAGACACAGCGGCTGGTTATACTCATGAGACTTCTGTATAACCTGCCGCACTGTGTGGATGTGGTCTACGGTACTAAAACCTTTTCGAAATCCGGCCTGCTCCGGCGGCTGGAAGGCGTCAAATCTTGAGGCCAGACGATTTGTGAGCACTCTCGAGAACAACTTGTAGACGTGGCTTAGGAGCGCGATAGGCCTATAATTCTTCAATAGGGTCTTGCCTCCCTTTTTGAAAAACAAGGCCACCACGCTCTCACTCCACGCCGTCGGGGTAGTCCCATTAGCTATGACGGAATTAAACAGGTGCTTGAGCTTCTGCAGGACTGGACCTCCTCCCGCCTTTAGAAGCTCAGAGGTTATTCCGTCTTCGCCGGGAGCCTTCCCATTTCGAAGTTGTTTGAGAGCGCTCCCAATTTCGTCTTCGTCCACGAGCGGGAGATCATCAGTGTAGTGGCGCACCAATGTGGCTCTTGGGTCGTTCGCATCGGGTGGAGGCTTCGGGGCATGCGAGGCGTATAGATGGCCGTAAAAGCCCTCAACCTCGTTTAGAATCCCCGGAATTGAAGTGACGGTTCTGCCCTCTGAGGTTTTCAGCTTCGTCAGATTAGATGTACCCATTCTTTTGCTGAAGACTTTCGACCCCCGATTTTGCTCAATGGCCTCTTGAATGAGTTGCGCATTGAAGCTACGGAGGTCGCGTCTCACCGATTTCCGGATTGTCTTATTGAGACGTTGGGTATCTGACGAAGCTCCCTCTGGCAATTCACGTCGAATCCGCATCAATTCCAGGGTTTCGCTTGAGAGCTTAGACTTTCGGCTGCCTCGCCCTCCCCTGAAGCATCTCTGACCCACCTCGCGAAGTACCCCCACCACATCATCGAGGCTCTCGTCAACACTTGCCGTGGTATCCAGTGCCTCGAAGTGATTGCGCAGTTCCAGCTGGAACGCTTCAGAGCCATGCACGGATTGGAGCATCGTTGGGCGAAGAACGGACCGTCTCAATCGGCGTCTCTCGGCCTTGAAGTCGAAATTCAGGGTGCCTCTCACTAGGCGGTGGTCACTGCCGGTCTTAAACCTATTAACCACTGAGACATCCCTGAACACGTACTTCCTGTCTGCCAAGATGAAGTCGATCTCGTTCTTCGTCCTACCATCTGGGCTCTGCCAGGTCCACTTCCTATGGGGCTTTTTCTCAAAGAATGTGTTCATGCAGAACAGCTCCTCTTTATCCAGGAAGTTGACCAGCATCTGCCCTCTGGCATTCCTGCATCCAACCCCGTGCGCTCCGATACGCGATTCATCGCATTCGCGCACTCCCACTTTGGCATTGAAGTCCCCTATGACAACGGTGTAGTGGGTCTTGGTGGTGTTATGCATCGCCTTGGCGATATCTTCATAAAGCACCTCGACCTCACTGTCTGAGTATGCCGACGTCGGCGCATATACCTGCACGACCTTAAGAGAGTATCTCTTGGTCAGTTTCAGTACAAGGTACGCTACCCGGGTCGACACACTCGAAAGCTCCAGCACGTTGTCACGGAGAACCCTGTTGACGAGAAAACCTACGCCACCCTGTGACCTCTGGTCGCCCTCCCGGAAGTAGAACAGATGGCCTGATTCTAGGGTAATGGTGTCCTCACCAGGTCTTCGGACCTCCGATATCCCCAGAACATGCCACCTTAAATTCGTCAGTTCCACTTCCAGCTGCGCCAGGCTTTCGTCCAGCCGTAGACTGCGTCCATTGTACGTCGCCAGGGTCAATTTGTGGCAGCTGTCCGTAACCCGGGGATTCTTAGCACCCCCTGCCCTACCGTAACCGAGACCCCTGCCGTGGGCCGGAATAGTAGGGCGACCGGGAACTGGGGGGCCATGTGTTTCTCACTTTTTTCATGGGGGGTATTGCCCTTACTCACCACGCTGGGCAGGCGGGTTGGTGAGCGCAGAACGTAGGTCTTCGCACCAGTGACGCTGCTGCCCGTCACTGGTCTGTTGCATTTAACCACGCTTGATTACGAAATGGTTATACCGCCATTTGTCGGTCGCCAGAGCCTCGTTCGTTGGACAGCAGGATGCACCACGGGCAGGTGAGGTTGGCTTGGGGCACTAGGGTGATAGAGTGCCCCCTTACATCCCTTAGAAAACCTACTATGATAAAATAAAGTATGCCACAACAATGCATTTTATTCATTTTCGACACCATGTTTCTTAGAGACATTTACATCTTAAGACCTACACAATTGATATTTAAAAAGAAAAAGTGAAAAAAGCAAGTTTATTTTTCCAAAGCAACCGGGTTCGATTCCCGTACAGGATACAGTTATGTTTTCAAAGAAAGTATGAATGCAGTTATTATTTTTATCAAAATCGGTGACATGGTTCCTAAGAACATATCTTCGTATCTCTTATAGTTTCAGACTTTCCCATACTGACCGTTTTGAATGCGCCACCCTGTATATATATATATAAACGGTGAGGGAAAACATCGTGAGAAAACCTACCTATCCCTCGGGATACGTAATAGCCAGTGCCAATATTTGGCGATACGGTTCACTACCTATCACGTTGGGTGCTGTCTATCTAGTGAAACGTGGGCTTCGAGTGACCCATACCAAACATGCCTTCGAAATTTCGGAGATGGGCACTCAAGCCTCTGACTACCGCGGCACTTTAAAAAGGGAAGTGTACATACACAATTCGTGAAGGGTAAGTTGCTGTTGTACTATTATAGATAAAACCAAAGACAAACGCGTTCACGACCATTAACCCCTACGGGGAAGTCAGAGGTTCAGGTATCCAACTCCGCAATTGCGAAGGTAGTAATTATATGGCCACCTCGAACCCACGTGTTGACCAGATAGTCAACACTCAATGTGACAGGTGGTTAGCCATGTCGTCATTTACATGTACTAACTATTACCTGTTTGGGGAACATGTAGGTTTCCTCACGTTGTTTTCCCTCACCGTAGTATTCGACGCATTTCGTAATTGTATATTTATTACGAAAATGAAGATAGAAATTCATTAAACTTAATTTCCATTGGTACATGCTCAACCGAAATTTGAACCAACACTGATACAAAGTCAAGCCCCAAACAACTGAGCTACGTCAAATTATATGTATAGTAAGAATTGAATTGATATCAAAGTATTGAAACTTATTAAATTACTCATAAAACTATAAAAATACTTATTATATATAGATACTTATTAAATTAATATTATTAAATATTGATATTGACTTAGTAAAGTTACATCCATAATGTCACAATATTTCTAACAAGTACAATAAGCTAGTATCCCTAACCATCCATCCCACTCCTCACAACTCATCCCTCCCACATGCAACACCTTGAAAGGAAAGAGTGAAGTGTGAACAAAGCCTACTTCCGGTACGGCGGCCATTGTGCCCCGATAGCCTTTGTTGGCGTTGACACTTCCGTCACGTCGTAAGGGATAACTTTGCTTGTCCTCCTTTTATGTGTGTCAGGGAGATGGCACGCTTTGATACATACACACTGTTCTTACATACATTTATATGATAACTGTAGGTTTATCTTTGTAAAGAACATACATACATATATGTGAAACCTGTTGGTGTATGTAAGGATGATGAAATGGTCGTGTATAGTAATATAAGAGTTTGTGTAAGTGCAATAATAATATAATAATAATATTTGGACATTATTACACCAATTGAACTAGCCCCTTGGTAAGTTCATTTAAGACTTGTGTTAAGGGTACTAGTCAACGTATATTTAAGAAATATATACATATTATATATAGATAAATACATATATAGCATATATAATCAACGACCAGTTTGGAAAGCAGTAGAAAAGTGTAGTTCTTAACTCTGTCTCCACCGGGAATCGAACCCGGGACCTCACGATTAGCGTTCCGGCGGCTAACTTATCGCGCCACGGAGGTCGTCTAAAATGCAATATGTCTAGGATTTGGTGCTTGAGAAGGTTAATGGGTGTGAGTGAGGTAAGAGACGAAAGTAGAAATTGAATATATGTATGTATGTTTGTGTCCACACGTTATTTAAGAGTATATATTAATTATTATTATATTAGGTCTGTGATTATACGTAATTTAAGAAGATTTGGCTGCGTTCAAACACAAAAAAATAGAAGTAAAATTCATTAGATTATACACGTAGATGTTTTGTAACGTAGTATCGGGGCTAAAGTAAAGACACTCACGACCGTTAAAATTTTTGGGGAGGATAGTACTTTGCAGTGGCATTATAGTAAATATCTTCGAATAACTTAATAAACATAAAAGTTTGCAAATTTAAATTCTGACTTGATATCTAAGTACTCGTATAGTTAGAAATTTCTTATCAGTTTCAAGAGACCCAACAACTGTTATACTCATCGTAAGCATTATTTTAAACGGTAAATAACTTGCAAGATAAAGTACATAGGTTCTACTAGTTCAGACTGTTCTATTTCAATGTGGAATTTAATAATAAGGACATTCACGACCACTAAACCTTACAAGGTAGTCAGGGGTTCAAGTGTCCATCTCTGAAACTTCTAATAATTGTATGATTATCATGAATCCTAGTGCACTATGAAAAATAGGATAATTAAGATTTGCGTCTTAACTCATACTACCATTTCTTATACTACAAGCACTCGTAGCAAGGTCTAAGTTCACAGTCTAAGGCACTTAGTTATACTTAGTATTAAAATGCTACGCGGACAAAAACTTGTAGTATGAAAAGAGGTTGCTATATTTCTGGAAGGATGTTTATTAGTTTTAATGAAAGGAAACATTGTGTGAAAAGTTATTTTCGGATACATAGTCCAATATCTATAAGGGTCACATTGGGTAACCAATGGATAGTCAGAGACTTGCGTGCCCAACTATTTAATAAACCCATGTTTCAGTAGATAGCAAATTATCAACGTGACTAACTATATATTCTTTAATATAGCAGTCAATGCTAAAAATGCAGTCCCAGTAACTTTTTATAAGGTCTAAGTTTATAAGAACAAAAGACAATATTTTAAAACTGGCGCCACTATGCATTGTCATGGCCACTATACGTTCGCGTGCTTCGAAATGAAAAATATTGTGGTTTGTTTTTATAAACGTAAACCTTATAAAAAGTTACTGAGACTGCACTTTTAGTGATGACTGTACATTTCTCACAAGTTCCATCACGTTATTAGAGCTTAGTACATTAAAGTCACAGATCTCTTATAAGTTTCAAAGAATCTTGTGATTTCAATTAAAAAAATGTATATCAGGCAACTTATCAGAATTTGCGTATACAATATGAGGAAATGTATAAGGTGTAAAGTAATTGTACAAACTATCTTCTCAAGTTAATAAATAATATAACAAGTAAGAAAATATTGACTACATTAAATAAAATGAAGCATAGAGGATCATATAAAGGATCCTTTAATTTCATATTTACCTAACAGCTGATTACAATAAACAAATCCCATAAATCAAGGAACTTACTTAATGTTCTTGTAAAAACACTTTTGAACACTAACTTAAGTTTAGACGAAAGCGTAAGCTCTTGACAAAAAAAGACAAACGGGTTTACGACCATTAACCCTTGCGGGGTAGTCAGAGGTTCAGGTGTCCATCTCCGCAATTGCGAAGGTAGTAAAAGGATATAGGTCTTGATAGGTTATTATCTCGATTGTCAACATGCTGCTGATGCATTGAAAAACATCGTAAGGAAATCTGACCATTTATCAAAATAGGTAATAGACAGTATCTATATACGGCGACATGGTCTACCATCTATCACGATAGATATTGATCGTAAGGTAAAAAACGGGTTTCAATTAATCAAATTACAACGCTAAATTGATAAATTCAACCTCTGACTACCCTGGAAAGGGATAAGGGTCGTATACGTTAAATCTAGGTGTATGGAGTAAATTAACTCAACATTTTCAGTACGTTTATCAAGTAAGCGTGACAAGCACAAATGAAAGGAAAATAATGCTCAAATCGATACTTCTTGGCAATGAACTCTGTGCAATCAATACATTGCGCCCCTATGACCTAGGTGAGACCTAGATTATTTGCTTAGGCTCTGATATTGAACCTAACTTTTCTAAGTTCGTTCGGGGAAGGTAAATTTCAAGTTTATTTGTTGCACTATTTGTTTTGACTGCACTTCGTTTTTTTGTCACGAGTTTGTCAGTGGATTTAATGTAAATTGTATTTATAATATGTGTATATTATATTTGTGATTGTTGTATGATAATGAATAGTGAAAACATTGTAGCGACTGCATTTTTTTTTATAACGGAACGTTCTAAACAATAAATAATATATGTGCATTATTCTTGATTTGGCTAAATAAGCTAACTTAGTGCTTAATAGAAAATAGTTAGTTAACAATCTATATACACTTTTGAAAGTAGTTTTTTCGTATTTGCACCAACGTTTGGTAAAATTTTCCACTGCATGCAATATGCGAGAACAATAAATCGTTACATTTTTTTGTGACACAGTTTATTTCTTTTACTCATAGTGTATTTTTTTATATTTACGTATCTAAAATAATGGAAACTTTTCTAAATTTCTAATTAAAAAGTAATTTCTTAGTCAGGTTTATTGGAATTAATATCTTAAAGCATTCTTTATTTTACGTTAATGGTATCGTTAGTTTTAAAAAACAACAAAATGAATATTGATTTTCTTAGGAGTAATATTAGGATGTGATTTTAGTTATTAAATATTCCGAATGAATTTACGTTTTGAACCATGTTTTATTATTTGACTTCATCTTAACAGAAATTCACTTCAAATTTGTGATTTAAATCTGCATTTTATACATCAAAAAGCTTTAATATTTAATTTTTATGTATTAGACCTTGTTTTATTACGAAATACAACTACCCAAAACCTATTATATTGTACATATGTGTTCTTTATAAAATGATTCACTGATTTCTTATAGATTTATATTGCCTACTAGTTTCCTTTCCATGCTTTAATGCTTTCAATGTTACGCTATGTAAGCTGAGTTGAAAGCTTCGCCTAGGCGTTCGCCATTTTTATATTCTACCATTGTGCTTTTATCTACGCGATAACTTTACACGAACGATGAGCTTCATTTGTATGGGACTAGTTTTACTAAACACGGGCTTTAAGAACATATTTATAGGTTTATTTGTAAATATGCAGAAGCTTAGAGCTTTGTGTACTGAAGTGTTCGAACAATATACGATGTTGTAAGGTCCGGGGTAGGATGGATTTTAATGATTTTCGCGAATGGTATGCTATTTAACGATTAATTACGAATAGTTTGTCATTATAAATAATGTTATTACAGCAACTGGATACGGCTGTGGAGCAAAAACATGAATGGGCGGCGGTTGGAAAAAGATTGCTAACGCGAACTTTTACCGATATTACAGTTTTTAAGTCCGGAATTTCGCACTTTGGAGATTAAAGAAGAGAGAAGGTAGGTTTTCTGACTCTGCCATCTTATACGATGCTGCACATTCTACACTGAGTACATCAAGGTACCTGAAGCGGCCACTCCAGCTGCAGAGCTGTCCCTGAAGCCAGGGCAGCTGGAGTGGAGAAAGAGTTCCTGCCAAGGAGTACGAGTGGAAGATGATGATCGATGGTGGTTGCATAATGGCGGCGCATGCGCTGTACCTTCGCATCCGAAGCCCTGGCCGATGAGCCCCCAGAGCAGGTCCGAGCAGTGGTGGCAGTAGGTGGGCTTGTGGAAGGTCTTCTTGGAGAAGGAGTGCGTCGAGTGGGGCGCGCCCTGCGGCATGGCCGGTGCGCGGGCCGCTCCGGGCGCCCGCTACGCATGCCGCGGCGCACCGCGCGATCGAACGCCTGCCTCGCGACCGCCCGCCGCCGACATCGGTCCACTTGTGCCGCCCGCCCGCCCGCCGATCGATACACCCCGCCCAGTGTTGCCACTATACCCGACGCAGATTGCACACTCTTGTCCCGGTACCCCCAGCTGACTATTTGCACTCGCTATAGCGGTCGGTAGCCGTTATGGTACGGTTGTAATGGTGACGAATTAGGATGGAAAGAACTAAAGTGCTAAAATGTCTCGAACTAACGTAATACGTTCTATTTATAACATGGATGAGAGAGCTTTTTGAGTTTGTTTTGATTTATCATGTTTATCTTTGCACTCAAAACATTGGCGTTCTCCAGTGTACCTAGTGGACAGAAATTTCTGCATTTAGACTTAAAACTCTCAGTTTAAAACTATCAGATAGAATTGATGAACAAATGACATCTTTCTCACCGAAGCACCAAAACATTATTCCGAACAATATCTCTAGGACAGCCTGGGATTGCATTTCCTCACGATGTTAACCCTCGCCGACGAATTGATGTATTACATAAATGTCCAATTAATTAATTCACTATTAATTATTATTACATAAATGGTAATACTAATTTCTACATGGTACATGCAAAATGGACCCCTTATTCACCAAAAAACCTCAACCACTAATCAACATATATCTTTATTCTTCACCTCAATAAAGCCCTAAACACAACACGCAACCAAGCTTCAATCACAGTCCCAATTACCCCAAAACCGGGGTATTTACCCCACTGTTCGGTCTGGCGTCGGCACCGCCCCTCGCCCTTGCCAGCTCGAACTCCTCGGCTAAACAAATATTCTAATTACAACGCAGCGCTCACTCACAGATACACTGCCTATAAATAAAATAACAAACAAACTGGCACCCTTTTTCATCCCTCGGACGCTTACTGTCAACGGAGGTTTTGTTGGTTAGTGTAACAGGGATTTAAGTGTATGTTAATCAGTCCACGTATATAGAGTAGGAAAAGTATTTTAAGTACTTATATCAAATATATATACTCTCTCCCCGCTGGCAATGATTTAGCTGTTATATTTTAATAGTTTTATTATTAATTTATTTACAATGTAGTATAAGAAGTAAGTTACTATTTTCTTTAAATTCATTTGCATACAGTTGCATTAGTATATTAGTATTAACAGAATCGCGTTTTTATATTCATAGTACCTATTAGAAAATGGGACTAAAACCTTTAAATTCAAATATCAATAATTCTTTGTTGTAAAATATTTACGTCTAAGCTCGTCTTCATGTAAAATGTATTTATGTTATATATATTTTTTGGGTAGATACCTGGAAGATGTTATATGATTGATCACTTAAAATATGAATAAACGTGGTCATAACATAATAAACATACGCCCTTTGGATCGCTCGAATACTGCAAACGTAAGTTTCGTGTTAGTTAGTACATGCATACACAAAACGGCCGTTACTGTGCTGAGGAGTAGGCGAGATCACGGATCCCCATTTGACAAACCAATTTCGTACATATTATACTCGAAATATAACTCGCGGATGGTCATTACCACAGTAAAATGAAGAAACTGACACCCTTTCTACTAAATCTAAGAAATAAATTTAAGTTAAGTACAACCTAGATTTAAGTTGGACTATTTAAATTTTCACGTATTTTTCTACTTTTTAAGTTAAGTTTCGACTTTTAGCATTAATAACGAATGTGATGGCATCAATATGTAATAATAGTGACAGGTTGTTAGCCGGTCGCCAAATAGATTACATTGCCTTCTTACACCTAAGAAATGCAGAAACTTAGGATTTTCTACGTCACAGCTAATACAAGATTAGTTGACTACTATTCAAATAAAAAGAATTATGTGACTCAGTATAGACTTGAGTTCTGAAGTCAAATGTCACAAATTTAATCCCCATGCATGAGCCTATTAAAATATGCTGTATAATATACATTCACGTTCCTCATTTCTATTCGGGGCGGACAGAAAGTTGGCGATGTATTTACACAACCTTGGTGATGACAGACGGTAGACATTCTTCTCTTCTCAATCGCCTTCATAACTATAATGGAATAGATGGAATGGATCATATATAATTATTGTGACGGAATCGATATGGAAATGACGGCAGAGGTTGCTAGCTCATCGTCCCTTAGGTTCCATTCACTTATAAGATCGAACCACATATATGCATATATACACTTTACGTCAGTGTCTTTACAAAACAGTAAGCAGAGATTATGGATCCTCATCAAAAATCGCTTTCGTTGCGTTAACATCCATACATCACCTCATGCACACTCGGTGCCTATAATTTAATTTAATACTGGTCGATCTTAATTCGGTGTAGCTCAGTTGTTCGGGGCTCGGTCTATCAGTGAATACAGGGTTCAAATCCCGCTTGAGCATGTACCAATGAAATTGATTGAATTTCTATGTACATTTTTGTAATAAATGCACCGAATACTACTGTAAGATAACATGAGGAAACCTACCTGTTCCCCGAACATGTAATAAGTCAATGCTTGTAAATGGCAACATGACTTAGCAGTTGTCACATTGAGTAGGTACTAACTATCTAGTCAACACGTGAGTTTGAGGTGCCTATAGAATTATTACCTCCGCGATTGCAGATATGGTTACCTGAACCTCTGACTACCCCACAAGGGTTTATGGTCGTGAACACAATTGTTATTTTGTTTTTATTGATTAACCACCGCTCTACCTGGACCAAACCTCCCATATATTTCGCCAATCTGATATCATCTATCTGTATTAAATTATTTAAAAACTAACTTATCACGTCAGTTTTAAAAGCTAACTAAGAGCTATGAGGTTAATTTAGTCTATGAATCAATGGTAATTGCAATTTATACTTTTTGGTCGTCATGACTATAAATCGTGTGATATTTGCTCACCACACTTTTACAGGCCGCTCGATTCTGCACCAGGTCCTGGGCCCACGTCTAGATACTAAATGCGTTTTAGCACAAACAAAAAGCATTAGAGG
This sequence comes from Leucoptera coffeella, assembly GCA_030578115.1. Lineage (NCBI taxonomy): Eukaryota > Metazoa > Arthropoda > Insecta > Lepidoptera > Lyonetiidae > Leucoptera > Leucoptera coffeella. The sequence continues at coordinate 109,367 of JAMBLF010000180.1, forward strand.
ACTAAGGCCCCTGTATGTTGTAGTTGCACCGAGTCACTCTATACATACATATATTCACGCCTCTACGTCCGCAACGGGATAGGCATAGACTATCGATCGCCACCTTGAACGATCCTAGCAAATCCAGATTTTTTTAAATTAAGCCATTCACCACTAAGGTTATGTCGGTTGAAGTACAAACACTGATGCCACGGCGTTTGAACTTCTTGTTATTCCGTCGCCATGGTTAGAGCAACGCCGCCAGCCGCTACAACCGAAGGCAAACGAAATTGAAGCTCCAATTCTTCTCTTCCATGTTCTTCGGTTCGTTCCAGTTGAGGATCCAAATATAATCCCAAAGCAAACATATTTAGCCAATTTGGCATCACAACTGACTAAATATTCAGCCGAAAATAATTATTTGTATTTTCAACTTTCACTGAGCTGCTGACTTTGTTGATGCACCATAGACGACTGAAAATCCAGATTTATAATTGATTGTTTTACTTGTCACAAGTTAAGGCCTTAGATTTAGTTTCCTAGGTATCCTTGATCTCTTGATCGCTTTTTACAATATGTTGAACGCCAGCTAGAACAATTTCTAACGATAAATCTAACAAGTACTTTAATTATAAACTAGATGGCGTTGTGAATATCCACCGTGATATAAGTGCCTATCCAAATTCATTAACAATATTATTCTTTTTATTTGATATGTCCTGTTTTTATAATACATTTCCAACAACCATTAAAACTACAAGTACATAGTAGTTTTGAACTATATTCATATAGTAAGGTAAAAATGTGAAGTAACTAAAAAACAGATGTAAGAAAAATTTTAAGAATATGTAAGCTTCTTACAACTTATTGTAAAGATTCTGTTAGGTACTATACATATAATAAAAAGAGGCTCTCCTTTAATAATAGTGACTTGATGACGAATCAATTAAAATAATCGTGATTATGAACGTAAAGAAAAAATCGTTTGGTCTATCAAAATAAAAAAATATGAAATCCGCACAACAAAGTAATTAAATTTAGATGAAGTTAATAGTACTGCTTACATTGTTTAAATAAAACCAGCAAACAATTACATAAGCTGTCAATCTTCTTTTCAACATTCAAATAAACACTTGGACAAATAAGCATAATAAACAGCTTTAAAGATAACCATGACCTCGCCGGTTTATCATGAGATAATTACATCATTCCGTTGTAATTGTACTGAGTGAACAACTTTTCTTTTTGATTAGTTGCCGCGAAACGAAAATATAACGAAGCATGCGTGTTTACGACTGCACTTATTAAAATTATTCGGATTTTCAGACACGCGAAAGTCTGGCGGTTCCGTGTAGTTGAATACTAGTTTGTTGTTGTTCCCGCGTCGACCGTGTGAGCGTGATTGAAACAACTGTCAAAAAATGTGTGAAGTCGAGAAGAGAAAAACTTTTTTAGGATTCGATTTTAGTACTCAAAGGGTGAGTTTTTGAACTAAATTCCTTATTCTTACACCTATTTAAATGCACTATTTACAGTAAGTAATTAATTATTTAGGAACTTTATTTAAATTCATGCAAAATTTATCAAATTGTTAAGCGCCTACTAAGTTTTCAAAAGTTAGGTCGTATAAGGAATGATTCATTGCCTTTTATATATAAACACGTCATATTAATAAAGAAATATTAAATCTATTTATTTTGTTTTAAATCGGCTAATACCTGTCTATCTTTATTAATTATAAAAGTGAATGTTGATGTTATCTTACTCTTCGCATCACTTACTTTCATGTTTTCCGTAATATTATTAATAAAGTAGTCTATTAATCTTCGTACATTATATTTTTAATAATGTTTGGTCAATTTCATTAGTTACACTATAAATAACCACTAGAAATAGTTCCCAAATACAAAAATTCATTATTTACTTAGGTTATATTTATTGAACAAAAATAATTACTACTTCTTTACCAATTAAATGTTTCATAATTTTCTAATGGGAAGAATTACATTTTTACATACATTTATGATCTTTATTAAACCACACATTGTACTTCTTAAGTCCTGTTGTTACGAAAAGCCCTCTGAGTTACCTTTTATGATATATTAGAAATTCCAGCACTTTCTATCCATTAGAATAGAAAATATAATATAATGACAGCAATGTACTAAAAAAGGGATATGTTAAAACCACTAAAATGGGTATGAATGTATGAGAAAGTGTATTAATGGAATGAAGCAAAGATGATTTGTAATGTCTGGTTTGTTAGGATTTGTAATGTCTGTAATAATGAATAATGTCTGAGACAGTTATGACATATATGTGTATAGCTTTATATATCTTCATTTAGTTTATAGTATTATGTAAAATATTTAATGTGTCTGTATGTAATATTATTTGGTATGAAGTATTTTATTTCATATTTGTTATGATTATTGTTATAGCTAAAAGCGATTGTCATTGGCGAAGATTATGGAGTTCTACATGAAGCAGATGTTGAATTTGATGTGGACTTGCCAGAATTCAGGTAAAAGACCCTAACCAACTGTGGTAAGAGAAAACATACTGGGAATTTTCTTGAAATGTGTAGTGATCAAATTATAAACGATGATACTGATTTACTCTTACTCTTACATTTTTTTTAACAACTTATGTCATTCCACTTTTGGACATAGGCCTCCCCAAGGGTACGCCACAAAACACGACACAACACACGAAACCACTAGGAGCGACCTTTTCCAGGTCATGGTCCACCTAGTAGTGCCATTATGTTTAATGAGACTCGGCCGCCATTCGAGAACCCCTTTACTCCAACAGTTGTCGGTGTTCACAATATGTGCTGATTATTATTGTTCACACTTTGTTTTGATGTGACTGTAAAATCACTCCAATTGCGGAGATGGACACACAATCTAAATATCTCTATATATAAATCAGATATAAATTGCCATGTACCTTGTTGATTAGTGATGGCTTATCATTACTTTAGAAAATTCCCTAGGTATAAAGATATCTATAACACAAAACAATTTGATGACCTCTGCAAATAGTTAACCACCTGAACTTTAATTCTGAGGTCCTGAGTTTAGTTCCTGTTAGAGGCAGAGTGAAAAACTATGCTTTACTTTGATTTATATGCTGTATTATCCATCTATAATAAGTAAACAATTCTTAAATATACATTGACTAGTACCCAAACACAAGTCTTAAATGAACTTAGCCAGGATCTAGTTCAATGGTGTAACAGAGTTCTACAATATTATAATTCTTACAGGACTGCAGGCGGTGTGGTCAGAGGCCCTGATGGGGAGGTGACAGTGCCTCCTCTGCTCTGGGTGAAGGCGCTTGACATGGTCATGGACCGGCTCATTGTGGCAGGGGTCGATTTCTCTACTGTAGTTGCCTTGTCTGGCGCTGGTCAGGTGAGATATTTAAGCCATTTGTACATAATATACACATGTTTTAAATAGGTATATTTTAATTCATGTAATACACATTCATTATATAGCTATTATCTCTTGCAAATTAGTTACTGATGACCATGCTACTTAAGAATAAAGCGACTGAGATAGTGACTCAGTCACAATGTTAGTGACTATTTACAGTTTCTGGCTATTGCCTATTAATAGGCAATTTTACTGCACCAAACAAAGGCACAAGATTCCAGGATATTTCAAATGTTTGCTATGAATATATGGTTACCCATCCACATACAAATCAAGTACCTCATTGCTTAACTTCAGTGATATACCAACATTGTCATTTAATATTTATTTATTTACTTTTCCATTATCTTTTCACCTAATGTGATAATAATGATAAAGTAATAATGTAGTAAAAATATAAATAGAATGCGAACTAGCTGCCATCCTTTTAGTTATGGTGCAGGAGGAAACAAAGAACCTTCGGCTTTCAGGATTCTATTAGGCAATGGGCTAGCAGCCTATCACCAAGTAATACAGTTACAGATATTAAAAGAGACATTGACATTCAAAAGTGTCCTAGAACATGCTGTTTTAAAATTTCTGTGTGTCTGTTACCAACAAATGGTTCACTACTGATGCTGTGCTGTCTATGTATTGAAAGGCGGACTTAGAGTGGCTCATAACCAATATGCCTTTGAAATTCCGGAGACTCAAGCCGTTAACAAGCAAACACAATAAAAAAGTGAGTAACGCTGTTATAAATTACAAGTTTACCTTTACAGCAACACGGCTCAGTATGGTGGGCCAAAGGCGCTGAAGAGAAACTCCTCACCTTGAACCCTGATGACTTCCTCCATACGCAACTAGCCACGGCTTTCACGACCGACTCTCCAGTGTGGATGGATAGCAGTACCACAGTACACTGCAGGGTGTTAGAGGATCTAGTTGGAGGGGGCGAGGTAATAAGAGTATTCATACACAAGTGGTCTTATTATATGATACATGCTTGCCTGTTATGTAGTGATAGGAGGGGTAAAATGAAACGTAACAAATACTTTCAAGACTATTAGGCCTTACAAGCTCGTTGAGCAAGTAAAAAGTATAAAAAGTAGTTGCCATTCCACCCGGCATGTCGTAGGTGAATAAGGGACTAGGGGTAAATAGAATCTATTGGGGGATGGGCTAGCAAGTTGTCAGGCTGGTACGGGACAAGATATAAAATACTATGTAGAATATAGGGGATAGAAATGCATATATACAAAAATCACGTCCGTTTCTCTATAAAGGGGTAGGCATAGATCACGGATCCCAATCCTGACAAACGAATTTCGCTTCATTGACATTTATACACCTCCTCATACACACTCCGCGGTTATAGATGCTTCTAACGTGTGAGATAGATACACATAATATTATACATTATATTTATTACAATTTAAATAATTTACAGGCGCTAACGATGAGGGAAAACATCGTGAGGAAACCTGCTTATCCCTCAGGATAGGTAATAGTCCGTGCCTATATACGGCGATACGGTTCACTACCTATCACGTTGGGTGCTGTCTATCTAGTGATACGCGGGCTTCGAATGACCCATACCTAACATGCCTTCGAAATTTCGGAGATGGGCATTCAAGCCTCTGACTACCCCGCCATAATAAAAAAGGGAGTGTGTATACACAAGTCGTGAAGCGTATGTATTATTATGTTATAAATACCTAAATAGCATATATAATCAACAAGCAGACTGGAAAGCAGACGAAAAGCGTAGTTCTTAACTATGCCTCCACCGGGAATCGGGACCTCACGATTAGCGTTCAGGCGTCTAACCAATCGTGCCACGGAGGTCGTCAATTACCTATAGGCTATTCGCGTTAAGTAAATAGTGACGTCATGCTATTCAGAGGGTAAACTGACCAATTAGACGTTAGTTAATAGTAAACTAAGTCACATTGACCAATCGCAGACAACCGTTGTCACGTCTCATTGGTCAAATTGCGGGAACATGATGACGTCACTATTTTCTTAATGCGTATATACTATAAACAATTTAATTGCAGGAGCTAGCCAAAAGGACGGGCTCTAGAGCGTACGAGCGCTTCACAGGGTCCCAGATCCGCAAGGTGTACCACAGCAAGCCTCGAGCCTACCAGGGCACGGAGCGAATCTCCCTAGTCTCTTCCTTCGCATGCTCCCTGTTCCTGGGGGTCATTGCGCCTATAGGTAATGTCTGTAGTTTATATTATGGGTACTGTTATAGATTAAAATAATACATAAGTTTTGCTCGCGTAAGCCTCCTCATACCGCGTCGTTTTAAGTGCTGACTTTGCAGCCAACGTTTCATTATTACTATCGTGCGTTCATATCGGAGTTCTCTTCCAACCAGCAAATGGTTAAGACGGTTCGCTAACAATACCTTGTATTCGGCTTAGGGAAAATAAAAAGTGTTTTTTTAAAAAGGCATTTCATTTCGTCCGCACAACATTGGTGGCAGCGGTGGGATTTTCGTCCGCACAACAGTACTTCTGCCTGAATATCACTACATAGTATAAAACAAAGTCGCTTTCTCTGTCCCTATGTCCCTTTGTATGCTTAAATCTTTGTATGCTTAACTCTTTGAAACTACGCAACGGATTTTGATGCTGTTTTTTTAAAGAGATAGAGTGATTCAAGAGGAAGGTTTCTATGTATAATAACATCCAGTAAACAGTGGAGTAGGCTATATCTTTTATACCCGTGCGAAGCCGGAGCGGGTCGCTAGTCCTTCTATAAGTAATGTGTTTGCATGTATATTATGTATGATAGGTTTCTTTATTCTTTTTACTACTTTTTTAAAAACATATATTATTCATTTTTATTCATAATTGTATTCATTTTTTACTAAATGACACCGGGTTGTATCACGATAAATTAATAAAGATATAAATGCCTTTATTTCACCTGACGTTCTGTACGTATTTGGAATAACTTTGAAAGTACCTGATTTTGTTAAATAAGATAAATAGTATGAAACCTCTCTGGCTTATAAGTGACTGTAGCGTAATTGGGAAGATTATCTGTCTTCTTTTCGAATCTCGGCTCTGGCATGTACCAATGAATGAAAGTTTAATAAGCGTTTTTCATTTACGTACATAAGTTACAGTCGCTAAAACTGAGAGAAAACATGAGGAAACCTGCCTATCCCTCAGGACATTGCCTATATACGGCGATACTGTTCACTATCCTATCACTTTCGGTGATGTATATCTAGTGAAACGCGGGCCTTGATTGGATCATACCTTCAAAATTTCACAGATGGGCATTCAAACCTCCGACAATCCTGCCGCAATAAAAAAGGAGTGTGTATACACAAGTCTTGAAGCGCAGGTTGCTAGCCAATCGCCCTTTAGGATGCATTTACTCCTAGTCCCTTAGTCGCCTCTTACGGTAGCTAGTTATCATTCTTCTCATCTCTCCGACTGGCATGGAACTAACCAGAACATATAATTTCATGTTTTAATTAATTCCAGATTATTCAGATGGATCTGGTATGAATCTTTTAGATATTCACGAGAAGAAATGGTGGGACAAAGCGTTAGAGGTAAATATACATACCCTACAATAAACATACACTTAACGACTTTTACCCCTTTCGGGGTGGACAGAATTTTGAAAACATAGTAAGTCCACCTCTCTAACATAATATTCCTTGAATAGTTTTAGCATTAGTGCCAGGGTTGATGACTTACTGAGAAATTTTGATAAAAGGTTGCTAGCCGATCGTTCAATACATACATACACATCACGCCTGATTCCCTGTAGAGGGGTAGGCAGAGATCACGGATCCCTATTTGTCCCAACCTAACCTGAAAAACCACTTTCGCTTCATTGACATTCATACATCCTCTCATACACTCTCGGCGGTTATAGGTACTCCTAACGTCACCTTTTTTCAATATAGCGTCTATCTGACTATCGTTCAATACTTCCAGGTTTAATATTTAATTTGTTTTACTCACTTTTGCCCACTGTTTGCTCATTTTCCCCCTCACTGTTCCAGGCTTGTGGTGACGCGAGTCTACCTGCCAAGCTGGGCGACCCAGTGCCCACGTGGACGGCAGTTGGGTCTCTGTCCAGGTACTTCGTGCACAGGTATGGCTTCGACCCAGGATGTCAGGTCGTTGCTTTCACTGGGGACAATTGCAGTGCGGTAGCTGGTAAGGCCATACAAATATATTGACTAACCTAATACCTTTGCGGGGTAGTTAAAAGTATCTTTATCCATTATTGTGCAATTTATTTATAAATGTTCAATTAATTTCTATATAGCCATCTACAACCTACATGATTAATAACTAACGGGACTTATCGCGTATGTTTTTATATAGTAAAGTTACCTTTATTAACCCGACCATGGCTGCTGCAACGTAGCCGAAACGTCGGGTTAATAAAGGTAACTTTATTATATAAAAAAATACGCGATAAGTCCCGTTAGTTATTAATCATGAGTATAAATCGCGTATCTCTTAAAACAATTACAACCTATATTTTAATTAAATATATAGATTTTTGTCTAATGAATACTTTAACCTTCCGTGCTAGTTTGTGATATACATACACTTCACGATTTGTGTACACACCCTTTTATTGAGGCGGGGTAGTTAGAGGCTTGAGTGCCCCTGAAATTTCGAAGGCATAGTGGTTTCGAAGCAGGTATGAGCCATTCATTATCACTTCTAACATGCTTCTCAATGACCGTATTTGAAATATTATTGTACCCTATTTATATATGTTAGTGAATTGAAAGGGCGGTTACGCAGGGGCCTGCCCAATAAGACATATTATGACAGACAGATAGACGCTATATTGAAAAAGGGTGACGTTAGGAGTACCTATAGCCGCCGAGTGTATGAGGAGGTGTATAAGTGTCAATAAAGCGAAAGTGATCTGTCAGGATCTGGACAAACGGGGATCTGTCATCTCTGCCTCAGAATCAGGCGTGATTTGTATGTATGTATCACTACATAGTATAAAACAATGTCGCTTTCTCTGTCCCTATGTCCCTTTGTATGCTTAAATATTTGAAACTACGCAACGGATTTTGATGCGGTTTATTTTAATAGCGTGATTCAAGAGGACGGTTTATAAGTATAATAACATCCATTAAATAGTGGAGTAGGCTATGTATTTTATACCCGTGCGAAGCGGGTCGCTAGTTTTTATATAATTGTTTCTCATAACTTCAAACATGTATGTTATTGCAGGCCTCAGGCTTCGAGCAGGCTGCGTGGGTTTGTCCCTGGGTACGAGTGACACACTGTTACTGGGGCTGGAGCAAGCGGCCGCCCCCCCAGCGGGTCATGTGCTGGTGGGGCCGACCCCCCAAGTGCCTTATATGGCCTTACTCTGCTTTGCTAATGGCAGTCTGACTAGGCAGAATCATAGGTGAGATATATGATCCCTTAATCATTAATTCGACGTAGCTCAGTTGTTTGGGGCTTGGCTCTGTATCAGTATACAGGGTTCAAATCCCGCTTGAGCATGTACCAAAGGAAATTAAGCTTAATGAATTTCTATGTACGTTTTTGTAATAAAAACACATTTACGAAATTCATCGAATTATACGATGAGGGAAAACATCGTGAGGAAACCTACCTGTTCCCCGAATAGTTAGTGCTTGTAAATGACATGGCTTACCACTTACATTGAGTACTTACTTGGTCAACACGTGGGTTCGAGGTAGCCGTAGAATTACTACCTTCGCAATTGCGGAGATGGACACCTCGGTTGTTTTGAAAAAGTAAACTTGCACTTTTAACTTTTTAAATATCGATTGTGTAGGTCTTAAGCTGTAAATGTCTCTATGAAACATGATGTCGAAAATGAATAAAATGCATTGTTTTGGCACACTTTAGTTTATCATAGTAGTTTAAATACACTGTTACAATATTCAACAAGTTCAGACATGTAAAATTGTTTCTATGGCTGTTTTGTAGTTATGTAACATATATATGTATTTTGTGTTTTGCAGAGATCGTTTGGCTGGTCCAAGCTGGGAAGCATTTAATGATTTGCTAAAGTCCACTGTTAGAGGAAACCTAGGCTATATGGGTGAGATAATAACTAAATACTTAAAACTGTAAGTCCTGTTTTAGTCTAGGACGTAAAAAGAGTGCTAACTAGCTGTCTTTCTTCTTGGAATGTTGTAGGAGGTAATTAATGAAGTACAAGCTAATGGAATAGGACGATGCAATAGAAACCTGTCTGCTTGGTCACAGTTTAACTCTTTCTTTCTTAGTATGTTCTCAGTGGTTGAAGTTACGGATCAATCTATATCATCCAATTTTCAAATATGATGAACTTGATGAAAGTTTAAACCTGTAATATTTTCTATACAGGGTGGCGCATTCAAAACGGTCAGTATGGGGAAGTTTGAAACTATAAGAGATACGAAGATTTGTTCTTAGGAACCATGTCACCGATTTTGATAAAAATAAAAACTGCATTCATACTTTCTTTGAAAAAACGACTGTATCCAGTACGGGAATCGAACCCGGTTGCTTTGAAAAAATAAATTAACTCTTTTCACTTTTTCTTTTTAAATATCGATTGTGTAGGTCTTAAGCTGTAAATGTCTGTATGAAATATGGTGTCGAAAATGATTAAAATGCGTTGTTTTGGCATACTTTAGTTTATCATAGTAGTTTACATACACCGTAACAATATTCAACAGACATGTAAAATTGTCACTATTGCTGTTTGTAGTTTTGTACTTCCCTACTTGTTACATACACCATATCATGTGGCATTAGCATTGCATTAATGCTGTAAGAAGGTTTTGTTATCTACAGTAATCAAAAACTAACAATCTATTGAAAAGTCCACTTAATGTGACGTGTTAAACCATATTAGAAAATTTCTTGTGGGATTACGTTAAGATTGAATTTTACAAAACAAGCTATGACACCGTTGAAGACCTAAAAGTAGCAATAAAGTCAATTGTAACGCAAATTCACCACATGAAAATACAAAAGCCAATAGTAAGATTGTTACTTGAACGTGTTGAATATTGTATTGAAAACAACGGTGATCACTTAGAAAACCTACTATGAAAAACTAAAGTATGCCAAAACAATGCATTTTATTCATTTTCGATACCATGTTTCATAGAGACATTTACAGCTTAAGACCTACACAATCGATATTTAAAAAGAAAAAGTGAAAATGGTCAATTTATTTTTTCAAAGCAACCGGGTTCGATTCCCGTACTGGATACAGTTGTTTTTTCAAAGAAAGTATGAATGCAGTTTTTCTTTTTATCAAAATCGGTGACATGGTTCCTAAGAACAAATCTTCGTATCTCTTATAGTTTCTGACTTTCCCATACTGACCGTTTTGAATGCGCCACCCTGTATATAAATGAATGTGGTTAATGCAAAGAGAATTTAACATACGCATACGCTAAAACGTGCTCGTCTGGCGATTAAATAGACTTATTACTTTCTTAATGAAAGTCGTAGTCGGCATATACTGGATTGGTGTCTCAATACATATTATATCATTACGGTTCTATTCACACCGAAACGGATTAACGTATGATATAACCATAATACTTCTTTTGGATGCAAAGGGACATAACGAACATAGTCCCGTGCTAGCTGGGACATAGAATAATGCAAACTAGCTGCTGTTCTTCCAGACATGTCGCAGGATGCGACTTAGGTACTTAGGTCAAGGGAATCTTTTGGGCGATGGGCTAGAACCTCTCACCAATGTTCCATATGCTTAAAAGAGACCTTTGACTATATAGGATATTATCATTACCAAGGTTCTTTCCACCCCGATAGGGATTAGAGGACGTGTATACGTATGTAACGAACAAAAGGACCATTAACCCTTGCGGGGTAGTCAGAGGTTCTGGAGGTCCATCGCCGCAATCGCGAACTAACTTTATATGTGATAATAATACATAAATAATATTGTTTTTCCTTCCAGGCATATTCTTCGACACGGCCGAAATAGTCCCGCGTACTAGTCCGACCAGAAAGCTGTTTGACGGCACAGGGCGCGCGCTGGAGAAGGCAGCTCCTCAGTTCGAAGCCCGGGCGCTGCTGGAGACGCAGGCGCTGGCCAGGAGAGCTCATGCCGAGGATATGGGCTTCGTTATAGGTAAAGGGGAAATAGAAACATATAAGAAAGAAAGAAAGAAATATCTTTATTCACTAACATACAAAAACACAAACATGGGAAAAAATATGCAAAGAACACCGTTGATGCAGTGAAAAGGTGCTGCCTCAGTACACGATGTAGCTAGGCCACAGCACTGGTCCTCCGGCAGCACCCGATACATATGCATACACTGTCTTTAATCCCTGTTGCATAGTGGGTCGTAATTGCAATATGAGGGACTTACGGTTTTTCGTTTTTTCTTTACGCCAATGCGTAGACCTAATTAACCTTAATAATAGTTGTTAGTAGTATTGTTTTTCTAAAACTTAGTTCGGACAGAAAGATATATTTTCTGGTTTTGTTGTATGGAATTTCTGCTATGACTCTGCACTATTTACATTTGCATAAAGTTTCAAGGAGAAAAATGAATCGGAAAATAAAGAGAGAAATCGACGATAGGCCAACGATACGATGCAATAACGTAAGGATACTAATTTCTTTTATACTATTATTACAGATGCATCTTCACGCCTCATAGCCACCGGGGGTGCGTCAGTGAACCAGGAGTTGTTGCAAATATTCGCCGACGTATTCAACACGCCAGTTTACATACAGGTCAGTAGTTCATTCGTTCAATCATTCAAAATGAACGTATGAAGGAACAGTTCATTTATTTTTCGTTTTTATTCTTTTACAACTAAGACTGTTGATTAATGTATATACTTTACACCCTTTCATTCGCGAAATGAATCTCTTTATCGATTTAAATTACACATTTCAACAGATAGCTAATTATCAGTACCTGTACAATGAAACAGCGAACACTACTTGTTACGTTGAGTACTGACTATCTAGTTAACACGTGGGTTCCTAGTGGCCATAGAATTCCTACATTTCCCGCTCCGCAATTACGGATATGGACACCCGAACCACTATCCCTGAGTGATAATGTACGTGAAGTATATATGTTTGTATTTTTAGGATCAACATGCCAACGCCGCTTTATTAGGAGCGGCCATCCGCGCAGCCGACGTGTGGAGTGCGCAAACGGGGACTAAATTGAGCGGTAAGTAGCTGCCTATCTAGCCTAAGATAATGTACGTAATTTATTTTGGTTACTGTGAAAGTGTTATAGTAATTAGTCGTTATTGTTTGAGGTGATTATTGTACATACAACCACGTCCTTCAAACAGGGTCAGGTTTTCATCTCCGCAATTGCGAAGGTAGTAATTCTATGGCCACCTCAAACCCACTAGTTAGATAGTCAGTACTCGATGTGACAGGTGGTAAACCTTATCGCCATTTACAAGCTCTAACTATTACCTGTTCGGGGATCAAGTAGGTTTCCTCATGATGTTTTCCCTTACCGTATAACTCGATGCATTTTGTAAATGAGTTTTATTTCGAAAATGTACATAGAAATTCATTACACTTAATTTCCATTAGTACATACTTAAGCATGATTTGAACTCTGTACCCATTGATACAAAGTCAAGCCCAAAATAACTGATCTGCGTCGATTTATACTGAATTAATAAACATATTTTACTTTTTTCAAGACATTCTTGTCAGGTTGCTAGTCAATCACCTAATATATAGATAGAGACCTGAACCTCTGACTACCCCGCAAGGGTTAATAAAATAAATTATAATAATGTTCCGTTTCCAGGGTCAGAGCCTTCCATGACACCAGTGGCGACCCCTTACGCCGATTCGGAGAACATCTACCGACCCATGCTCAACCGGTACAGGGAAATGGTCAAAGACCTACCTCTATTAGAGTAGATGAGTTTATAACTACCAGGGTTTAACTACTAAACTATGCAAATGTTACGGTTTGAAAACGTGGCCAATATAACGTATATTTAATGCGAAAATTGTTATAATTTAAATAAATTTCAGATATATTTACTTTATCATAAGTCTAACATAATGAAATAAGAAATGAGCTATGTTCTTTGCAAAAAATGTTACATTATAAATAAATTTCAGATATATTTACTGTACAGTATCATAAGCCTTACTAAATTAAATAAGAATTAAGCTATATTCTTTTCTTGTTAAAGAGATAGTGTCTCAATACCCCTTAAACTTATTAAACGTAAAGGCTTACTCTGATTGGTCAATGATTTGTTTTTCGTAATTACTAGCTTCTTATTGGTGCCACGAAAATTGTTACTGCTAAATACTCTTTTATTGTTATGCTAGTCTGCCACTTAAAATAAATATTTAATAATTATTTACGGATTAAGAGAAACACTAATAATATAGTAAAAATGTCCGTTAGTTTGGGAAAGCTACTAATTGTACTAATTTAAATTGGATTTTGTTACAAATTCTTTAATTACTTATACTGTTATATCCGTGATCTCTGTTTACACCTCTATAGAAAATCGCGTGAAGTGTAATTATGTATAATATGTAATTTGTTTATTGTGAATTCTGTTGTAAATTAAATGAACATTCAATTATAATAATAGTGTATAAAAAAAAACATTCCGTCAATTATGTGATTATTTTACATTCCACTAGTAATAGTGTTTTTAAATCATATTTTTACACCTATGTGATGTATTATATAATAAGAATATATGCTAGACCAAGTCAGTGCTTTTATATATTAAGTGAATATCAAACATTCCATTAGCATTTTAATGTTTTTTAAATCGTATTTTTATACCTTTGTCATTTATACTTTTTTGTATCTGTGAAATTATAAACTCACATTAAGTCATTGCTTAGCATTTTTAATATTTATAATAAATGTGTAAGGAAATACTGTCTTCGAAACTCTATCAAACTCAGAAAGGATTGAAATACGGGATTTTTGTATGTTATATTGCTTTTAACGTGCTAAGGAATTGCTATTTTTTACGTTGTAATTAAAAATCTTGTTACTGAAACATATTTTTTCATTTTTATGTTAAACACAAACAAAAACAAGTAAAACTATTGAAAAATCAAACACTATTTATGATAATAATATCTATATTGAGACATCCACATCAATTACATACAATATTCAACATACAATAGAATTCATAGACAATAATTGGATTACATAATACACAACACATAAAAATTCATTTTGTTCAATCAAATTACATTTCTAATAAATTATAAATTCAATTAATTATTTACGAACATCGGTATTGCACATTAAAAATACTGAATGAAACCAAAATAAACCAGTCCCAACTCAAATATAACCTTTCCAATACGTTTAATATTTTTGGTGTGCATTTCAGTATTTTTCAGGTGCCTTTAATTATTTTCTTTTATTTATTTACACACGAATCCCTGACTAGTGCTTAGTTATAATTACTTGTGTATTTATCAGTATTTTTCAAACACTTTTTAGTTTAGTTCCAAACCGACGATAGCGACGCTTTTGTCATTTACTTAATGGTGATAGGTTCTAAAATTATACGATTTAAATGCTTATGATAATAATTTGTTCCTAATTTAACCACTAAGTCAAAAACTTATGTCTTTCTTTATATTAAAAGCTTAGAGTTAATCTTTTTACTATTTCAAAATGGCGACCATGACACAGATTAATAGAAGATTTTGTTTTTTCAACTGCTACGCCGCTTCCACTTCTATTTTCTTCGCTTTCGTTTCTGCAGGTAACAGGAAACCAACCGCCGCACCCGCTGAAATTATAAGATAGAAGATTTATGACCATAAATTATAATATAGAAAATCATACAGGATCATGATCATCAACTGAGTAGGTTCATATTACAATCCTTACGTAACAATATAAAACATTTTTTTCTGATTCAATAAGTCCATTTTCTAACATCTACCTCCCCAACGGTAGACTATCGATCGATACATTTAATTACAAACCTCTGTTGCTTCACTTACACCCATTAACCTTCTCATACATGCTCTTCTGTACTTCACACTACGTACAGCCGCCTTGAGAAGATTGTCTCCGATGATCTGTATAATTCTACGCGGCCTACTCCGTCCAACTCTACCTTCCACTTTGCCTTTTTAGATTCCTTTTGTAAAGAAAGACAGTTAACTAAGACTTACACAGTATGATGACTCCAAAAGCGTAGAAGGTAGCTTCGCAAAAGTTTTCCAGCAACAGCCCCACATAACTTATGATGATGAAGGAAGACCCTCGGCCCAGCATGATTAGGAGACATACGGCCATCGCTCTGAAAGGGTAGAAGTCATAGATTCAATTTATCCTTAGTCCTATAGTTTAACGATTCGCCGTCGGTAAGAAAGATATATAGTTGAATTTTATTTTATATATATAATACACTTATTAGCTTAAGTTACTTTAATCGTAAGCGATCGGTGAAGTTAAGAATGCCGTGTAATCGTTATTTATAAAGGATTTATAGTCATGTATATATATATATATATATATATATATATATATATATATATATATATATATATATATATATATATAAATTGTCTGTTACGGAATAGTCTTTTACAGGACCTTGTCGGTTACTAAATAGTCCTTTGTAGGTCCTTGTCTGTTAGTGAATAGTCCTTTTCAGGACCTTGTCTGTTACTGAATAGTCCTTTTCAGGACCTTGTCTGTTACTGAATATTCCTTTTCAGGACATTGATTGTTACTGAATAGTCCTTTTCAGGACTTTGATTGTTACCGAATAGTCCTTTTCAGGATCTTGTCTGTTACGGAATAGTCCTTTTCAGGACCATGTCTATTTCTGAATAAGTCTTTTCAGGATATTCATTGTTACCGAATAGTCCTTTTCAGGACCTTGTCTGTTACTGAATAGTCCTTTTCAGGACATTGATTGTTACTGAATAGTCCTTTTCAGGACTTTGATTGTTACCGAATAGTCCTTTTCAGGACCTTGTCTGTTACTGAATAGTCCTTTTCAGGACTTTGATTGTTACTGAAAAGTCCTTATCAGGACCTTGTCTGTTACTGAATAGTCCTTTTCAGGACTTTGATTGTAACGGAATAGTCCTTTTCAGGATATTCATTGGTACGGAATAGTCCTTTTCAGGACCATGTCTATTTCTGAATAGTCCTTTTCAGGACCTTGTCTGTTACTGAATAGTCCTTTTCAGGACATTGATTGTTACTGAATAGTCCTTTTCAGGAGTTTGATTGTTACCGAATAGTCCTTTTCAGGACCTTGTCTGTTACTGAATATTCCTTTTCAGGACTTTGATTGTTACCGAATAGTCCTTTTCAGGACCTTGTCTGTTACGGAATAGTCCTTTTCAGGACCATGTCTATTTCTGAATAATCCTTTTCAGGATATTCATTGTTTCTGAATAGTCCTTTTCAGGACCTTGATTGTTACTGAATAGTCCTTTTCAGGAGCTTGTCTGTTACTGAATAGTCCTTTTCAGGACTTTGATTGTTACAGAATAGTCCTTTTTAGGATATTCATTGTTACGAAATACTCCTTTTCAGGACTTTGTCTGTTACTGAATAGTCCTTTTCAGGGATTGATTGTTATGAAATAGTCATTTTTCAGGACTTTGATTGTTACTGAATAGTCCTTTTCAGGACCTTGTCTGTTACTGAATAGTCATTTTCAGGACATTGATTGTTACGGAATAGTCCTTTTCAGGACATTTACTGTTACGGAATAGTTCTTTACAGGACTTTGTCTGTTACTGAATAGTCCTTTTCAGGACATTGATTGTTACGGAATAGTCCTTTTCAGTACCATGTCTATTTCTGAATAGTCCTTTTCAGGATATTCGTTGTTACGGAACAGTCCGTTACAGAAGCTTGTCTGTTACTGAATAGTCCTTTTCAGGACCTTGTCTGTTACTGAATAGTCCTTTTCAGGACATTGATTGTTACTGAATAGTCCTTTTCAGGAGTTTGATTGTTACCGAATAGTCCTTTTCAGGACCTTGTCTGTTACTGAATATTCCTTTTCAGGACTTTGATTGTTACCGAATAGTCCTTTTCAGGATATTCATTGGTACGGAATAGTCCTTTTCAGGACCATGTCTATTTCTGAATAGTCCTTTTCAGGACCTTGTCTGTTACTGAATAGTCCTTTTCAGGACATTGATTGTTACTGAATAGTCCTTTTCAGGAGTTTGATTGTTACCGAATAGTCCTTTTCAGGACCTTGTCTGTTACTGAATATTCCTTTTCAGGACTTTGATTGTTACCGAATAGTCCTTTTCAGGACCTTGTCTGTTACGGAATAGTCCTTTTCAGGACCATGTCTATTTCTGAATAATCCTTTTCAGGATATTCATTGTTTCTGAATAGTCCTTTTCAGGACCTTGATTGTTACTGAATAGTCCTTTTCAGGATCTTGTCTGTTACTGAATAGTCATTTTCAGGACATTGATGGTTACCGAATAGTCCTTTTCAGGATATTCATTGTTACGGAACAGTCCTTTACAGGAGCTTGTCTGTTACTGAATAGTCCTTTTCAGGACTTTGATTGTTACAGAATAGTCCTTTTCAGGATATTCATTGTTACGAAATACTCCTTTTCAGGACTTTGTCTGTTACTGAATAGTCCTTTTCAGGGATTGATTGTTATGAAATAGTCATTTTTCAGGACTTTGATTGTTACTGAATAGTCCTTTTCAGGACCTTGTCTGTTACTGAATAGTCATTTTCAGGACATTGATTGTTACGGAATAGTCCTTTTCAGGACATTTACTGTTACGGAATAGTTCTTTACAGGACTTTGTCTGTTACTGAATAGTCCTTTTCAGGACATTGATTGTTACGGAATAGTCCTTTTCAGTACCATGTCTATTTCTGAATAGTCCTTTTCAGGATATTTGTTGTTACGGAACAGTCCGTTACAGAAGCTTGTCTGTTACTGAATAGTCCTTTTCAGGACATTGATTGTTATTGAATAGTCCTTTTCAGGATATTGATTGTTACTGTATAGTCCTTTTCAGGACATTGATTGTTACTGAATAGTCCTTTTCAGGACATTGATTTTTACGGAATAGTCCTTTTCAGGACCAAGTTTATTTCTGTATAGTCCTTTTCAGGATATTCATTGTTACTTGTTATTCATTGGTACGAAATACTCCTTTTCAGGACTTTCGACCGCAGCTGTTAACAATGTTGCATCTGCAAAATGGCTACTTTACAGGACGGCCGTTTAAAGTTTGATATGTGTATAAAATGAACAAAAGTCAATGTATTTCAACCAAATTTGGTAAAGTATATTTATTTTAATAACTGTAAGTGGTGTTGTATGTATTTCAAAAAAATTATAACTACAAATGTGTTAAAATGCACATACAACATTCCTAGCTGCTACCTATGACATAGATTTTGTTGGATATGGCACATCCATCATTATTACCGAAACTTCAACTTATCGTTTTGGTCGGATGTGGCACATGCATCAATATTATCGGAACTTCTACTTCTGGATTTGGTCGCATGTGGCACAACCCACAATATTCCGCGGAATTAAATGGCAATTCTTTATTGGATGTGCCACATACTTCATTGTTGTCGGAAAAAAATTGTCGTCGGGCAAAATAAAGGTAATCAGATATCTTTATAAATTTATCGTGATATGACCCGGTCTCACATAATTAATAAATTTATTATAATGGCCCAATAACAAGGTGCGATATGGCAGATCCCCCGCGCGCGCACGCATCTGTACCCCTCCCACGCCCCGTTAATAAAGTCGTAAGATATTCTGCAACATTATTACCCGTGCAGAATCTGCAGATACAGCTTTGTTAACCTCAAAAAACAAAAACTGTTAACTTTAGAGTCATAGTTTTTTGTGGGGTTGTAGATAATGTAATTTTAAGGCCTTTGATGCAATAAACCGAAAATCGGAAAAATGTAGATCCCACTTTGTTAATAGCTGTGGTCGCTTTGATTGTTACTAAATAGACCTTGTCTGTTACGGAATAGTCCTTTTCAGTACCATGTCTATTTCTGAATAGTCCTTTCCAGGATATTCATTGTTACGAAATACTCCTTTTCAGGACTTTGATTGTTACTGAATAGTCCTTTTCAGGACCTTCTCTGTTACTGAATATTCCTTTTCAGGATATTAAATGTTATGGAATAGTCCTTTTCAGGATATTGGTTATTACTGAATATACTTTTCAGGATCTTGTCTGTTACTGAATAGTCCATTTCAGGACTTCGTCTGTTACTGAATAGTCCTTTTCAGGATATTCATTGTTACAGAAAATTCCTTTTCAGGATATTAATTGTTACAGTAAATTCCTTTTCAGGATATTGATTATTACTGAAAAGTCCTTTTCAGGACATTGATTGTTACAAAATAGTCCTTTTCAGGACCTTGTCTGTTACTGAATAGTCCTTTTCAGGACTTTGTCTGTTACTGAATAGTCCTTTTCAGGATCTTGTCTGTTACTGAATAGTCCTTTTCAGGATATTGAATGTTACAGAATAGTCCTTTTCAGGTTATTGATTGTTACGGAATAGTCCTTTCCAATATATTCATTGTAACGGAATAGTCCTTTTCAGGATATTGAATGTTACGGAATAGTCCTTTTCAGGACATTGATGTTTACGGAATAGTCCTTCTCAGGACTTTGTCTGTAACAGAATAATCCTTTACAGGATCTTGTCTGTTACTGAATAGACCTTTTCAGAATATCGATTGTAACGGGATAGTCCTTTTCAGGACTTTGATTGTTACATAATAGTCCATTTCAGGACTTTGATTGTGACGGAAAAGTCCTTTTCAGGACCTTGTCTGTTACTGAATAGTCCTTTTCAGGACTTTGTCTGTTACTGAATAGTCCTTTTCAGGATCTTGTCTGTTACTGAATAGTCCTTTTCAGGACATTCATTATTACGGAATAGTCCTTTTCAGGACCTTGTTTGTTACTGAATAGTCCATTTCAGGATATTGAATGTTACAGAATAGTCCTTTTCAGGTTATTGATTGTTACGGAATAGTCCTTTTCAGTACCATGTCTATTTCTGAATAGTCCTTTCCAGGATATTCATTATTACGAAATACTCCTTTTCAGGACTTTGATTGTTACTGAATAGTCCTTTTCAGGACCTTCTCTGTTACTGAATATTCCTTTTCAGGATATTAAATGTTATGGAATAGTCCTTTTCAGGATATTGGTTATTACTGAATATACTTTTCAGGATCTTGTCTGTTACTGAATAGTCCATTTCAGGACTTCGTCTGTTACTGAATAGTCCTTTTCAGGATATTCATTGTTACAGAAAATTCCTTTTCAGGATATTAATTGTTACAGAAAATTCCTTTTCAGGATATTGATTATTACTGAAAAGTCCTTTTCAGGACATTGATTGTTACAAAATAGTCCTTTTCAGGACCTTGTCTGTTACTGAATAGTCCTTTTCAGGACTTTGTCTGTTACTGAATAGTCCTTTTCAGGATCTTGTCTGTTACTGAATAGTCCTTTTCAGGATATTGAATGTTACAGAATAGTCCTTTTCAGGTTATTGATTGTTACGGAATAGTCCTTTCCAATATATTCATTGTAACGGAATAGTCCTTTTCAGGATATTGAATGTTACGGAATAGTCCTTTTCAGGACATTGATGTTTACGGAATAGTCCTTCTCAGGACTTTGTCTGTAACAGAATAATCCTTTACAGGATCTTGTCTGTTACTGAATAGACCTTTTCAGAATATCGATTGTAACGGGATAGTCCTTTTCAGGACTTTGATTGTTACATAATAGTCCATTTCAGGACTTTGATTGTGACGGAAAAGTCCTTTTCAGGACCTTGTCTGTTACTGAATAGTCCTTTTCAGGACTTTGTCTGTTACTGAATAGTCCTTTTCAGGATCTTGTCTGTTACTGAATAGTCCTTTTCAGGACATTCATTATTACGGAATAGTCCTTTTCAGGACCTTGTTTGTTACTGAATAGTCCATTTCAGGATATTGAATGTTACAGAATAGTCCTTTTCAGGTTATTGATTGTTACGGAATAGTCCTTTCCAATATATTCATTGTAACGGAATAGTCCTTTTCAGGATATTGAATGTTACGGAATAGTCCTTTTCAGGACATTGATGTTTACGGAATAGTCCTTCTCAGGACTTTGTCTGTAACAGAATAATCCTTTACAGGATCTTGTCTGTTACTGAATAGTCCTTTTCAGAATATCGATTGTAACGGGATAGTCCTTTTCAGGACTTTGATTGTGACGGAAAAGTCCTTTTCAGGACCTTGTCTGTTACTGAAAAATCCTTTTCAGGATATTGATTGTTACGGAATAGTCCTTTCCAGGATATTTATTGTTACGGAATAGTCCTTTTCAGGAATTTGATTGTTACGGAATAGTCCTTTCCAGGATATTTATTGTTACGGAATAGTCCTTTTCAGGAATTTGATTGTTACGGAATAGTCCTTTCCAGGATATTTATTGTTACGGAATAGTCCTTTTCAGGTCCTTGTCATTTACGGAATAGTCCTTTTCAGGACTTTGTCTGTTACAGAATAGTCCTTTGCAGGACTTTGATTGTTACGAAATAGTCCTTTTCAGGACTTTGATTGTTACTGAATAGTTCTTTTCAGGACTTTGATTGTTACGGAATAGTCATTTTCACGACTTTGTATTTTACTGAATAGTCCTTTTCAGGACATTGATTGTTACAAAATAGTCCTTTTCAGGACCTTGTCTGTTACTGAATAGTCCTTTTCAGGATATTGATTGTTACTGTATAGTCCTTTTCAGGATATTAATTGTTACGGAATAGTCCTTTTCAGGAATTTGATTGTTACGGAATAGTCCTTTCCAGGATATTTACTGTTACGGAATAGTCCTTTTCAGGTCCTTGTCATTTACGGAATAGTCCATTTCAGAACTGAGTCTGTTAATGAATAGTCCTTTTCAGGATCTTGTCTGTTACTGAATAGTCCTTTTCTGAACCTTGTTTGTTACTGAATAGTCCATTTCAGGATATTGAATGTTACGGAATAGTCCTTTTCAGGATATTGAATGTTACGGAATAGTCCTTTTCAGGACATTGATTTTTACGGAATAGTCCTTTTCAGGACCTTGTCTGTTACTGAAAAATCCTTTTCAGGACTTTTATTGTTACGGAATAGTCCTTTCAGGATTTTCGTTGTTACGGAATAGTCATTTTCAGGACATTGTCTGTTACGGAATAGTCCTTTTCAGGACCTTGTTTGTTACTGAATAGTCCTTTTCAGGACTTTGATTGTTACGTAATAGTCCTTTTCAGGATTTTCGTTGTTACGGAATAGTCATTTTAAGGACATTGTTTGTTACGGAATAGTCCTTTTCAGGACCTTGTTTGTTACGGAATAGTCCTTTTCAGGTCCTTGTTTGTTACTGAATAGTCCTTTTCAGGACTTTGATTGTTACTGAATAGTCATTTTAAGGACATTGTTTGTTACGGAATAGTCATTTTAAGGACATTGTTTGTTACGGAATAGTCCTTTTCAGGACCTTGTTTGTTACTGAATAGTCCTTTTCAGGACTTTGATTGTTACGGAATAGTCCTTTCAGGATTTTCGTTGTTACGGAATAGTCATTTTCAGGACATTGTCTGTTACGGAATAGTCATTTTAAGGACATTGTTTGTTACGGAATAGTCCTTTTCAGGACCTTGTTTGTTACTGAATAGTCCTTTTAAGGACTGTCATTGTTACGGAATAGTCCTTTTCAGGACCTTGTCTGTTACGGAAAAGTCCTTTTCAGGACCTTGTCTGTAACTGAATAGTCCTTTTCAGGACCTTGTCAGTTACGGAATAGTCCTTTTCAGGACATTGATTGTTACGGTATAGTCCTCTTCAGGACCTTGTCAGTTACGGAATAGTCCTTTTCAGGATATTGATAATTACGGAATAGTCCTTTTCAGGACTTTATCTGTTACTAAATAGTCCTTTTCAGGACCTAGTCTGTAATTAAATAGTCCTTTTCAGGATATTGATAATTACGGAATAGTCCTTTTCAGGACTTTTTCTGTTACTAAATAGTCCTTTTCAGGACCTAGGCTGTAATTGAATAGTCCTTTTCAGGATATTGATTATTACGGAATAGTCCTTTTCAGGACTTTTTCTGTTACTAATTAGTCATTTTCAGGACCTTGTCTGTTACTGAATAGTCCATTTCAGGACCTTGTCTGTTACTGAATAGTCCTTTTCAGGACCTTGTCAGTTACGGAATAGTCCTTTTCAGGACATTGATTGTTACGGGATAGTCCTTTTCAGGACCTTGTCTGTTACTGAATAGTCCTTTTCAGGACTTTGTCTGTTACTGAATAGTCCATTTCAGGACTTTGTCTGTTACTGAATAGTCCTTTTCAGGACCTTGTCAGTTACGGAATAGTCCTTTTCAGGACATTGATTGTTACGGGATAGTCCTTTTCAGGACCTTGTCAGTTACGGAATAGTCCTTTTCAGGACATTGATTGTTACGGGATAGTCCTTTTCAGGACCTTGTCTGTTACCGAATAGTCCTTTTCAGGACTTTGTCTGTTACTGAATAGTCCATTTCAGGACTTTGTCTGTTACTGAATAGTCCTTTTCAGGACCTTGTCTGTTACTGAATAGTCCATTTCAGGACCTTGTCTGTTACTGAATAGTCCTTTTCAGGACCTTGTCAGTTACGTAATAGTCCTTTTCAGGACCTTGTCTGTAACGGAATAGTCCTTTTCAGGACCTTGTCTGTTACGGGATAGTCCTTTTCAGGACATTGATTGTTACGGAATAGTCCTTTTCAGGACCTTGTCTGGAACGGAATAGTCCTTTTCAGGACCTTGTCAGTTACGGAATAGTCCTTTTCAGGACATTGATGTATACGGAATAGTCCTTCTTAGGACTTTGTCTGTAACAGAATAATCCTTTACAGGATCTTGTCTGTTACTGAATAGTCCTTTTCAGAATATCGATTGTAACGGGATAGTCCTTTTCAGGACTTTGATTGTTACATAATAGTCCATTTCAGGACTTTGATTGTGACGGAAAAGTCCTTTTCAGGACTTTGATTGTTACGGAATAGTCCTTTCCAGGATATTTATTGTTACGGAATAGTCCTTTTCAGGAATTTGATTGTTACGGAATAGTCCTTTCCAGGATATTTATTGTTACGGAATAGTCCTTTTCAGGAATTTGATTGTTACGGAATAGTCCTTTCCAGGATATTTATTGTTACGGAATAGTCCTTTTCAGGTCCTTGTCATTTACGGAATAGTCCTTTTCAGGACTTTGTCTGTTACAGAATAGTCCTTTGCAGGACTTTGATTGTTACGAAATAGTCCTTTTCAGGACTTTGATTGTTACTGAATAGTCCTTTTCAGGACTTTGATTGTTACGGAATAGTCATTTTCACGACTTTGTATGTTACTGAATAGTCATTTTCAGGACATTGATTGTTACAAAATAGTCCTTTTCAGGACCTTGTCTGTTACTGAATAGTCCTTTTCAGGATATTGATTGTTACTGTATAGTCCTTTTCAGGATATTAATTGTTACGGAATAGTCCTTTTCAGGAATTTGATTGTTACGGAATAGTCCTTTCCAGGATATTTATTGTTACGGAATAGTCCTTTTCAGGTCCTTGTCATTTACGGAATAGTCCATTTCAGAACTGAGTCTGTTAATGAATAGTCGTTTTCAGGATCTTGTCTGTTACTGAATAGTCCTTTTCTGAACCTTGTTTGTTACTGAATAGTCCATTTCAGGATATTGAATGTTACGGAATAGTCCTTTTCAGGATATTGAATGTTACGGAATAGTCCTTTTCAGGACATTGATTTTTACGGAATAGTCCTTTTCAGGACCTTGTTTGTTACTGAATAGTCCTTTTCAGGACTTTGATTGTTACGTAATAGTCCTTTTCAAGACTTTGATTGTTACGTAATAGTCCTTTTCAGGATTTTCGTTGTTTCGGAATAGTCATTTTAAGGACATTGTTTGTTACGGAATAGTCCTTTTCAGGACTTTGATTGTTACGTAATAGTCCTTTTCAGGATTTTCGTTGTTACGGAATAGTCATTTTCAGGACATTGTCTGTTACGGAATAGTCCTTTTCAGGATTTTCGTTGTTACGGAATAGTCATTTTAAGGACATTGTTTGTTACGGAATAGTCCTTTTCAGGACCTTGTTTGTTACTGAATAGTCCTTTTCAGGACTTTGATTGTTACGTAATAGTCCTTTTCAGGATTTTCGTTGTTTCGGAATAGTCATTTTAAGGACATTGTTTGTTACGGAATAGTCCTTTTCAGGACTTTTATTGTTACGGAATAGTCCTTTCAGGATTTTCGTTGTTACGGAATAGTCATTTTCAGGACATTGTCTGTTACGGAATAGTCCTTTTCAGGATTTTCGTTGTTACGGAATAGTCATTTTAAGGACATTGTTTGTTACGGAATAGTCATTTTCAGGACCTTGTTTGTTACTGAATAGTCCTTTTCAGGACTTTGATTGTTACGTAATAGTCCTTTTCAGGATTTTCGTTGTTTCGGAATAGTCATTTTAAGGACATTGTTTGTTACGGAATAGTCCTTTTCAGGACCTTGTTTGTTACGGAATAGTCCTTTTCAGGACCTTGTTTGTTACTGAATAGACCTTTTCAGGACTTTGATTGTTACTGAATAGTCATTTTAAGGACATTGTTTGTTACGGAATAGTCATTTTAAGGACATTGTTTGTTACGGAATAGTCCTTTTCAGGACCTTGTTTGTTACTGAATAGTCCTTTTCAGGACTTTGATTGTTACGGAGTAGTCCTTTCAGGATTTTCGTTGTTACGGAATAGTCATTTTCAGGACATTGTCTGTTACGGAATAGTCATTTTAAGGACATTGTTTGTTACGGAATAGTCCTTTTCAGGACCTTGTTTGTTACTGAATAGTCCTTTTAAGGACTGTCATTGTTACGGAATAGTCCTTTTCAGGACCTTGTCTGTTACGGAAAAGTCCTTTTCAGGACCTTGTCTGTAACTGAATAGTCCTTTGCAAGATATTGATTATTACTGAATGGTTCTTTTCAGGACTTTGATTGTTACGGAATAGTCTTTTTCAGGTACATGTCTGTTAGTGAATAGTCCTTTTCAGGACCTTGTCTGTAACTGAATAGTCCTTTTCAGGATATTGATAATTACGGAATAGTCCTTTTCAGGACTTTTTCTGTTACTAAATAGTCCTTTTCAGGACCTAGTCTGTAATTGAATAGTCCTTTTCAGGATATTGATAATTACGGAATAGTCCTTTTCAGGACTTTTTCTGTTACTAAATAGTCCTTTTCAGGACCTAGTCTGTAATTGAATAGTCCTTTTCAGGATATTGATTATTACGGAATAGTCCTTTTCAGGACTTTTTCTGTTACTAATTAGTCATTTTCAGGACCTTGTCTGTTACTGAATAGTCCATTTCAGGACCTTGTCTGTTACTGAATAGTCCTTTTCAGGACCTTGTCAGTTACGGAATAGTCCTTTTCAGGACATTGATTGTTACGGGATAGTCCTTTTCAGGACCTTGTCTGTTACTGAATAGTCCTTTTCAGGACTTTGTCTGTTACTGAATAGTCCATTTCAGGACTTTGTCTGTTACTGAATAGTCCTTTTCAGGACCTTGTCAGTTACGGAATAGTCCTTTTCAGGACATTGATTGTTACGGGATAGTCCTCTTCAGGACCTTGTCAGTTACGGAATAGTCCTTTTCAGGACATTGATTGTTACGGGATAGTCCTTTTCAGGACCTTGTCTGTTACCGAATAGTCCTTTTCAGGACTTTGTCTGTTACTGAATAGTCCATTTCAGGACTTTGTCTGTTACTGAATAGTCCTTTTCAGGACCTTGTCTGTTACTGAATAGTCCATTTCAGGACCTTGTCTGTTACTGAATAGTCCTTTTCAGGACCTTGTCAGTTACGTAATAGTCCTTTTCAGGACCTTGTCTGTAACGGAATAGTCCTTTTCAGGACCTTGTCTGTTACGGGATAGTCCTTTTCAGGACATTGATTGTTACGGAATAGTCCTTTTCAGGACCTTGTCTGTAACGGAATAGTCCTTTTCAGGACCTTGTCTGTTACGGGATAGTCCTTTTCAGGACATTGATTGTTACGGAATAGTCCTTTTCAGGACCTTGTCTGTAACGGAATAGTCCTTTTCAGGACCTTGTCTGTTACGGGATAGTCCTTTTCAGGACCTTGTCAGTTACGGAATAGTCCTTTTCAGGACATTGATTGTTACGGAATAGTCCTTTTCAGGACATTGATTGTTACGGAATAGTCCTTTCAGGACATTGATTGTTACGAATAAGTCCTTTTCAGGACCTAGTCTGTTACGGAATAGTCCTTTTCAGGATATAGATTATTACGGAATAGTCCTTTTCAGGACCTTGTTTGTTACTGAATAGTCCTTTCAGGACATTGATTGTTACGGAATAGTCCTTTTCAGGACCTTGTCTGTTACTAAATAGTCCTTTTCAGGACCTAGTCTGTTAAGGAATAGTCCTTTTCAGGATATAGATTATTACAGAACAGTCCTTTTCAGGACATTGATTGTTACGAAATAGTCCTTTTCAGGACCTAGTCTGTTACGGAATAGTCCTTTTCAGGATATAGATTATTACGGAATAGTCCTTTTCAGGACCTTGTTTGTTACTGAATAGTCCTTTCATGACATTGATTGTTACGGAATAGTCCTCTTCAGGATATTGAATGTTACGGAATAGTCCTTTTCAGGACCTCGTCTGTTACTGAATAGTCCTTTTCAGGACTTTGATTGTAACGGAATAGTCCTGTTCAGGACTTTGATTTTTACTGAATAGTCCTTTTCAGGACTTAGTCTGTTACGGAATAGTCATTTTAAGGACATTGTTTGTTACGGAATAGTCCTTTTCAGGACCTTGTTTGTTACTAAATAGTCCTTTTCAGGACCTAGTCAGTTACGGAAAAGTCCTTTTCAGGACATTGATTGTTACGGGATAGTCCTTTTCAGGACCTTGTCTGTTACTGAATAGTCCTTTTCAGGACTTTGTTTGTTACTGAATAGTCCATTTTAGGACTTTGTCTGTTACTGAATAGTCCATTTCAGGACTTTGTCTGTTACTGAATAGTCCTTTTCAGGACCTTGTCTGTTACTGAATAGTCCATTTCAGGACCTTGTCTGTTACTGAATAGTCCTTTTCAGGACCTTGTCAGTTACGGAATACTCCTTTTCAGGACATTGATTGTTACGGGATAGTCCTTTTCAGGACCTTGTCAGTTACGGAATAGTCCTTTTCAGGACATTGATTGTTACGGAATAGTCCTTTTCAGGACCTTGTCTGTTACGGGATAGTCCTTTTCAGGACCTTGTCTATAACGGAATAGTCCTTTTCACGACCTTGTCAGTTACGGAATAGTCCTTTTCAGGACATTGATTGTTACGGAATAGTCCTTTTCAGGACATTGATTGTTACGAATAAGTCCTTTCAGGACCTAGTCTGTTATGGAATATTCCTTTTCAGAATATTGATTATTACGGAATAGTCCTTTTCAGGACCTTGTTTGTTACTGAATAGTCCTTTCAGGACATTGATTGTTACGGAATAGTCCTCTTCAGGATATTGAATGTTACGGAATAGTCCTTTTCAGGACCTCGTCTGTTACTGAATAGTCCTTTCAGGACATTGATTGTTACGGAATAGTCCTCTTCAGGATATTGAATGTTACGGAATAGTCCTTTTCAGGACCTCGTCTGTTACTGAATAGTCCTTTTCAGGACTTTGATTGTAACGGAATAGTCCTGTTCAGGACTTTGATTTTTACTGAATAGTCCTTTTCAGGACTTAGTCTGTTACGGAATAGTCTTTTTCAGGATATTGATTATGACGGAATAGTCCTTTTCAGGACCTTGTCTGTTACTAAATAGTCCTTTTCAGGACCTAGTCTGTTAAGGAATAGTCCTTTTCAGGACTTTGTCTGTTACTAAATAGTCCTTTTCAGGACCTTGTCTGTCACTGAATAGTCCTTATCAGGACTTTGTTTGTTACGGAATAGTCTTTTTCAGGACTTTGATTGTTACGGAATAGTCCTTTTCAGGACCTTGTCTGTAACGGAATAGTCCTTTTCAGGACATTGATTGTTACGGGATAGTACTTTTCAGGACCTTGTCTGTTACCGAATAGTCCTTTTCAGGACTTTGTCTGTTACTGAATAGTCCATTTCAGGACTTTGTCTGTTACTGAATAGTCCTTTTCAGGACCTTGTCTGTTACTGAATAGTCCTTATCAGGACTTTGTTTGTTACGGAATAGTCTTTTTCAGGACTTTGATTGTTACGGAATAGTCCTTTTCAGGACCTTGTCTATTACTGAATAGTCCTTTTCAGGATATCCATTGTTACGAAATAGTCTTTTTCAGGACCTTGTCTGTTACTGAATAGTCCTTTTCAAGACTTTGATTGTTACGGAATAGTCCTTTTCAGGACCTTGTCTATTACTGAATAGTCCTTTTCAGGATATCCATTGTTACGAAATAGTCTTTTTCAGGATATTAATTGTTACGGAATAGTCCTTTTCAGGAATTTGATTGTTACGGAATAGTCCTTTCCAGGATATTTATTGTTACGGAATAGTCCTTTTCAGGTCCTTGTCATTTACGGAATAGTCCATTTCAGGACTGAGTCTGTTAATGAATAGTCCTTTTCAGGATCTTGTCTGTTACTGAAAAGTCCTTTTCTGAACCTTGTTTGTTACTAAATAGTCCATTTCAGGATATTGAATGTTACGGAATAGTCCTTTTCAGGATATTGAATGTTACGGAATAGTCCTTTTCAGGACATTGATTTTTACGGAATAGTCCTTTTCAGGACCTTGTTTGTTATTGAATAGTCCTTTTCAGGACTTTGATTGTTACGTAATAGTCCTTTTCAAGACTTTGATTGTTACGTAATAGTCCTTTTCAGGATTTTCTTTGTTTCGGAATAGTCATTTTAAGGACATTGTTTGTTACGGAATAGTCCTTTTCAGGACTTTGATTGTTACGTAATAGTCCTTTTCAGGATTTTCGTTGTTACGGAATAGTCATTTTCAGGACATTGTCTGTTAAGGAATAGTCCTTTTCAGGATTTTCGTTGTTACGGAATAGTCATTTAAAGGACATTGTTTGTTACGGAATAGTCCTTTTCAGGACCTTGTTTGTTACTGAATAGTCCTTTTCAGGACTTTGATTGTTACGTAATAGTCCTTTTCAGGATTTTCGTTGTTTCGGAATAGTCATTTTAAGGACATTGTTTGTTACGGAATAGTCCTTTTCAGGACTTTTATTGTTACGGAATAGTCCTTTCAGGATTTTCGTTGTTACGGAATAGTCATTTTCAGGACATTGTCTGTTACGGAATAGTCCTTTTCAGGATTTTCGTTGTTACGGAATAGTCATTTTAAGGACATTGTTTGTTACGGAATAGTCATTTTCAGGACCTTGTTTGTTACTGAATAGTCCTTTTCAGGACTTTGATTGTTACGTAATAGTCCTTTTCAGGATTTTCGTTGTTTCGGAATAGTCATTTTAAGGACATTGTTTGTTACGGAATAGTCCTTTTCAGGACCTTGTTTGTTACGGAATAGTCCTTTTCAGGACCTTGTTTGTTACTGAATAGTCCTTTTCAGGACTTTGATTGTTACTGAATAGTCATTTTAAGGACATTGTTTGTTACGGAATAGTCATTTTAAGGACATTGTTTGTTACGGAATAGTCCTTTTCAGGACCTTGTTTGTTACTGAATAGTCCTTTTCAGGACTTTGATTGTTACGGAGTAGTCCTTTCAGGATTTTCGTTGTTACGGAATAGTCATTTTCAGGACATTGTCTGTTACGGAATAGTCATTTTAAGGACATTGTTTGTTACGGAATAGTCCTTTTCAGGACCTTGTTTGTTACTGAATAGTCTTTTTAAGGACTGTCATTGTTACGGAATAGTCCTTTTCAGGACCTTGTCTGTTACGGAAAAGTCCTTTTCAGGACCTTGTCTGTAACTGAATAGTCCTTTGCAAGATATTGATTATTACTGAATGGTTCTTTTCAGGACTTTGATTGTTACGGAATAGTCTTTTTCAGGACCATGTCTGTTAGTGAATAGTCCTTTTCAGGACCTTGTCTGTAACTGAATAGTCCTTTTCAGGATATTGATAATTACGGAATAGTCCTTTTCAGGACTTTTTCTGTTACTAAATAGTCCTTTTCAGGACCTAGTCTGTAATTGAATAGTCCTTTTCAGGATATTGATAATTACGGAATAGTCCTTTTCAGGACTTTTTCTGTTACTAAATAGTCCTTTTCAGGACCTAGTCTGTAATTGAATAGTCCTTTTCAGGATATTGATTATTACGGAATAGTCCTTTTCAGGACTTTTTCTGTTACTAATTAGTCATTTTCAGGACCTTGTCTGTTACTGAATAGTCCATTTCAGGACCTTGTCTGTTACTGAATAGTCCTTTTCAGGACCTTGTCAGTTACGGAATAGTCCTTTTCAGGACATTGATTGTTACGGGATAGTCCTTTTCAGGACCTTGTCTGTTACTGAATAGTCCTTTTCAGGACTTTGTCTGTTACTGAATAGTCCATTTCAGGACTTTGTCTGTTACTGAATAGTCCTTTTCAGGACCTTGTCAGTTACGGAATAGTCCTTTTCAGGACATTGATTGTTACGGGATAGTCCTCTTCAGGACCTTGTCAGTTACGGAATAGTCCTTTTCAGGACATTGATTGTTACGGGATAGTACTTTTCAGGACCTTGTCTGTTACCGAATAGTCCTTTTCAGGACTTTGTCTGTTACTGAATAGTCCATTTCAGGACTTTGTCTGTTACTGAATAGTCCTTTTCAGGACCTTGTCTGTTACTGAATAGTCCATTTCAGGACCTTGTCTGTTACTGAATAGTCCTTTTCAGGACCTTGTCAGTTACGTAATAGTCCTTTTCAGGACCTTGTCTGTAACGGAATAGTCCTTTTCAGGACCTTGTCTGTTACGGGATAGTCCTTTTCAGGACATTGATTGTTACGGAATAGTCCTTTTCAGGACCTTGTCTGTAACGGAATAGTCCTTTTCAGGACCTTGTCTGTTACGGGATAGTCCTTTTCAGGACATTGATTGTTACGGAATAGTCCTTTTCAGGACCTTGTCTGTAACGGAATAGTCCTTTTCAGGACCTTGTCTGTTACGGGATAGTCCTTTTCAGGACCTTGTCAGTTACGGAATAGTCCTTTTCAGGACATTGATTGTTACGGAATAGTCCTTTTCAGGACATTGATTGTTACGTAATAGTCCTTTTCAAGACTTTGATTGTTACGTAATAGTCCTTTTCAGGATTTTCTTTGTTTCGGAATAGTCATTTTAAGGACATTGTTTGTTACGGAATAGTCCTTTTCAGGACTTTGATTGTTACGTAATAGTCCTTTTCAGGATTTTCGTTGTTACGGAATAGTCATTTTCAGGACATTGTCTGTTAAGGAATAGTCCTTTTCAGGATTTTCGTTGTTACGGAATAGTCATTTTAAGGACATTGTTTGTTACGGAATAGTCCTTTTCAGGACCTTGTTTGTTACTGAATAGTCCTTTTCAGGACTTTGATTGTTACGTAATAGTCCTTTTCAGGATTTTCGTTGTTTCGGAATAGTCATTTTAAGGACATTGTTTGTTACGGAATAGTCCTTTTCAGGACTTTTATTGTTACGGAATAGTCCTTTCAGGATTTTCGTTGTTACGGAATAGTCATTTTCAAGACATTGTCTGTTACGGAATAGTCCTTTTCAGGATTTTCGTTGTTACGGAATAGTCATTTTAAGGACATTGTTTGTTACGGAATAGTCATTTTCAGGACCTTGTTTGTTACTGAATAGTCCTTTTCAGGACTTTGATTGTTACGTAATAGTCCTTTTCAGGATTTTCGTTGTTTCGGAATAGTCATTTTAAGGACATTGTTTGTTACGGAATAGTCCTTTTCAGGACCTTGTTTGTTACGGAATAGTCCTTTTCAGGACCTTGTTTGTTACTGAATAGTCCTTTTCAGGACTTTGATTGTTACTGAATAGTCATTTTAAGGACATTGTTTGTTACGGAATAGTCATTTTAAGGACATTGTTTGTTACGGAATAGTCCTTTTCAGGACCTTGTTTGTTACTGAATAGTCCTTTTCAGGACTTTGATTGTTACGGAGTAGTCCTTTCAGGATTTTCGTTGTTACGGAATAGTCATTTTCAGGACATTGTCTGTTACGGAATAGTCATTTTAAGGACATTGTTTGTTACGGAATAGTCCTTTTCAGGACCTTGTTTGTTACTGAATAGTCTTTTTAAGGACTGTCATTGTTACGGAATAGTCCTTTTCAGGACCTTGTCTGTTACGGAAAAGTCCTTTTCAGGACCTTGTCTGTAACTGAATAGTCCTTTGCAAGATATTGATTATTACTGAATGGTTCTTTTCAGGACTTTGATTGTTACGGAATAGTCTTTTTCAGGACCATGTCTGTTAGTGAATAGTCCTTTTCAGGACCTTGTCTGTAACTGAATAGTCCTTTTCAGGATATTGATAATTACGGAATAGTCCTTTTCAGGACTTTTTCTGTTACTAAATAGTCCTTTTCAGGACCTAGTCTGTAATTGAATAGTCCTTTTCAGGATATTGATAATTACGGAATAGTCCTTTTCAGGACTTTTTCTGTTACTAAATAGTCCTTTTCAGGACCTAGTCTGTAATTGAATAGTCCTTTTCAGGATATTGATTATTACGGAATAGTCCTTTTCAGGACTTTTTCTGTTACTAATTAGTCATTTTCAGGACCTTGTCTGTTACTGAATAGTCCATTTCAGGACCTTGTCTGTTACTGAATAGTCCTTTTCAGGACCTTGTCAGTTACGGAATAGTCCTTTTCAGGACATTGATTGTTACGGGATAGTCCTTTTCAGGACCTTGTCTGTTACTGAATAGTCCTTTTCAGGACTTTGTCTGTTACTGAATAGTCCATTTCAGGACTTTGTCTGTTACTGAATAGTCCTTTTCAGGACCTTGTCAGTTACGGAATAGTCCTTTTCAGGACATTGATTGTTACGGGATAGTCCTCTTCAGGACCTTGTCAGTTACGGAATAGTCCTTTTCAGGACATTGATTGTTACGGGATAGTCCTTTTCAGGACCTTGTCTGTTACCGAATAGTCCTTTTCAGGACTTTGTCTGTTACTGAATAGTCCATTTCAGGACTTTGTCTGTTACTGAATAGTCCTTTTCAGGACCTTGTCTGTTACTGAATAGTCCATTTCAGGACCTTGTCTGTTACTGAATAG
Source organism: Leucoptera coffeella (assembly GCA_030578115.1). Taxonomy (NCBI): domain Eukaryota; kingdom Metazoa; phylum Arthropoda; class Insecta; order Lepidoptera; family Lyonetiidae; genus Leucoptera; species Leucoptera coffeella. Next base: position 144,148 of record JAMBLF010000180.1, read on the forward strand.
TCCTTTTCAGGACCTTGTCAGTTACGTAATAGTCCTTTTCAGGACCTTGTCTGTAACGGAATAGTCCTTTTCAGGACCTTGTCTGTTACGGGATAGTCCTTTTCAGGACATTGATTGTTACGGAATAGTCCTTTTCAGGACCTTGTCTGTAACGGAATAGTCCTTTTCAGGACCTTGTCTGTTACGGGATAGTCCTTTTCAGGACATTGATTGTTACGGAATAGTCCTTTTCAGGACCTTGTCTGTAACGGAATAGTCCTTTTCAGGACCTTGTCTGTTACGGGATAGTCCTTTTCAGGACCTTGTCAGTTACGGAATAGTCCTTTTCAGGACATTGATTGTTACGGAATAGTCCTTTTCAGGACATTGATTGTTACGGAATAGTCCTTTCAGGACATTGATTGTTACGAATAAGTCCTTTTCAGGACCTAGTCTGTTACGGAATAGTCCTTTTCAGGATATAGATTATTACGGAATAGTCCTTTTCAGGACCTTGTTTGTTACTGAATAGTCCTTTCAGGACATTAATTGTTACGGAATAGTCCTTATCAGGACCTTGTCTGTTACTAAATAGTCCTTTTCAGGACCTAGTCTGTTAAGGAATAGTCCTTTTCAGGATATAGATTATTACAGAACAGTCCTTTTCAGGACATTGATTGTTACGAAATAGTCCTTTTCAGGACCTAGTCTGTTACGGAATAGTCCTTTTCAGGATATAGATTATTACGGAATAGTCCTTTTCAGGACCTTGTTTGTTACTGAATAGTCCTTTCATGACATTGATTGTTACGGAATAGTCCTCTTCAGGATATTGAATGTTACGGAATAGTCCTTTTCAGGACCTCGTCTGTTACTGAATAGTCCTTTTCAGGACTTTGATTGTAACGGAATAGTCCTGTTCAGGACTTTGATTTTTACTGAATAGTCCTTTTCAGGACTTAGTCTGTTACGGAATAGTCTTTTTCAGGATATTGATTATGACGGAATAGTCCTTTTCAGGACCTTGTCTGTTACTAAATAGTCCTTTTCAGGACCTAGTCAGTTACGGAAAAGTCCTTTTCAGGACATTGATTGTTACGGGATAGTCCTTTTCAGGACCTTGTCTGTTACTGAATAGTCCTTTTCAGGACTTTGTCTGTTACTGAATAGTCCATTTTAGGACTTTGTCTGTTACTGAATAGTCCATTTCAGGACTTTGTCTGTTACTGAATAGTCCTTTTCAGGACCTTGTCTGTTACTGAATAGTCCATTTCAGGACCTTGTCTGTTACTGAATAGTCCTTTTCAGGACCTTGTCAGTTACGGAATACTCCTTTTCAGGACATTGATTGTTACGGGATAGTCCTTTTCAGGACCTTGTCAGTTACGGAATAGTCCTTTTCAGGACATTGATTGTTACGGAATAGTCCTTTTCAGGACCTTGTCTGTTACGGGATAGTCCTTTTCAGGACCTTGTCTATAACGGAATAGTCCTTTTCACGACCTTGTCAGTTACGGAATAGTCCTTTTCAGGACATTGATTGTTACGGAATAGTCCTTTTCAGGACATTGATTGTTACGAATAAGTCCTTTTCAGGACCTAGTCTGTTATGGAATATTCCTTTTCAGAATATTGATTATTACGGAATAGTCCTCTTCAGCACCTTGTCTTTTACGGAATAGTCCTTTTCAGGACATTGGTTGTTACGGAATAGTCCTTTTCAGGACTTAGTCTGTTACGGAATAGTCCTTTTCAGGATATTGATTATGACGGAATAGTCCTTTTCAGGACCTAGTCTGGTAAGGAATAGTCCTTTTCAGGATATAGATTATTACGGAATAGTCCTTTTCAGGACATTGATTGTTACGAAATAGTCCTTTTCAGGACCTAGTCTGTTACGGAATAGTCCTTTTCAGGATATAGATTATTACGGAATAGTCCTTTTCAGGACCTTGTTTGTTACTGAATAGTCCTTTCAGGACATTGATTGTTACGGAATAGTCCTCTTCAGGATATTGAATGTTACGGAATAGTCCTTTTCAGGACCTCGTCTGTTACTGAATAGTCCTTTTCAGGACTTTGATTGTAACGGAATAGTCCTGTTCAGGACTTTGATTTTTACTGAATAGTCCTTTTCAGGACTTAGTCTGTTACGGAATAGTCTTTTTCAGGATATTGATTATGACGGAATAGTCCTTTTCAGGACCTTGTCTGTTACTAAATAGTCCTTTTCAGGACCTAGTCTGTTAAGGAATAGTCCTTTTCAGGACTTTGTCTGTTACTAAATAGTCCTTTTCAGGACCTTGTCTGTCACTGAATAGTCCTTTTCAGGACCTCGTCTGTTACTGAATAGTCCTTATCAGGACTTTGATTGTTACGGAATAGTCTTTTTCAGGACTTTGATTGTTACGGAATAGTCCTTTTCAGGACCTTGTCTATTACTGAATAGTCCTTTTCAGGATATCCATTGTTACGAAATAGTCTTTTTCAGGACCTTGTCTGTTACTGAATAGTCCTTTTCAAGACTTTGATTGTTACGGAATAGTCCTTTTCAGGACCTTGTCTATTACTGAATAGTCCTTTTCAGGATATCCATTGTTACGAAATAGTCTTTTTCAGGACCTTGTCTTTTACTGAATAGTCCTTTTCAAGACTTTGATTGTTACGGAATAGTCCTTTTCAGGACCTTGTCTATTACTGAGTAGTCCTTTTCAGGATATCCATTGTTACGAAATAGTCTTTTTCAGGACCTTGTCTGTTACTGAATAGTCCTTTTCAGGACTTTAATTGTTACTGAATAGTACTTTTCAGGACCTTGTCTGTTACTGAATAGTCCTTTTCAAGACTTTGATTGTTACGGAATAGTCTTTTTCAGGACTTTGATTGTTACGAAATAGTCTTTTCAGGACCTTGTCTATTACTGAATAGTCCTTTTCAGGATATCCATTGTTACGAAATAGTCTTTTTCAGGACCTTGTCTGTTACTGAATAGTCCTTTTCAGGACTTTGATTGTTACTGAATAGTCCTTTTTAGGACCTTGTCTGATACTGAATAGTCCTTTTCAGGATATCCATTGTTACGGAATAGTCCTTTTCAGTACTTTGTCTGTTACTGAATAGTCCTTTTCAGGATATCCATTGTTACGAAATAGTCTTTTTCAGGACCTTGTCTGTTACGGAATAGTCTTTTTCAGGACTTTCATTGTTGCGAATATATATATAACAAGTATGCATACCTAGGTTAATAATTGATGCACTGGTACATACATTCACGCCACTACTACCCTAACTAGATAGGCAGAGACTATCGGTCGGAAACTGGGGCCTAAGTCTGCTAATGCGGTTGCACAATTGTAGTTCAATATTACTTCAGTGATAGTGTAAAGTTAGTGGTGCAAAAAAAAAACAAAAAACAAACGCATTCACGACCATTAACTCTTGCGGGGTAGTCAGAGATGCAGGTTTCCATCTCCGCAATTGCGAAGGTAGTAATTCCCTGGACACCTCGAACCCACGTGTTGATCAGATAGTGCTCAATGTGACAGGTGGTAAGCGATATCGCCATTTACAAGCACTAACTATTGCCTGTTCGACGAAGGTAGGTTTCCTCACGATGTTTTCACTCACCGTATAATTCGATGCATTTCGTAATTGTGTTTTTATTACGAAATTTTTAGTAGTGCATTAGCAAAAGTGACAAATTTCACCATTTAAGACAGCAAAAGTGTCAAAATTCGACTTTAGAACGGCGAAATTTGTCACTTTTGTTATTCCACGAACAACTTCACATCGTTACCTAAATATGATATGATATTTTTATATGATATTTGATATTTATTATATGATATTTATTATACTACGACTTTTCTAAAACTGTGCTGCAGCTTGAACCCTTTAAGATACATTGTCACTGCATCGTACTAGTTACATATCTTGCTATTCGTTTAGTCGTCTTTGTGAGCAGTGAAAACATCGTGAGGAAACCTACCTGTTAACCGAACAAATATTAGTGCTTGTAAATGGCGACACGACTCACCTTGACTACTGACTATATGGTCAACACGTGGGTTCGAGGTGGCCATAGAATACTAATAAATACGAATAATAATAAATAGAATACTAATACTACCTCCGCGATGGCAGAGATGGATTCTTGAACTTCTAACTACTACGCAAGGGTTAATGGCCATGAACACGTTTGTTTTGTGCAGTGAATAAAGTAGATTTATTTAAACAAATATTTTTTTTATAGTTTCAAGAGATTCGCGATTTATACTCATGATTATTAACTAAACTTGGTCACGGGCAGAACTAAATTTGTCCACTAGATAAATTTGTCTGCCCGTGACCAAGGCTGCTACAATATAGCCGAAACGTCGGGTTCATAAAGGTAACTTTATTATATAAAAACTTACGTGATAAGACCCGTTTAGTTATTTATCATGAATATTGTGTTTCTTACCTCATATAAGTAGGATATACTTCCACGGCGAAACTTGTGGTTAATCCCATAGCCACCACATTCGTTTGGATTAGGAAAAACAGTAGGAGACTTGCGTTAGTGTCTTGGACCTGAAAAAAACAGTAGTACTATAACCGCCGAGTGTATATGGATATCCTTAGAACTTATTTATTCTTCGCAATATAATAATCAAAGTCAGTACTTATAAATGGCGGCATAGTATACATATAAATACGAAATTGTACACTTAACAGTTTCGGATATTGCCCCTTGAACCACTGACTATTAAATAGTAGAATTAGAGATTTATAAACGACCAGTAAACCAATGAAGCGTAAATGGTTTTTATCGGTTTTCTTATATTTCGCTGATATATAATAATATTTACGACACTATTACACCAATTGAACTAGCCCCTTGGTTAGTTCATTTAAGACTTGTGTTAAACGTACTAGTTAACGTATATTTAAGAAATTTATTTAAATACCCAGCTGAGTTGGAACCCTTTTGCTGCGACAATAACATGCACAAGTTTTATCCCCTAGTTTGTAAGTTTTAATTGTAAAAGTTTTGTATTGTGTATGTTTTTGTGGCTGTAAATAAACGCTTTTATTATTATTATTATTAAATAATAGACAGGTAAATCATTAATATACTTATATAATCAACGACTAGACTGAAAAGCGTAAATCTTAACTCTACCTCCACCGGGAATCGAACCCGGAATCGCGCCACGGAGTAAGTCAAAAAGTATAAAAAATAAATGGCTGTTATGTTTAAACAAATAATAACATAAGGAAGAAACTTACCGTAGGTATAAACATGCCACTAACGCCACCTATAATATGAACTAGGATAACTAGGGACTTCTTGCTAATGTACTTGATGAGGAAGGAATTGCAAGTGTTGAAGATCATGGTGCTTGTAGAAAACAGAAGTATAGCCACGTAGGTGAAGTCATCCACTGAATCTATGCAGGGGGTAGGCTGTAATCAGGAAAACAAAATTGTTATTAATTGTTTTAAGTAAATTTATGGACATTAATGTAAATTATTATATAATTAATTCTTTTCTCTATTTGTGTATTTGTATTACTGCGTCTAGTGTGAATAAAAGGAATTTTATTTTATTTTTTTATTTTTACATAAAAATTTATGTAAATTAATCATGTTTATTTTCTCCAAATTAAGTTAATGTAGCTCAGTTGTTTGGGGCTTGACTCTGTATTAGGGGTACAGGGTTCGAACCCCAGAACATGTACAAATGGAAATAAATATTCCTGACTTTCTACATACATTTTCGCAATAAAATAATGTTACACTGATTACGGCGAGGGAAAACATCGTGAAGGATCCTACCTATTCCTAGGAATAGGTAATAGTCAGGGCTTGTAAATGATGTCACGGCTTATATCACATGTTATAATAGGTGTTGACTATCTGGGTTCGAAGTGGACATGAAATGATCTAATACGTTTCCTAGAAGTATACTTGAACCTCTGACTACCCAGTAAGGGTTAATAGTTTTATATATACTAATATACAGATAATTAATCCTCAACAAGAAGCCAAATGAACAAAACTATATTTGAACATTTCGGCTGTTCTAAAGCAAAACATAGGAAGTCCATTTTTACAAATTTTACAGGAGAGCAGAAAAACACGTCGCCAACTTGCGAACCCATCCCTTCAAAAACTATGATAGCTAGAGAAATGATTTTTACATGAAAAGGTTCGCAATATCCTTGACTTTCATTCCCTATACTCTAAATTCAGGAATATTTTATTGTTTCTGTTTTATAGGACTTACTGCAAAATATATGTTTTGTTAATAAGAAATCACATTCAATTTTCAATTTCGAAACTTAGTAAGTTGAATTACTATATTATGATCTACATGATCTCATACAAGTCCTTAAAACACCAATTTTTCTACTACTTTTCCATAAAAAAATATCAAGTGGAGGTTTTTTGATAGAAATATTGTAACTTCTATATAAATTCTATTTCATAACATAGCAAGTCATTTTACTTGCTGTGTTTTCAAATTGAAATCCTGACATGCTATGTTATGAAATAGAATTTATATACAAGTTACAATATTTCTATCAAAAAACCTCGACTTGATATTTTTTTGATGGAAAAGTAGTAGAAAAATTGGTGTTTTAAGGACTTTAGCATCTGTATATAGGTGAATAAAGTTTAAATTAGCAAAAACACCGATTCTTGCAAAAAGTGGACTTGCTATGTTTTGAATTAGAATAGCCGATTTCCTTCTGTCCACCCCATAAACAATCATGTTCGCGAGTCCTCACCACGTCAGAAGTTTGGTTCTGTGCTGTCATGGAAGCTCGGAGTAATTGACAGAACGTTCGATCAGCAGAACCCTGTCCCACCGACTGGGAATACGCCGTGATGATGGTCGGAGTCCACATCATGAAGGCTGGACATCTACAAAAAAGACAAACGCGTTAACAACCATTAACCCTTGCGGGGTAGTCAGAGGTTGAGGTATCCATCTCCGCAATTGCGAAGGTAATTCTATGGCTACCTAGAATCCACGTGTTGCACAGATAGTACTCAATGTGACAGGTGGCAAGCCATGTCGCCATTTACAAGCACTATTACCTGTTCGAGGAATAGATAGGCTTCCTCACGATGTTTTCCCTCACCGTAACACTACGGTGAGGCTTGACATCTGAGGACATATATCTATCTGTGATATCCCCTCAGTGGTTTATTAAAAGGAACATAGGTGACAGGTTGCTAGCCTATCGCCCCATAGATTCCATTGACCCCAAGACGAAGAGTCAACTTACTAGAATGGTACAAAGAACAATAATTAGACGTAGCTCAGTTGTTTGGGGTTTGACTCTGTATCAGTGGATATAGGGTTCAAGTTCCGCTTGAGCATGTACCAATAGAAATGACGTTAAATGAATTTCTTTGTACATTTTCGTAATAGAAATACATTTACATAATGCATTGATTGCTACGGTGAGCGAAAACATCGTGGGTAAGCCCATCGTCTCATAAATTCCAAATAACCGCTAGTCTCTAAGTCTCCTCATATGACATGCAAGGAAGAATGGCAGCTAGTTAGCATCCTTTTTACATCCCAGCCCTAGCTCGAGAAGGATATTATAAAGTGAAAGTGTTTTTTTACACAAAGAAAAATGAGTATCCGTGACGTCTGCCTACTCTTTCTAGATATATAAGCGTCATACATACATGCACATTACGCCTGATTCCCTGTAAAGGGGTAGGCCGAGATCACGGATCCCCATTTGTCCCGATCCTGACAGACCACTTTCGCTTCATTTGACATTCATACATCTTTTCATACACTTATAATAATAATAATAATTTTTATTTTTGGGCAATTTTTACACCAATTGAACTAGCCCCTTGGTAAGTTCATTTAAGACTTGTGTTAAGGGTACTAGTCAACGTATATATAAGAAATACATACATATTATACATGGATAAATACATATATAGCATATATAATCAACGACCAGACTGGAAAGCAGTAGAAAAGCGTAGTTCTTAACTCTGCCTCCACCGGGAATCGAACCCGGGACCTCACAATTAGCGTTCCGGCGGCTAACCGATCGCGCCACGGAGGTCGTCACACTTATAGGTACTCCTAATGTTACCCTTTTTCAATATAGCGTCTATCTGACTGTTATATGTCGTATTAGGCCGGCCCCTATGTAAGCGTCATGTATATGTTTGCATGTTAATACTTACACGTTATAAACAACAAGAACTATGTATAATATAACTAAAGTTTTGCTCAGGTAAGGCTTTATGAAAAGGGGCGTGGTCTGGTCCCACATTAAGACAAGGAAATTCTTCGTCTTTGCCGTTGCATTTTCTTCACGTAAGCGGAGAGATTTTACCTGAAAATGCAATATAGCCTTAAAAAAAAGAAAGTAGTCGCTGCCTACCACTTGAAGAGAAACGGGCACCTATGCATGTAAAATTAATAAAAATATAAGAATAGTTTTAAGAGATTCGCGATTTATACACATGATTAATAACTAACGGGACTTATCGCGTAAGTTTTTATGTAATAAAGTTACCATTAGTAACCCGACGTTTCGGCTACGTTGCAGCAGCCATGGTTAATAAAGGTAACTTTATTATATAAAAACATACGCGATAAGTCCCGTTAGTTATTAATCATGAAAAACATAATATTATTAATATTTGGTAGATGGCGATGTTCTCCTTGAAAAGCTGGCTGCGGTAGGTTTTACTCCACACCTGCTTTCATTCTTTGCTAGCTATCTACGGGATAGGAAGCAATATGTGGAGTTTCGGGGATGCAGATCGTCACCGTACTTTACGAGGTCAGGAGTTGGCCAAGGAAGCAATCTTGGACCGTTGTTATTTACGTTGACGGTCAACGCTTACTGTTTGCCGATGACCTCAAATTGTCATTGCCGGCTGTTGAGCAAGGAGATAGTGATAAACTACAGCGGGATATTGATAGTGTGGCATGCTGGAGCGCTAGGAATAAGCTATTATTCAATCAATCTAAATGTGTTACAATAACTTTCAGTAGGGCTCGAAATGTCACTCGCACTGAATACCACTTGTACGGGGCGCCGATGCCCAGGGTCACGGAGGTGCGGGACTTGGGAGTCGCCTTGAACGAGCGCCTCTGCTTTCGTGCATTCATTGTGACTTGCTGCAGGAAGGCATTTCGAAATTTGGGATTTGTGTTACGCAGGGTGAATAAATTTACAAATTTACAAACAATTAGGACCTTATACAACATGTTAGTGCGGAGTCATTTAGAGTGGAACGCATTTATTTGGGCTCCGTATGAAAGGAAATATATTCATATGTTGGAGAAAATTCAGAATAAGTTTCTCCGGTATGTTTATATGAGAATGTACGGTGTGTACCCTTTCTACCCACGTATGTACCCAACATTGTTTGTATTAGGAATGGTCGGCTACCATGAACTGCGAGTGAGAAGGGAGATGAGTCTGGTGACGTTTGTGTTTGGCGTGCTGGTGGGAAGGGTGCATCACATGGACGTGCTGGGCGCCCTGGCGCTGAGCGTCCCGGATAGGTTCGTGCACCGGCGCCGCAGGCCGCGGCTGCTGCTCGAGCCGCGCGGCCGGACGCACTTGGTGCGGAGTGCGCCTCTTACTCGCGCTATCCGCACTCTCAACATGATAGCCGAAGAGCTGGACCTATTCAGTTGTGATCTGAAGAGAATTCACACGTTTGGGTTTATATTATGTTATATATTATATTATTATTATATATATTATATATAATATATATATATTTATATTATTATTTTATGTTATAGGTATATTTTATATTATTTTATGTTATAGGTTAAGTTGATATTAGATAGTAATGTTATATTTTTGTTATACGTTTATTTTTGTAAAAATCGTGTTACTCTACCGCATTAGGGTTATCCTGTAATGGTAGGGCTTAACTTAGTAATAATAAATAAATTAATAAATAAATAAAAATAGTACACTATCACGTTTTATGTGTCTGACTGACTAAAAAAGCAAAAAGAAGATTCAATATAACCATAGAGGAACTACTTCGCTATTACAGAAATATTGCTAAACTTGTCTCAAAGCTAAAGCTAAGCTAAGCTTGTCTCCCTTAAGTGATAATAGTCCTGCATGTATGTATATATTGAACATGTGGCCTCAAACCATACGATCCCTAACACTACTGTTTCGGCATCACACTTGAACCTCTGACTATCCTGCAAGGGTTGTGAATGCCTAACTTAGCTTTTATATGTATAAATTCTTTAACTCTTTTATAATTTCTTCGCAAATACATAGTTGTACTTTTAAGAGATTCGCGATTTATACTTATTATTAATAACTAACGGGACTTATCGCGTATGTTTTTAAATAATAAAGTTACCTTTATTAACCCGACATTTCAGTTACGTCAGATTAATAAAGGTAACTTTATTATTTAAAAACATACGCGATAAGTCCCGTTAGTTATTAATAATACATATTTGTGTCTACTCACAGGAAAATCCTCAGCCTTCCTCCGTCTATCATTAGCCACATATATATGCTTCATTACTTCCAAACTCTTGTCCATATTGCCCTGACTGGCATGGAACTTGGGACTTTCCTTCACGAGTAAGAAGAGAAGAAGGGCAGAGAGCGCGCATACGGCGCAGTAGGCTTGCTGTAAGAGGCGCCAAGGGCGATAGGTCATGCCCCCAAAGAGGGGGACGTTGAAATTCAGATGCAGGATTGGGTAGGCTAGCACTGGAAATAGGAATATAGTTATGTTGGGATTGAAAGACTATATCAGAGTAATAACTAACGGGACTTATCGCGTAAGTTTTTATATAAATTTTGAGTCTGCCCGTGACCATGGCTGCTGCAACGTAGCCGAAACGTCGGGTTAATAAAGGTAACTTTATTATATAAAAACTTACGCGATAAGTCCCGTTAGTTATTAATCATGAGTATAAATCGCGAATCTCCTAAAACTATAATATATCAGAGTAGTCCTTTTAATAGTACTGTTGAAGTTGTGATGGAACCATTAATTATGGAATATTGGTGACAAGTTCATTAATATTCCAAAAATTTTCACTTGCCCATAGTCTCTTAATCGCCTCCTTGGAAATGTCGAAAAGAAAGACAGTTAGTAAGACCTTTATTTACTTTAACGTAAGTACGGTTATGTCTCTATATAGTGAAAACTTGTTTCACTAAAAAAATAAGATGTTCGCTTCCCTTTTGTTCAAAAACGGGGTTCCGTGATATAAGGCTACCCATCTGTAGGAAAACTAGCGTCATGTGTTTTTTATACGCATGTAAGTTATTTTTTTCGTTCTAACATAATAACAATGTAACCAACCTATCTGTCCTATCCAAACCTAACATATCCTGATTGGAACCTTTTTTCTGCGACAATAACATGCATAAGCTCTAACCCCCGGATTGTATGTTTTAATTGGAAGCTTTATAAATTGTGTATATTTTTGTGGCTGTAAATAAACGCTTCTAATATTATTAACCAATCGCGCCACGATATCACGCCACGATGGAGCTCACCAATATACGAGTATATTAGAGACACTTACTTGTCATAATTCCCTGTGTGAACATCAAAGCACTTGACATGAGCAAGACTAGTTTATTGCGACAGGACGCGGGTGTAGATTCTCCGAACAACGCATAGGGTACTGCGTTCGATGCTGAGGCACTGGAAAATAATAAACATACATATATACAAATACTTCAAAGTATATCAGGGGTCAACACCACTAAAGCGTTTTAGCACAAACGCAATATAAAAAGTCTATGACTAAAAGTGTTAAATTTCACCATTTAAATCGGCAAAATTATTTAAAAAGCGTCTGTAGCCCAGTGGGTAAGACCTCGGACTTCTTATGAGAAAGGTCCTAGGTTCGAATCTCGACTCTGGCATGTACCAATGAATGCAATTTAAAAGTGTGTTTTTCATTTACGTACATAATTTACAGTCGCTAACGGTGAGGGAAAACATCGTGAGTTAACCTGCCTATCCCTCAGGATAGGTAATAGTCAGGGCCTATATACGGCGATACGGTTCACTACCTATCACGTTGGATGCTGTCTATCTAGTGATACGCGGGCTTCGAATGACCCATACCTAACATGCCTTCGAAATTTCGGAGATGGGCCCTCAAGCCTCTGACTACCACGCCATAATAAAAAAGGGAATGTGTATACACAAGTCGTGAAGCGTATGTTTATGTAAATCGGCAAGTGTCAAAATTCGCTTTAAAAAATGGCGAAATTTATCACATTAGTCATTTACTACCAACTTCACATTACTCTGATATTGAACCGACATTTTGCAAATAGCATTAGTGGACTAAGGCCCCAGCTGGACAGAATCTCGGAAACACGACACCTTGGTCTATGTCTTTTTAAGATATGTTTTCTTAAATTATGTCGTAAAAGGCAAGTGAGAGTCTAGGTTTATATGGAATGTATTAGGTGACAGGCTAGCAACCTGTCACCAATATTCCACACGATATCAAAACCCCAATTTTGAAAGCTACTAGGTAACCAAGAAGACTTTTTCATGTCTCCAGGGTTCTGTCCACCTCGAAAGTGATAAAAGAACGTGAATGTATATGTATATTCTTGTATTATGAGAAAAAGTATTCATTGTAATAAACCATGTATTGATATTTAAAATTTTATTTTACACCAATATAACTAAACGTTAGGTTAGTACATAAAACTTGTGTAAAACCTAAAACTTGTGTAATGATTGTGTTACCATCAATATTTGTACAAATAATCGCTGTTTATTTATCTAATGTGTATACCACCCATAAATAATTATAGTATTAAAACATTTGTGTTCTGAGATGTTAATATTTAATACGTTTTGCAGACTTTAGATACAATTCATTAATTATAATACCAGATTTGAATTCATGACAAACACCCATTTTGTAATTAGCATCTTGTTTTGCCTATTCTAGGAATATGTGTGGGTGAAGTGGAAGGGCGGTTACATAGGGACTTAATAAGACATATGACAGTCAGATAGTTGTCATAATGGAAAAGTGTGATGTTAGAAGTACTTATAACCGTCGAGTGTATACAAGAGAGTGTAAGAGTGAGAATAAAGCGAAAGTGTGTTGTCAGGATCGTGACAGACCGATTCATGATCTCTGCCTCCCCTCTACAAGGAATCATATGTGATGTGTATGTATGTAGTGCTTTACTATACATACATACATATCACGCAAGATCACTTTCGCTTCATTGACACTCGTACACATCCTCATACACACTCGGCGGTTATAGGTTCTTATAACGGCGCCCTTTTACAACGTTTATCTGACTGTCAAATGTCATGTATACTTTACTATATTATCCTATTTTCTAGTAAACACCATGAATACTTAGCAACTAACTCAAACACTAAGGAAGGCAGTTTCTCAATACTCACAAGAAGGCAGAGACAAACTTGCAAGCAGCCAGCATGATCCAGGAGTTGGAGAAGCTAGCCAGAAACCCTGCTGCAGCAGACCCCAGCATGGAGATCAGGAGCACCGTGCGACGACCCCGCGTGTCCGCCACGAAGCCCCATAAGTGGGACGATAGGATTATACCTGTAAATCATAATAATTTTGACGACCTCCGTGGCGCGATCGGTTAGACACCTGAACGCTAATCGTGGGGTCCCGGGTTCGATTCCCGGTGGAAGCAGATTTAAGAATTTTTCAACTGCTTTCCAGTCTGTTTGTTGATTATATATGCTATATATGTATTTATCTATATATATATAATATGTATGTATACATATATACGTATACTTAAATATACGTTGACTAGGTACCCTTAACACAAGTCTTAAATGTACTTACCGAGGGACTAGTTCAATTGATGTAATAATATCCAAATATTATTATGAAGATGCGAGAGTAAAGACTAAACGAGATTTTTAGGTATATTAAGCTTCTACTCCTCTAACGGAATAGGTAGGGATACGTACCTATTGGGAGGAGTGAAGCCCTAAATACTGTATGAATTGACTAATTGTTCTTATGACTATAAGAACAATTAACAAATGATTGTCATAGTAACTGCAGATCCTTCTTGCTAGAAAGATCACTATGCTCTTCTAGCTATGGCTAGTCACATCTATACTCAGAAGAGTTCTGCTAATCTGCACCTAGCTGCAAGTCGATATCCCACTTGTGTTTCCTGAAGAAAATATGGTCCTTAGAGCAGTATGCGAAAACCTTCTCACAGTTGATTTAAAATCAATGTGCTTCACAAGTATATGTATATTCATTAAATACATATACATGTTATGCGGATGAATGATAGCAGATTGACAAAAGGAATATATATGAGTGAAGTGGAAGGGCGGTTACGTAGGGGACGGCCTAATAAGACATATAACAGTCAGATAGACGCTATATTGAATAAAGGTGACGTTAGGAGTACCTATAATCGCCGAGAATGTATGAGAGGATGTATGAATATCAATGAAGCGAAAGTGGTCTGTCAGGATCGGGACAAATGGGGATCCGTGATCTCTGCCTACCCCTCTACAGGGAATCAGGCGTGATGTGTATGTATGTAAATATATATAATTTATTGATACATACGCCGACTGCAATTCAACCTTAACCTAAACTCTTTACCCCAACATCCAACTCAATCTTTAACCCTTACCAAGCATAGGCATAGCAGTAATCAGTCCCTTGGTATACGTAGTCAGTTCTAAGTCACAGGAGCTGGCGGAAGCTATATAGCTAGTGCCAAAGATCTCCACTGCGTTCGCAACCACGAAGAGCGTGCATATCGTGAATGCCGTGTACGTGTAGCAGCCACTGCCTGCAAACAAACGTGCATAAGACTCTGTATAGGTATATGATAAATTTGTAAGGAGAGGGAAAACATCATAGTTTTAAGATATTCGCGATTTATACGCATGATTAATAACTAACGGAACTTGTCTGAGAGTCTGGTAGACTAATCTGCCCGTAACCAAGGCTGCTGCAACGTAGCCGAAACATCGGGTTAATAATAAAGCTAACTTTATTATATAAAAACTTACGCGATAAGTTTCGTTAGTTATTAATCATGAGGGAAAACATCGAGAGGAAATCTACCTGTTTCCAAACAGAGCTTGTTGCTTTGTCACTGCTTGTTAATGGAGACATGGCTTGCCACCTGTCACATTGAGTACTGACTGCCTGGGTTATAGATGGTCATAGAAAAACTACCTCCGTAATCACGGAGATGGACAAACGAATCGCTGATTTATCCCGCAAGAATTAATGGTCTTAAAACGTTTGTCATTTTTGTAAGAAGTATAAGAAACGACCATCAAACTTAACGGTCGAAATTATCTCTCTCTTTGGAACTATCTGTTGTTTCCGGCATGTCATAGGAGGCGACTAAGGGATAAATAAATGGAATCTATTGGGTGAAAGCCTTGTAACCTCTCAACAATATTCCCTATGACAGCACAACCCCACTATTCATACTATTTGTTATATTTGTAACTTTACGTATGCATTATTTTATACTACCCTCTGTGACCCGCCAGCTGAAAATCGGCGGATTTACTGAGCCCGCACTCCGTAGATTCCCGCCGATCTAGACGCCATTTGGGATCTCCACGGCACACACTAATTGACTGACATTTAATTCTGATTGGTAATTTTAATATAACTCAGTCGTGTATAACATTTTTCTTATTTAATTTTTATTGGATAATTATTCGTCGATACTATTGTGTCATTTAATGTATTGTGGAGTTTCGTTATCGCCATGTCGGAAGCACTTTAGCAACAAATAACCCTTGCGAGGTATACGTGTCCCTCTCTGCAATGTAGAATATGTAATTCTAAGTTGAACCCACCAGATAGTCAGTACTCAATGTGATAAGTGGTAAGTTGTATCACCATTTACAAGCACCAACTGATTTCAGGTCCACGAAATTGGTTTGGTTATTCATTATATTTAAATCTCACTGTAATTAGTGTATTTTGCTGTAGGTAGAAATATATATCTTATATTTTCGTCTTATCTTAGACTTATACGTTCACGTCCGTTAATCCCTTTCGGGGTGGACAGAACCGCTCATCTCCTAGGTCACTTTGTAGTATAAATATTGGGGTTTCGTTGTCATAATGGAAAATTGGTGACTTGTGGCAATCACAC
Organism: Leucoptera coffeella; assembly: GCA_030578115.1. Taxonomy (NCBI): domain Eukaryota; kingdom Metazoa; phylum Arthropoda; class Insecta; order Lepidoptera; family Lyonetiidae; genus Leucoptera; species Leucoptera coffeella. The sequence goes on from JAMBLF010000180.1 coordinate 160,302, forward strand.
AATAGATTTCATGCACCCCTAGTCCCTTAGTCATCTCTCATGACATACTGGGAAGGCCTCGACCAATTATTTATATCATTGCCTAAAACTTTACCAAAAAGATTGTGTCTCCAAGATATTATCCAACCTGTAAGGGATCAAAAGCGTAATTATATACGTAAAGAACCCCACCTGCCATCTCCAAAGCATCTTCGAAGTCCACAGCATCTCCCTTGACCTTCGATTCCGAATCTGTCATCGCTATCTCGTTTGATTTAACCTTGGCCGCCATTTTAAATCTTGGAAAACGTCACTCTGTTACTGTCAACGACTTTCCTGAAAATAAAATTTAATGACATTATAATATGTTGTAACATAAATAGAACATGTATTCTAAATATAGCAAATAATAAACTTATACAGATCAAATTGTAGACATTTTTCTCAAGGTGGATGCAGATTTAACGCTAAAAGTGCAGTCCAAGTAACTTTTTATAAGGTTTACGTTTATAAGAACAAAAGACAATATTTTACATTTTAAAACTGGCGCCACTATGCATTGTCATGGCCACTATACGTTCGGTTTTTCGAAATAAACTTAAACCTTATAAAAAGTTACTGCGACTCCGCTTTAAGCGTTGACTGTACGTAGTGTGAAGAACAGAAGAGTATGTTTGAGCTTTAGCAAGATCGTTCCAGGTGGCGATCGATAGTCATTGCCTATCCCGTTGGGGACGTAGAGGCGTGAAAATATGAATGAATAATGTGTGAAATGGTGTTTAATTCGACACGGTTTACCATCTCTCTCAATAGGTACTGATCATCTGGTCAACACGTGGGTTCGAGGTGGCTATAGAATGACTAATTGAATGAAAATAGTGGTTTTATTTACTATCCTATTGACTATCCCTCGAAAAAGGGTAATAACACGTGCCTATTTACGGTGATACGGTCCACTACGTATCTCGTATAGTTAATCAAGATAACACATGTTTACAGCACACGAGATTAAATGAGTTAAAAATATTACTAATCTCAATCCGGCATGCCTTAAGAGAGAACAAGGAACTAAAGACAAAAATAATACATCGGACGTGTTAAGGGTACTAGTAAACGTATATATAAGAAATATATACTTATTATATATAGATAAATACATGTATAGCGTATAAAATCAACGACCAGACTGGAAAGCACAAAAGCGTAGTCCTTAAACCTGTCTCTAGCGGGAATCGAACCCGGGACCTCACGATTAGCGTTCAGTCGGCTAACCGATCGCGACACTTCAATTACCCGAATTTTGCTGCAAATGATTCAATAGAGTTCAAAGTTTATCAAGCTTAAGAGGATGTATCTATAAAATAAATATTTCAAGGTCCTTAAGTCAAAGTTTGAGTCAAATTTTGTCATACAATATTGATTTCACAAGCTAAACTTGTCATATGAAAATAGTTTCTAGGAAATTTATAAAATAAAAGCAAATATTACAGACTATTATTTCTATAATTGTAAAATAAAATAAAAACAAAACAAACACGTTGACGACCCTTAACCCTTGCTCTCAGAGGTTCAGGTGTCCATTTCAGCAATTGCGAAGGTTCTATGGCCACCTGAATCCAAGTGTGAACCAGATAGTCAGCACTCAATGTGACAGGTAGTAAGCCATTTCGCTATTGTCAAGCACTAACACACTAACACAGGTAATAACCTGTTCGGGGACACGTTACTATTGATATTTAACTCTTGAAAATACTTCAGTCATTAATTTCATTGCCTATGCTACCTTGAAAATACGATAGGTGTCAGTAATTTCTAAGTAGGTTTATACTGAAACTTGAAAACACTCGTTTCGCTCATTTCCGCGAACAATACCCTTAACAAAAGGCTAGATGTGACGAAAGGTACTTTGAAACCTTTTGTTTTGTCCACGTACTATGGTAATGAATGTTTTTATGTAAATTTAAGTAAGAGTAAAAGGACATGTTATGCTAATGACAAAAGACAAACGTGTTCACAAATATTAACCCTTACGCTTACCCTTCCGGGGGTTGTCGGTGCACATGGTTTGGGTCAAAGGAATGAAAGAGGCGATACTTTGGTAGAATTCTGTCAGAACAAGAACTTAGTAATCACAAATACCCTCTATGAATTACCCCCACGCCGCTTGTATACTTGGACATCCCCACAACACACCAACAATCATATCGTGCGTAATCAAATCGATTATATCATGATAAATCATAGGTACCGAAATAGTGTGAAGAGTGCTGAAACCTACCCCGGTGCTGATATTAAATCAGATCACAACCCAGTGGTAGTACGGTTTGATTGTAAGCTGAAAATGACTCATAAGCGTGGCAAACTCAAGATCGACACTAGGAAACTGAAAGATCACAGCGTTCGGGCGATAGTCGCAAATAAAATTAACTCTTGGGCTAAAAGTTGTGAAATATCTTCATCAACCCATGAAATTTATTCTTCATTACAGACAGTGGTAAGTGAAATTTGCCTTAATGAGCTCAAACCTAATGTGGCAAGGAAACAAGAATGGATGAATGACCACATACTCTCATTAATGGATCAACGAAGAATTTAAAAAAAATACAGATCCTAGTCGCTATGCCACTATAGATGGAATCATTACTGCTGAAATTCAGAAGGCCCGCACAACATACTATGTAGCGAAGTGTGAAAGAATTGAAGAATTAATGCAGAAAAGGTTTTAATCTTCATAAAGAGATAAAGGACATGGCTGGTGTAAACAAGAGGACCCAAGTACACACTCTGGTTGACGGCAGTGGCACATTGTTACAAGATCTCGAGAGCAAAAAGAACACCTGGAAGAAGTATGTGGCAGAGATGTTCACAGACGCAACACGTGGTCTAAGGTCGATTGTGTCTGATGAGCTCGTGCCTCCAATACTTAAGGATGAAGTTCTGCGAGCACTAAAAACAGGCAAGACAAGAAAGGCACTCGGACCTGATAACATCCCTGTTGAGGTCTTGCAGCTCATCGAGGAGGACTTTGTCGATATATTGATGCATTTGTTTAACCAAATATACGACACAGGTGATATTCCTAAAGAATGGTTAAGATCAACTTTTATAACTCTCCCTAAAAAGAGAAACGCTCAAAAATGCGAGGAGTACCGCACGATCAGTTTGATGAGCCACGTTTTGAAAGTGTTTTTAAACATCATTCATCATCGTATAAGACCTAAATGCGATGAACAGCTGGCGGAGTGTCAATTTGGTTTTCGTACTGGTGTTGGAACTCGGGAAGCCCTATTCGCTCTCAATGTCCTAGTACAAAAGTGCAGAGATATGCAAACTGACGTTCATATGTGCTTTATAGACTATGAAAAGGCTTTTGATCGTATAAGGCACAATAAACTAATGAGTACCTTGCAAGACATTGGATTGGATGGGAAAGATCTTAGGGTTGTGCAAAATTTGTACTGGGATCAGAAGGCTACAGTGAGAGTTGAAGCTGAGGAAACCGAAGAAGTCGATATATGCAGGGGGGTACGGCAAGGATGCATTTTGTCACCTCTCCTATTCAACGTGTACTCTGAAGCTGTAATTAGTGAGGCACTTGCTGACTTGAATGTTGGTATTACGGTGAATGGTAAACGCGTAAACAATCTTCGTTATGCCGACGACACTGTATTGCTTGCTTCATCAACAGCCGATTTGCAAGCTATTGTAGACAGGGTTAGCGAATTCAGTTGTGGGGCTGGGCTTAGTATCAATATAAGTAAGACCAAGTACATGATTGTGACCAGTAATCGGCAGCTTAATTCGAAAGTGTATGTAGCAGGGAAAGAACTAGAGCGGGTGCGGCAGTATAAATATCTTGGCGCTTGGGTTAATGAAGAATGGGATTGTAACCAAGAAATAAAGACCCGGATAGAAATAGCCCGAGCATCATTTAATAAAATGAATAAGGTTTTATGCTGTCGCAAATTGTCCTTGAAGCTCAGAACGCGCTTGCTTCAGTGTTATGTGTGGCCCGTTGTGCTCTATGGATGTGAAGCGTGGACTATTAAAGAAGACACCAGGCGACGCCTAGAAGCATTTGAAATGTGGTGCTATCGTTGCATGCTTCGCATTAGCTGGGTACAGAAGGTATCTAATGAGAGAGTCCTCCAACGCGTCCAGAAGACCCGAGAGATGCTGCGAACTGTCAAGCAAAGAAAAGTTGGCTATTTGGGGCATATTCTGCGTCATGACAGATACCAACTACTGCAGCTCATAATGATGGGAAAGATAGAGGGGAAAAGGCGCGTTGGCAGGAGGAAAAAATCTTGGCTGAGGAACATCCGGGAGTGGGCCGGGATTGCCAGTGTGGAAGAGCTGTTCCGGATGGCCAGGGACAAGGAGAGTTTCAGCAGGCTGACGGCAGACCTCCAGTAATGGAGTGCCACTGGAAGAAGAACCCTTACGCGGTAGTCAGAGGTTCAGGTTTCCATCTCCACAATTGCGAAGGTAGTAATGGCCACAATCCATGGCCACTCGAACCTACGTGTGAACTAGATAGTCAGTACTCAATGTGACAAGTAGTAAGCCATGTTGCAGTTTACAAGCACTGACTGTTAGCTGTTCGTGGTACAGGTAGGTTTCCCCACGATGTTTTCCCTCACCATAGTGTTCGATGCATTTCGAAAATGTGTTGTTAAATGTATGTTATGCGGATGTATGATAGTAGATTGACAAATGGAATATATGTGAGTGAAGTGGAAGGGCTGAGTACCCATCTCCGAAATTTCGTCATGTTAGGTATGAGCCACTCAAATCCTGCGTTTCACTAGATAGACAACACCCAACGTGATGGTAGCGAACCGTATCGCCGCATACAGAAGCTGACTATTACCTACCGCAATGGATAGGTAGATTTCCAAATAAAAACACTTACCATTTAGTCTTAAATTATCCTCAAAGGTAATTTGCCTTATAAATATAAAATACAACACATTGACACACACTACACTTCAGCAACTCCATACTTAAATGAACACTACATATAAGGAAATATAATAAAACGATAAAACACAAATGTTGATTTAAGAAAAGTTATCAAATGTTTATATTGAATATTTATTCTGCGTGATTTTTCGTAACACTACGTTCGCGAAGTAGGTACGTTCCCGATCTAATTATAGTTGTACACTGATTAAGAATTCACAGATTTTTGCATATGTTTCTAATGTGCTGTCTCGTGCTGATACTGGACGTTATTGCGATGCTAAGTAGCTGTATTTCTTCGCGGCATAGTTCAGGATTCATTAGTTTTTTAAGCGAATGAATTGGGCAATTAACTATATTCCCAAATAATGAACAACTTTAAATTGTAAATGCAATCATCATGTTTTAAGCTTTGTGTGTTCTAATCGAGTCCTAAGATATATAGTCACCTCTTACAACATGCCGGTAAGAATGGCAACAAGTTAGCGCTTTATTTACTTCCCAGTCTAGCAGGAGACTTAATATTTCAATCTGTCTTCCAAATATTAATATACGTAAAATTGTAATTTCCCGTGCTATTCTAGGATGTAAAAGGAATGCTAACAAGCTGTTGTTCTTCCTAGCAACTCGTAAGAGTCGACTGATGGACTAGAGCTCAATGGAATTAATTTGGCGTTAGGCTGGCAACCTGTCACCATTGTTCCATTATGACATTACAACCCCAATATCAATGCTAAAATGTGACCTAGGAGATAATTTCATTTTTCGTGGTTCTGTCCTACCGTAAGTGATTACAGAACATATTATATGTGTTTGTAAAATTGTAAGTAAATTGTAATCTTATTAATATTTATTGGTAAATTGTGTTATAATTTACAGTCGCTAACGGTGAGGGAAAACATCGTGAGGAAACCTGCCTATCCCTCGGGATAGGTAATAGTCAGTGCCTATATGCGGCGATACGGTTCACTACCTATCACGTTGGGTGCTGTCTATCTAGTGATACGGCTTCGAATGACCCATACCTAACATACCTTCGAAATTTCGAAAATGGGCATGCAAGGCTCTGACCTTTTATACCCCGACATAATAAAAAAGGGAGTGTGTATACACAAGTCGTGAAGCGTATGTATGTATGTAAAATTGTAAGTATTTAGATTGCGTATGATGTGTAGTGTTGATTCAATAACTACGTTCAACAGGTGACATAGCAAATATTTGTTTTGCAATGTAATTACAACTATATTCACCGTATTGTTTAAACAATGATTGTTTCTATGAGTAAATATTAATTTGGTATATTCTAACGTTTATCAGTCTGTGAATTTAGAAATAATCTAGTATTTAAGTCACGTCTGTAATTTGTATAAGGTTGTTAAAAGCTAGTTAAAATTGATATTGCAGATGTATTTGGGGACGTATCATTGTATACATGTCGCTCAGCGAGCAATGGAACGTTCAATGCTGGGTATCTCGTTAGTTCGGAACGAGATTATCCGGCAGAGAATCAGTCGTAGACATTGTCTATCGATGTTGCAAGCTGAAGTGGCAGTGGGCCGGTCATGTCTGTCGCAGAACCGACGACCGTTGGAGCAAAGTGGTTCTCGAATGGCAGCCGCGTCTCGGTAAACGTAGTGTGCCCCCCAACTAGGTGGACCGATGACCTGAAAAGGGTCGCCGGTAGTGGTTGGCTGAGGGCCACGATTGATCGTGGTTTGTGGCGTAACCTTGGGGAGGCCTACGTCCAGCAGTGGACTGACATAGGCTGATTGATCAGTATATACTTGTCCTTAAATTCCTTTGGCGTTGGAGAAAACCTTGGATAGAGTCCCATGCTAATTGGGACGTGAAAAGATAGCAAACTAGCCACAGTTCTTTTCAGTAGGGTCAATGTAAGCTGTGCAATGGGCTGGAAACCTGCCACCAAAGTTCCATATGACATCACAACCTCATTATTTTGATGTGATTTTGGGGGTAATAAATGTCACGTATAAAGACGTTCATTTCAAATTCCAGATAGCCAAACAATCAGACGTAGCTCAGTTGTTAGGGACTTGATTCCGTATCAGTGGGTACAGGGTTCAAATCCCACTTGAGCATGTACCATTTCGTAATAAAAATATATTTACGGAATGCATCGAATATAACGGTGAGGGAAAACATCGCAACCTACCTGTTCCCGAACAGGTGAGAGTCAGTGCTTGCAAATGGCGACACGGCTGACCACCTGTCACATTGAGTACTGACTATCTGGTCAACACGTGGGTTCGAGGTGGCCATAGAATTACTACCATCGCAATTACGGAGATGGACACCTGAACTGACTACCCCGTAAGGGTTAATGGTCGAGAACGCGTATGTCTTTGTCCATACAGTCGTTGTAAATGTCTCTAAAGAAAGAAAAGTCTACATGAGATATAGCGATATTATTTCATTTGTCAAAGATAGTAAACATGAACGCTTATCAAAAACTGTATGTACCCACGTGATGAGTAACAACGCAATATTATGTAAAGATACTAGCGACCCGCTCCGGCTTCGCACTTCTGGCTATTTAATGGATGTTATTATACATATAAACCTTCCTCTTGAATCACTCTATCTATTAAAAAAACCGCATCAAAAGCCGTTGCGCAGTTTCAAAGATTTAAGCATACAAAGGGACATTGGGACAGAGAAAGCGACTTTGTTTTATACTATGTAGTGAAGATATGATACACGGTTATCTGGGACATAAAAATAATAGCTGCCATTCTTCTCGGCATGTCGTAGGAGGCGACTAAGGGTTTATAGAATCTATTGAGCGATAGGTTAGCAACATGTCAGCAATGTTCCATATAATATGTAGTTAGGACACTATAACATGAATTGAACTAGCCCCTTGGTAAGTTCATTTAAGATTTGTGTTAAGGGTACTAGTCAAAGTATATTTAAGAAATACATACTTAATAATATTATTAAATATATACTATTTTATATAGATAAAAACATAGATAGCATATATAACTAGATTAGAATGCAGAAGAAACGCGTAGTTCTTAACTCTGCCTCCACTGATTTTTTCATATGATACTGATTTTTACAACAACCCCAATAATTATGCTAAAATTAGCGTCCTGGGAGATACTAAAGCCGCGATTCTGTCCACCTCGAAAGGGATTAAAGAACGTGAAGGTACAGTCGACGCTAAAAGTGCAGTCCCAGTAACTTTTTCTAAGGTTTATGTTTATAAGAACAAAAGACAATATTTATCATTTCGAAGCACGCGAACGTATACTGGCCATGACAATGCATAGTGAGTGGCGCCAGTTTTATGTTAAATATTGTTATTTAAATGTCAAATATTGTCTTTTGTTCTTATAAACTTAAACCTTATAAAAAGTTACTGGGACTGCACTTTTAGTGCTGACTGTATATGTTAGTATATATACACCTATGGAATGTGTGTGTGTGAGTGTAATAATCACATCCTTTAATCCCATTCGGAGTGGACAGAACCTAGCTAGCGGATTTTACTACTGCACATGAGCATTAATATATAAGTATGTGTTTAGGTACATACATACATATCACGCCTGATTCCCTGTAGAGGAGTAAGCAGAGATCACGGATCCCCATCTTCCCCGATCCGGACAAACCACTTACGCTTTTTGACACTCATATATCTTCTCACACACACTTGGCAGTTATAGGTACTTCTAATATATTATAAATAAAACAAGAACTTATAAATTGATTTCAATATAATTACAAATTCAACAATAATAAACAACCTTCACTTATTTACAATCACTAAACCGTCATTTACAATTGGAGACTTATAAAACACACTAAGCCGTCATTTACAATTTGAGACATTCACGACCACTCACCTTTGCAAGGTAGTCAGAAATTAAGTGACGACATAAGAGTGATAAAATTGGATTTCTAACCATCAAAAAAGTAACATAGAATTTCAATCCGCCATTTAGGATATGGACACGTGAATGTCTTAATCTATATTTAAAAAGACGTACAAATATTATCTATCTACATTCCTTGTAATAACGGCGAGGGAAAACATCGTCAACAAACCTGCCTATCCCTCGGGACAGGTAATAGCCGGTGTCTGTATACGGCGACACGGTCCACCTGTCACGTTGGGTCTTTTCTAACTATTGAAACACGGATTTTCAGTGGCTCATATCTTTAAAATCTCGACTACCTTGCCACAATAAAAAATGGAGTATATATACGCTTCGCAAATACGTTATTCCATTTTATTTACTATGAGAGACCGGGTCATATCACGATTAATTAATAAAGATGTCTTCCCGCGACCACGGCTTATGCAACTGGGTCAAACCTCGGGCAAAATAAAGGTAATCAGATATCTTTAATAATTTATCGTAATATGTCCCGGTCTCTCATAGTAAATAAAATGAGTATAAATCGCGAGTGTTTATAAATAACTATAGTCTATTCGCGTTAAGTAAATAGTGACGTCATTATATATAGAGGTTAAACTGGCCAATGAGACGTGAGTAAATGAGAAAAGAAGTCACATTGACCAATAACAGACAACCCCTATAAAATCTCATTGGTTAAATCATGGAGACCTTGATGACGTCACTATTTTCTTAATGCGAATATACTATACGTTGTTCCATCACTCTAACGGTGCATGGCTCTCAGCTGTATAACTCCGGACGGTACTGAAGTAAAAAGGGGGGTATTTGGAGGGGGTCAAATCCAGTTCACTCCATTGGTCGCGGCGTCTCACTGCGTACGCGTACCACCATAGAGACGCATTGCGACGTACGCGGCCACGCCGAGACCTCTTGCTTTGGACCTCTCGGAGCTCTAATTCCTGGGAAACGGATCATATAAGGTGTCATTACTTGATGTCTCGTGTTATTGAGTGATAGACAACAAAAAGAACAAACGCATTCACGACCATTAACCCTTGCGGGGTCAGAGGTTCAGGTTTCCATCTCCGCAATTGCGAAGGTAGTAATTATATGGACACCTCGTATTGACCAGATAGACAGTACTCAACGTGACAGGTTAAATGATAGAAAAGAAAAAATAGTAGAGGTTGCGGTCTGGTTTTGTAACTGGCACTGGGCAAAAAATCCTGAAAGTAGTTTCTTGTTGGTTTTTCTCCGAGCCAGGGCTTCTGAACCAACTGTTTTGACTTTCAATTAATGTACTGTATTTATACTTATGTTGAATAAAACATTTGACTTTGAAAGAAGATGTAGTGACTGAGATTGAAAAAGGCATGCTTCGATGGTTTGGACATGTTATGCAGATGAATGATAGTTGATTGACAAAAGGGTATATATGTGAGTGAAATGCCCGGCCCAATAAGACATATAACAGTCAGATAGACGCTATATTGAATAAGTGTGACGTTAGGAGTACCTATAACCGCCGAGTGAGTCTGAGAAGATATATGAGTGTCAATGAAGCGAAAGTGGTGTGTCTGGATCGGGACAAATAGGGATCCGTGATCTCTGCATACCCCTCTACAGGGAATCAGGCGTGATGTGTATGTATGTCTCGTGCTAGTCTATGACTAGGGATCAACGGATTCTATTGAGCGATGGGCTATTAATCTGTCACCAATGTCCAATATAACATCACAACTCGAATATTCATGCTACAAACTGGCTTGGAGATTAGTCGCCTCCTACGACATGCTGGGAAGAACGGCAGCTAGTTATTAGGTTAGCAACCTGCCATTAATGTTCCATTATGACATCGCTATCCGAATATTTATGCTAAAAAGGTTCTGTCCACCCCGAAAGGGATTAAAGGACGGCAGTGTATATGTATGTACTAACAATGTGAAATAATTGTTCCTGAGAGTCGTTGGCAGCGTCTTTCCGTCGGGACTTGAACCTCGTGTAGTTTTGCTTCTTGTCAGCATTGTGCTTCTTAACAACTATTATCACCTGGAACATACGAAGACACATTAAGATTTTAATCCAAAGTCCTTGACACACGACCACTAACCCTTGCAGGGTAGTCAGAGGTTCAGGTGTCCATCTCCGCAATTGCGAAGGTACTAATTATATAACCACCTCGAACCCACATGTTGACCCGATAGTCAGTACCTAACGGGCAGGTGGTAAGCCATGTCGCAATTTACAAGCACTGACTGTTACCTGTTCGGGGAACAGGTAAATTTCCTCACGATGTCTTCTTTCACTGTAGTATTCGACGCGTTCGTAAATGTATTTTTATTACGAAAATGTACATAGAAATTCATTCAACTTCATTTCATTTAATTTCAATAAATTAATAAATGTATATATGCATGAGTGCCCCTTCAATTTAACGTAGCTCAGTTGTTTGACGCTTGACTCTGTATATGTACAGGAAGTATGTACGTACCATATTGCCAACCAGCTGGTAGTGTCCGGCCATGACCCCCTGAGTCGTCTTGTTTCGAAGCGAGAGCTGTCCCACGCACTGCGCGGGCTGGTCCGCCGTCGTCCACATCAGGACCTGCCCGTCCGCGAAGAATCTAAAGCAACATATAAGAGATACAGCGGCTGTCAAACCAAAAACTAGTAAGACCTATTGTGTTACAATAAAAAAATATATAAAATAACTTTATTCACAAAGACTTAAGACCAATGACGACATAAACAAAACGGAAAACAACAATTTGATGAATAGCCCATGCAAAAGGGATCCGTCTGCAGAAAGAGTAGCTCAATCTGCCGGCACTGATGTTATGACAGACCCCGACACGTCACGCAAACGGATTTCTTATACAAAAAACATAAAATACATAATATATAGAATCAGGGGCTATAACTAAGATAAATAGATATAATACTGTTTTCAAAACCGCTTTTTTCTATCTATCTTTATTTTATATAGAACTCCGTCCGATGCAAAAACACTGATTGCTCTAACGTACTCAGAACTAATGTTTATACTTTTTAATTTTTATAACTATATACTTTTTATATGTATATATGATAATTACATAAGCACTCACCTCAGATACCTATAATACTCTATAAGGAACCAGGGCCTATAGAATTGATCCTGAAACGAGTTTTCCCCATGCCTCAAGTACGTAGTCTTGCTGATGTAGCAGCCGTGCAGGTGAACCCGCGGGCGCTTGATGTACATCTCACGCCAGGATGAGTAGCCTTGGAGCTTGGGACTGCCCCACGACCTGCATATAGGAGGGTTATAATTGTGTATATAGTAAGTGATTAGGAGTACCTATAACCGCCGAGTGTGGAGAAGATGTATGAGTGTCAATGAAGCGAAAGTCTATTAGGATCGGGACAAATGGGAATCCGTGATCTCTGCCTACCCCTACAGGGAAGCAGGTGTGATGTGTATGTATGTATGTATGATATAATAATAATAATATTACACCAATTGAACTAGTATACCGTGTATCTAGTTTTAGTAACATGCATAATTATGACTAAATACAGTGTCTTTGTTTATTTCATTATAAATATTAAGTCAGTATTAAACCATTATTCACAGTATTCAGTTGTCTCATTTGGCGATACGCCACACCTTATACTAGCCCTTTGGTAAGTCCATTTAAGACTTGTGTTAAGGGTACTAGTCAACGTATATTTAAGAAATATATACATATTATACATAGATAAATACATATATAGCATATATAATCAACGACCAGACCTTCCAGACAGAAAAACGTAGTTCTTAACTCTGCCTTCACCGGGAATCGAACCCGGGACCTCACGTTCGGGATTAGCGTTCAGACGGCTAACCCATCGAACCACGAAGGTCATCACTACATAGTATAAAACAAAGTCGCTTTCTCTGTCCCTATGTCCCTTTGTATGCTTAAATCTTTGAAACTACGCAACGGATTTTGATGCGGTTTTTTTTAATAGATAGAGTGATTCAAGAGGAAAGTTTATATATATAATAACATCCATTAAATAGTGGAGTAGGCTATATATTTTATACCCGTACGAAGCCGGAGCGGGTCGCTAGTGTATGAATATATGTATGTACGAATAACCCACCTAACACACAACGCCTTCCACAGGGAAGGGTCCCTGGCAGCCAGGTACAGGCCTCGGCAAGTCGCAGCCAACCGCTCCAGCGAACGCGCGTCCAGCTCCGACCCAACCACCCAGCGGAGAAGCGTGAGTAACAACTCTTGGGGCAACCAAGATATGTGACCAGCCTGCAATAATGAAGGTGTAAGTAAAGTAAGAGAGATTTGTCAGGATCGTTCCAGGTTGCGATTGATAGTCTCTACTTATCCCCTTAGGAACGTAGAGGCGTGAATATATGTACAAGTTTGTATGTAAAATATCTTACTTTTTGGTAAGGAAACCTTATGTACTAACCCGTAATAGGCAATCAAATAGTCAAAATAACACACCAGTGTATGGAGCTTATTCCATATTACTCTACACCACGAACCAAATATAAAAAGGCCCTGGCGTAAGAAGCGGTCCCCGTTACGCGGTGCGGAGTCCAAATGGCGTGTTTTAATTGGTGCGGAGTCTAAAAATGTGTAGTAGAAAGAAGACACCTAATTTGATTGGCTGATGCCGTGTTTTGATTGGTAATAATTTCCCCCCTCCGTCCCGCGTACCTCGTTTCACCCCGCGTAATGCCACGCTAGTTCCATACAAATATTGAGTAAGGCCAACCCTCTTATTAATTACTCCATGGAAGTTACCAATGGACAAGAGAACCAAAGACCCCATTTAAGTTAAGAACTCATGAAGCTGTTTTAACCCGGGCCCACAGCCTCTGTAGAGTACCGATAATGTAAAAAATGAAAACATATTACACGAGGCGTTTTACGCCCGCAGCGCTTCCGATTATTTGCGACTCCCGCTGCACCGGTTATCTTGAACTCGGCGGGTTACAGCCGCGCGCTTTGATATAGTTTGACGGTTGACCGCGTGTTTAGCGTGACTGCACAAAACTGCGGTCTCGTGAGTTTTGGAAATTGTTGTGGGTTGGGTTTGAAACCGCTTTTTAGTCCTTAACCTTGCGAAGTAGTCACAGGTTCATGTTTCCATCTCCGCAATCGTGGAGGTAGTGATTCTATGGCACCCTCGAACCCAAGTGACCAGATAGTCAGTACTCAATGTGACAGGTGGTAAGCCATGTCGCCATTTACAAGCACTGTTACTGTATGTTTCCTTACGATGTTTTCCCTTACCGTAGAACTCTAAGCATTTCATAAATGTATTTTTATTTCTAACTTGTTATTAAATCCTTTCATAACAGGGGTAGACAGTGTCTCCGCAACCTTACCTTAGTAGGAGTCTCCTGTTCACACCAGTTGATCTTCCTCGCCATGATCCTGTGCAGCTTGGCTTCGAGATCCACCAGCTCTTCATCATCAGCGTCAGATGCGACTTCATCTTCTTCCGAATCTGGTATACAGAATGTGGATTATGTACTGGTATGGCAGTTATTAGCATACATACATACACATCACACCCGTTTCCCTGTAGAGGGGTAGCAGCGATCAGGGATGCACATTTGCCCCGATACTGACAAACCAATTTAGTTTTATTGACATTCATACACCTCCTCATACACACTCGGCGGTTATACATCCATCTGACGGTCATTTGTTCTATTGGGCTGACCCCTACGTAACCACCCTTCCAACATACAAATTTATATCCATCAACCACTATTCCATTCTCAAAGCATTAATCATTAATTCATTCATTCACTCACCATCTGAATTATTGAACATCCACAAGCGCCGTGACTGGGACGTAAAAAGAATGCTAACTAACCTGCCGTTCTTCCAGGCATGTCGTAGGAGGTGACGTAGGGACTATGGGTCAATGGAATCTATTGCGCGATAGCTTAGCAACCTGTCACCTATGTTCCATTATGACAACGTAAGCCCAATATTCATGCTAAAAGTAACCTAGGAGATATATCTCTGGTGTTCTGCCTACCCCGAAAGGGATTAAAGGACGTGAATTTATGTCTTGCCACCTGTGACATTGAGCGACATGGCTTACCACCTGTCACATTGAGTCCTATCTATCTGGTCAACGCGTGGGTTCGAGGTGGCCATAGAATTACTACCAGACTGACCACCTTTAGGGTTAATGGTTGTAAACGCATTGATCTTTTTGTTTTACCCAATCATTCACTCACCGTCGGAGTCAGGCCTGGTCTCCATGTCCTCGTAGATCTTCCTCTCGACGTCAGGCTGCAGCTGCACCGCTCTCTTGTAGTTGTGCACCGCTTCGTACACGTTGCCACTTCGCTCACACTCCACGCCTCGGAGGAAAAGCTGCTTAGCCTGAAATACATATAACCACCGAATGTGTATGAGGAGGTGTACGAGTGTCAATGAAACGAAAGTGGTCTGTCAGAATCGGGACAGATGGGGATCCGTGTTCTTTGCCAGCTACAGGAAATCAGGCGTCGAAAATGGTCGCTGGTAGTGGTTGGCTGAGGGCCACGAGTGATCGTGTTTTTGTGGCGTAACCTTGGGGAGGCCTGTATATAGCCACATAGATAGACCCTTGCAGTTATAACACATGCATAGATACAAGCCCTTTAGTAGCCTCATATATCACGCCCGTTTCCATATAGAGGGGTAGGATCACCATCTGTCCCAATCTTGACAAATACCTTTTAAACACGGTTTTATCTCTATGGTCACATTTCAACATGAATATTTCAGTATGAAGGCATTCCTGTGTTGTATACAAATTAATAACATATTATGTACAGTCAACGCTAAAAGTGCATTCCTAGTATTTTTTTATAAGCTGTACATTTAAAAGAACAAAAGACAATATTTTTCATTTTGAAGCACGCAAACGTATAGTGGCCATGATAATGCATAGTGGCGCCAGTTTTAAAATGTAAAATATTGTCTTTTGATCTCATAAACTTAAACCTTATAAAAACTAACTGGGACTGCACTTTTAGCGATGACTGTACATACATGAATGTATATCATAACATACGCTTCACGAGTGAGTAAATGTCTCCGAAATTTTTAAACGCAGGCTTTGCATAAACAGGGATTAATGAACCACCGCTGTAAGAAATGTGCATGTCTTGATATACCTTATCTTCATCAGTCTCTGGTTCCTCATGGGGGCGAACAGGAGTCCTGGTCTCCCGCTGTGGTGACGGAGTGGACTCCAGCTCTCTCTGCCACTGCTGTCTGAACGCTGATAGCTCATCTTCCTTCGTGGGCTGAAGATGGAATTATTATTTTTAATATTAAGGTCCTATGTCCCCTAGATGGGCAGAGGGCATCCACAGTGCTCCGCCATCTTGATCGGTTTTAGGCTTTGCGCTTGACTTCATTCCAGGAAGATTGGTTTCTTTTATTATCTATGAGTCTTATGAGATATGGGCGTTTAGTTGTTATTATCTGCTGCATGTTTTAAGAGTTTAGGTGTACATTGTCTTCATTATTCGCCCTTTCACTGAGTACTGACTATATTGTCAATACGTGGGTTTGAGGTGGCCATAGAATCACTACCTTCGCAATTGCGGAGATGGACTAAACTAACTAAGCCACGGCGCCACTTGCGGAGATGGACACCGGAACCTCTGATTACCTCGCATTGGTTCATTAACGAATTTTGAAAATGTATTTTTATTACAAAAATTTACAAATAAATTCCGTAAACAGAATTTCCATTGGTACATGCTCAATCGGGATTTGAACCCTATACCAACTGATACAGAGTCAAGCTCCAAACAACTGAGCTACATCAAATTATACAATATTAATTTCTGAACAAGAAAAATAGTTATTAAATATGAGAGTAGATCACCTGCTGAGTTTCACCACTAATAGTCAGCTTCTCCAAGTCCTTGACTATCTGGGACGAGGAAGAGAGTTCTTCCTGCTCTTCAGCCTCACCGCCACTGGTGCTGCCAGATCCACTTGCCTTTGCGTCCTGTAATGGTACATGTTTGATGGAAGATCACTGAATGTGTTTGGAAAACGAGAAAATTGAGAAAAAAAGGGCACCTAATGTCCTTCAAATACATAGATATTCACATCATTGAATTCTTCTCGGAGTAGACAGAACTTCAGAGATATTATATCTCTTTACCTAAGTCACTTTTATACATGAATGTTGGGGTTGTGATATCATATGGAATAATGGTAACAGGTTCCCAGCCTATCAACCAATTTACCCCTAGTACCTTAGTCACCTCCTATGATATGCCAGGAAGAATGGCAGCTAGTTAGCATTCTTTTTATGTTCCTGCTAGTGTGGGACAAACAATGCGTATGCTTGCTAGGAAATAATTGTATACTGTAAATGTAAATATTGGGCTTAATGCTGGTTATCTGGTGAATTTAGTTGTGTTTTGTACAGGAAATGAACCACCAAACTACTGTCTACCTTAGAAAGTAAACAGAATGAAAGGTTATGTTGTTGTTTTTAAACTAGTTTAGAAAAAATTACAGATAATTTGTGTGTATCATTTTTACGGAATTCAATATTTGTATAAATGTGAAGTTATGTTATGTATACAAAGATTACCTAATTGTAAAAATAAAGGAATAAAAATACAATAATGACCTTGGACGTTTGATATCGTTATGTATTTTGGTCGGAACTAACCTAATATAATTTGAAATACCTTTACATATTTATACTGTTAGTAGTTTTCAGAAAAAAAAACTCACCATTTTTAGATGAAAATAGTATCAGTAGAGTACCCGCCACATACGGTGGCAGTAGCCAAACTTGGAACTAAATTTGACGTTTCCGCCATTGCGTGTTATTTTGTATGAAAGGTAAATTTAGTATTACCAGCGTTGTGTTTTTTGCCCACTCTTTGTAATTTTTATGTTTGTTAAGGGTGATTATAATAAATTGATTTCTGGAGTTTCTTGTTAGTTCTTCTCCAAGGGTCTCCGCTGAACTTCTTCTTCTCAATCGTTACGCTCTTATCAGAGCGGTCGTGGTCTTCATGACGTGGCATCTTGAGCAGCCGAAATGGTTGGTGAACTAACCTCGGTAAAAATATGTAAAGACAATGCTCAGTGCCATGTTTGAAATAGTTTTTTTACATACATACATACACATCACGCCTGATTCCCTGTAGAGGGGTAGGCAGAGGTCACGGATCCCCATTTGTCCCGATCCTGACAGACCACTTTCGCTTTATTGACATTCATACATTCTCTAATACACTCTCGGCGGTTATAGGTACTCCTAACGTCACCTTTTTTCAATATAGCGTCTATCTGACTGTTACATATATGTCTTATTAGGCCGGCCCCTACGTAACCGCCCTTCCACTTCACTCATATATATTCCTTTTGTCAATATATAGTTTTTTTAATTTGTACTTAGATCATAAAATAACTTTCAAAGAGAGCTTATGATAGGGCCTATTTTGAATAAAAATATTTTGACTTTTGACTTTGGTATATTAATTTGTTTTATTTGAGTTTATAGCTCTGCAACCAAAGATCGTTACAAATGAAACCTCAATATTATGTATCGAGCCGTATGGCACAGTGAGTGCTAGTTTTGGCGTGTTTACTGGCAACACTGGATTACGCGACTGTGGCGACGCCGCCAACTGCCACCTTATGTGGCGGGTACTCTAAATATCACGTCTTATCAAAGTAAATCTTTATTTGGACAGACAAATATAACCCAAATAATTTGGAAACTGGCAGTAGGTGTGAAGTGGAATTAAATAGGTCACAAATAATACATTTCATTAATTTATAATCTTATCTTGTATTATTTTTTTATGTAAATATTCATTAATGGAGATAATTTGATCAAATCGACTATTATTTTAAAAGTTTTGGTGGATCAGCTGTCATTGTGTTGTTCTTTTCAATGTTTGGTATTACGTTCGTATAGTATGGTTCAATTCAATTTGTTTACTATTAATTTGCTAATTTAAATACTACTATTATAGTCTGGCTAACGAAAGTAGATACTGAAAAAGCGCGGCAAATTTAAAATATATTAGCATTGCAACCCTAAAATAAAAAGGAAAGGCGGAACAACTCACTTTGATACTTTGACATTTACATTTATTTTACTAGTGGATGCTTCCAATTTTGTCCGCGTTATGACGTGATTAAAAGTAGCTTATATAACTTGTTATCTCTCTATTAACTCCATACCAAACATCACACGGATACGTCACTCCATTGTAGCGTATTAAAGGAACAAAAAGAACAAACAAAAAATAACTAAAACGAATATGAACTTACTTAATTAAAATAAAATAATATCAAGACATTTTGACCGTACTAACATAACCTAACTATACGCAAGTCAACCATAAAGAAACGTCAACAACACGCCATCTTCGGCGTCAGAAATAGGAATACCATACACTGATTCTGATTTTACCAATTTTTCGGAAAACAGATACAAATTAATTTTTTTTAAAATAAAATTGCCAAGTTTTTCTCTACCTAATGAGTTAAGATATAGTGTACCTAATTACTTAAGCTATTAATTAGACCAACGTAAGGCTTAGTGTAGCTTTTGAAATGATCTAACACGTACATACGAAACTTATTTTCGATTAACACAATTTCAGCACACGTACGAATTTTTAAAACTCATTTTATAAAATGTTTAATGAGTTTGTTTCAAAAATTGCCTTTTCGCAATAAATTGTTCCTAAGTACTATTTATTTGAAATACCCCAAATTGTAGGGTAAATATCCGATGGTAGTAACACTTTAGTGTTGTCATATAAAAAGTTTGCAAAATCATCCAGTATCTACTTTCGTTAGCCAGACTATAATAATAAGGAACAACGAAACAATGTTATACTAAATGTTTGAATTGGATCGTTCCAGGATTGCTTAAATAACATTTTACTTACGTATAATTGCTATTCAAAGAATACAATACCTAATATTTGAGTGAAGATTGTAACAGCTATTTATAACTAAGCTTACTTAAATATGGTCTTCATACAAAACACGACAATAACCATATTACAAAACACAAATGAATCCTGAATAATTAAGTTTTTTATGTGAATGGAATACCATAGAATTATACTAGTATGATAGTTACTTGATCGTGCAATGATTTGTCAATGAGTGAACGACGAGAAATGGAATAAATAAAAAAACTGTAGCTTATAGGTGATGCTGGAATTCTGTTTTTTCTAATTAATTATTAAATATTGTGCTTATTATGTATACTAGGAACTAATAAGCTATGTAATTGAAATTGTGATACATTTTTACAGTACATTCCATTGTAAACATAGCGTGATAAGATACACGGCGTCAAAATGGTAAGTTGTGAATAAGTCATGTTGCATGCATGGTGTGTTTGTTTAAACCCCATTTACGTATTTATTGCCTTATTCGCATATTTCATCAAGTAAAACAACTAAATACCTAACGCCAGCAATATTTATTTCGGACCCAATCCTAATTACCTTGTACTTTCGTTTACAGATGCAATTTATGCTCTTATTCAGCCGTCAAGGCAAGTTGAGACTGCAAAAATGGTACGTCCCACATCCTGATAAACTAAAGAAGAAAATCACGAGGGAGCTCATCACAACGGTGCTGGCTAGGAAGCCTAAAATGTGCTCCTTCTTAGAATGGAAAGATGTTAAAGTTGTTTACAAAAGGTAGGTTTTATGTCTATGTGGCAGTAGTATTATGATACATAGACCAATGCATCTAACCCCTAACCTGGGCCTTCTCTAAAGTCTTACCTAAAGATTCTGTTTAGCCGTGTATAATACATAGCAGTAAACTCGCAGGGTAGAGAACTAACCTACATTGGATCTGAAGGACTATGAATATACTAGAGTGGAATTTCTACCCTAAGCACACTTTTTCAAACTTTTTCCAAACTTAGGTCACCTAAATAGATCTCTGGAAGCCCTGCCCTGCTGTATGGGCTGGTAAAAGTAAACAATATTATATAACAAGGACCTTACTCCACTAATTCATTGTAGGAACAATAGATACAGTATTACTTCAGTGGCATAGTTTAGCCAAAGCCATTGAAGTAATATTGCACATAAAGGAGTGCCAAAAGTGTCAAATTACGGCCACTGAAGTATTACTGTATCAATTCTGAAATAACATTGTGCCTACGATGCATTAGTGGAGTAAGGCCCTTATACATGTATCAAAACTTAGGCTTAATTTCCTAGATTTATCTATGATCTAAAATCAATTCCAACAATGATATTTCATTAGTGTTGTTTTATTCTTATTAAATATATATTATTTTCAGATATGCATCCCTATATTTCTGTTGTGCAATGGAACAGGAAGACAATGAACTGCTAACTCTGGAGCTGATCCATCGCTATGTGGAACTGCTGGACAAGTATTTCGGCAGTGTAAGTACAGCTTTATTTAAAAGAACCTACACATTCACACAGATACTTCCCTAACAGAATAAGAAGAGACATGTCCATTGGGATCTCAAATGATCATAACAAACTCTCTTGCTTCACTATCATCCATTAACATTCCCATAAATGCTCTTCTGTAATATTTATTATCATTACAATTTAATTTAGAAGATTTACATAATTTGTTTTTATAATAAACTATGTATTCTAGATGGTAAAACAATAAAATATTTAAGGATTTGGATGCAGTTGCATTGAAAGTGTATATTTAGATACAGACACATGTTAAATATAAGGATGGAAATGTAAGATACAAATAGATAGGTAGTTGTGGACAGTACTACAACATTATAATATTTGAAAACAAGTGTACTCATTATATTATCTTAATAATATGCTGACTCCCACATAAAAATTTATGTAGCTTAGTAAATTCGAAGTGGCTCAATTGTTTGGGGCTTGACTCTGTATCAGTGGGAACAGGGTTCAAATCCCGTTGAGCATGTACAATGGAAATGAAGTTTCATAAATTAGAAGTAGTAATAGTTAGTGCTTATAAATGGTGATATGGCTTACCACCTGTCACATTCAGTACTGACTATCTGGTCATAGAAATACTACCTTTGCAATTGTGGAGACCTGAACCTCTGACCACCCCACAAGGATTAATGGTTGTGTTTTTTTGTTTTCCCACATAAAATAAAACATCACACACACAATCATAACCCCGTATAGAGCTTTACATAAACACCTGTATCTGTAAATCCACAATTAGTAAGCAATATACCAAACTCATCCAACCAATTTACAGGTATGCGAACTGGACATAATATTCAACTTTGAAAAGGCGTACTTCATTCTGGATGAGCTGGTCCTCGGTGGCGAGCTGCAAGAGACGAGTAAGAAGAATGTGCTAAAGGCGATTGCGGCGCAGGACCTGCTCCAAGAGGTCAGTAGTCAGGATAATGAGCTTGTTTGAGCAGCTTGTGTGTGCTGTGCGATGGTATTGTCAGGAATAGTGTTAGGTTGTATTTTAGTTTTATATCACTACATAGTATAAAACAAAGTCGCTTTCTTTGTCCCTATGTCCCTTTGTATGCTTAAATCTTTGAAACTACGCAACGGATTTTGATATGGTTTTTTTTAATAGATAGAGTGATTCAAGAGGAAGGTTTATATGTATAATAACACCCATTAAATAGTGGAGTAGGCTATATATTTTATACTCGTGCAAAGCCGGAGCAGGTCACTAGTATTAATATATATCATATTCTAAATGCTCGGGTATGGATATATGATTGATTGATATTATAATGAAAGTGATTTAGGAAATCTTAACAGTCTTGAAAAGGGTTGATAGTGATATGTGCATGGTTTTAATAATAATAAGAATTATGCTTAAGAAGGGTTTTTACTAATATTCATAACCTTAGAGTTAATATGCTTTCAACATACGGATTATTTTTCCATTTTCAAACATTACAATGGTTTAATAATTTTGGCTTAAACAGGGAATATTCAATATAGATATTTTTAAAAGTATGCTACATCTGTTTGTAAGAGTTTAAAGATTTACATGGTCATACTCAATAATTTATTTCTGACAGTTTAAAGAAATACAACAATATTCCTGACAATATCACATTAAAAAGATTTTATTACTTACCTATGTTATTATTTTAATCAGTATTTTAAAGTTTATATTTTCTCAACCTAAATAGTGTGTGAGACTTCATAATTTAAGTATTTTAGCTAGTCATGTAACTGTGTACCCTATAAGAAAACTTTGCCTTTATTTGCAATATAGCATATCTATGTTACAGTTAACTAGAAAAAGATCTTTATAATAATATTAAGTGACCGTGTGAGTGCTATTCACGTTAGGTATATGTTTAAAACAAAAAAAAAAGCTATTTAAATCTACATATCACAAATAGAGTTATAATATGTTGTCTTGATAGTTTGATCATCACAAATATAGTAAATAGATTGTTAATTAGGCAATTTGTTAATAATTAATGCGGACCAGTTAATAATAATGGCCTATGTAGTGCCTTTGTAGGAAAGAAATGAAGCCTTCTAGATTTAAATTAGAAACAAATCACATAACTTAATATCAACAGTAATCCTTCTCAAGTAACTCAGAAGTTGAGTTGGAATTTGGTCCTTCGAAATTCAAATTTCACCAGATAGTTTGTACTCAACTTAATTTAATTTATTAATAAAATTAAAACTAAATAACAGACATACACATCACGCCCATTTCCCATATTATAGAGTCCCATATTTCCCGATCTTGACAAACCACTTTCGCTTCATTGACACTCATACACCTCCTCATACATGAAATTACATTGTATTTACAATCATAATTTAGTTAGTGAGCTACATACACCAAATATCTTAGATTGAAATAAAAATTATATAAAAATAGAATGTGAATTTCAATAACAGAGTAAAATTAGGGACCAACTAACATTCCATAGAAATATACTGCAGATAATCTATTCTATATTAAATAGTACTTTTAAAGTATTTCTTTTAATTAGCAACAAAAAAATGTTGATTCCATATCTCTGCAATGTATTACTGCCCATATCACATTGCACAAGTATAAAATTGTCACAGATTAAAAATAATCTAAAAACATGACAAAGACTGTCAAACTAACATGACAGTACTAAAGTAGTATCCTACATACAAGGCATTTAAGCAGAAGACTTTCTTCAGAATACTCTCCAATTAAAAAACAATATATAGTATCTATTGAAATAACAAACAAACATACATTATTGTTCCAAAACATTATCAATCACTAATCATATACAAAGAATTAATACTCGTTCACAGACTGTGTTCAAATATGTTCTTAAATACCTACCTATTCTCTGCATGCACTCTCTGATACAAGGACCTGAACAATGGACTGCTACAATAAGTAAATACTCAATTGTACAGCTTGTACTCGCTTAAATGATCAAGCAATAGGTCTGAAATATATGCAGTGTTCCCCACACTTATAAATATTTTTACGTACATTTAATATCTATTGTATTTATTTCTAGAAAAAAAAGAACAGATAAATATAATTCAGATACATTCTCTCTGCTACCTTTATTCCCAGTGTAAAATAAAATACTTTGTTATCTAGAACATAATTTCTAGGAAAATATGTAGGTTATAAAATTACAATATTCACAGCAGAGTTAGTAATAATTGATGTTACCTATACCTCCTTAATCCCTTTGAATAGTATTCTGAGTAAAAACTAAATAACACCCTCATACAATAAAATCAAAAAAACCCATCAATAAAAGTCTACAAGTGCAGCCTGTATAACTTATCTGCATATAATAGATGTAGCTACTTAAATCATAAAGGGAACATTGCGTTAATTTCAGAATGCGAAATATTTAGGTGAAGTAGTTCTTATCATTCATGTAGTCTATGGTCCATTCGTAGGGTTGCCATACTAATCACTGTTGCAAACATGTCAGCTTTAATTGTTACCAGGAAAAGCATAATTCAATAACATAAAGCATAGATAAATAAAGGTTATTCTTCACTTATGATGCCTTCCAATGTTATTTAGCTTCAGTCTTTTAAGCTTGATTTAGACTGTCCACATTAAAATGTTTCTTTAAATAGTACTTCGTTAAAGAGAGGGGTTTAGTATATAATGTAGATGTGCGTATAATATAACAGATAAAATGGTATAAATCAAGCCATAGACGACCGAAGCACAAGCATGCCATTTCATTTTATCTCCAATCTGTATTACCATATATTCTAATGTACTTTTTACTAGATCCATAGTAAGGTAGATTGTTTTAGTATACTCTAAGTAACTATATTGTTGTTTCTGTTCGTTGGTGTTAGATTTTGTTATTGTACTAAATATTGCTTTCAGTTAAGTATGTGGGTTAGTTGGTAATGTGTACCATGTCATATCTGAGCTTTCTATTATTTACTATATGAATTTTACAGTTTTATGAATAGAAAAGTATCTCTTTTAGCTTTATATTGTTATAATAGTGGTTGTGGTTGTATATACAGTATTTAACAGAATATATTAACTTATTTTTTTAATCAGCAACATTTCTGTGTTATCTGATGAGAGCTTTATAATATTTTTATTAATTCCCTTTCTCTCCTTAATCTGTGTTAACTAATGCACGTCACAGACGATATTTCTGCTAAATACTGTAAAGGTGTACTTGATGCTTGTATTAACTTGAAATACATGGTGTGATTGTGAAAGACTTTGTTTTCTTGCATGTACCTGCCTTTAACCTATCCTTTATCCTTGGTTTGTAACAGTACTTTTCTCCTGGTCAGGGCTTATGTTTCATGAGTCTAGCAGATATATTTGCATTGATTTATCTATCTAGATCTTGGTGGCAGTGAAGTATACAATCGTATGTATGTATTAATATCTTATATTCATGGTTGAGTTTGGTTTCGTCTCATCTTTTCTAGGTTATGGTATCTATTAACAATATTACGATATTTCTGAAATACTAACACGTTAATATGTGATCTTTTATACATTATGTAGGTACATAGGATTAGACTTTCCGGTAACAATATTTCATGAACGAAATAACAGTGATAAGTTTTGGTATGAAATATAAACAAGTGTATTTTTCTGTTGCATATTACTTATATATATATATATATATATAGTCATATCACTTTTATATATTTATAGTCTAAGGGTGTATAGTCATTGATGAGTGCTTAGAACGGTACTTTATTGGTTTTATTAACTCATATACTAAATATATAATAAGTAATACCATAATTTACAAAACAATCTGAGGGTAGAAAGACATTAAATGGTGCTTAGCGCCATCTAGCCTAACTCTTGGAACACTACTTGTCTCATGACATTTGTTTATTTTTTTTTATTTTATATTTAATATTCACTGTCCAATCAATGAATATCAAAATCATTTAGGATGAAACTGTGGATGCAGCGCTTCGTGAAGTGGGCTTGTTGTGAAGAAAGAAGATGGAAAGCAATGTAACTAGTGATTAAGAGAAACAGGAACGTCTAAGTATCAGAAATACTATTTTAATTAGGTTTTATTACGTAAAACTAAACGGTAATTTGCAGCTTTGCGATAGAGCCAACTATAAAATAATGAAATTGCTAAATCAATAATAGTCATTGGCTTAGCACTACGAGTTCCGATAATTGATTACCATTACACGTCTTGATTACAATTGTTTCTCTCTCCATAATTGCCAAATTGCAACATTGAATAGGTAAAGGTACAGTCAGCGCTAAAAGTGCAGTTCCTGTAATTTTTTATAAGGTTTATGTTTATAAGAAAAAGAGACAATATTTTACATTTTAAAACGGGCGGCACTATGCATTGTCATAGCCACTATACGTATTACAAAATGTAAAATATTGTCTTTTGTTCTTATAAACGTAAACCTTATAAAAAGTTACTGGGACTACACTTTTAGCGTTGACTTTTACATTTACACTGGGGCGTAACTGTACTACATTGCCATAGATACGTTTGCTATTCACCAATCGTATTCAATGGACAATTTAAAGGTGGATTCATATTCATTATTACGGACCCACCTTACATACACAAAATGTTTAAAAAAGGGTTCCAAATGATCCATGTAAAGTAATTACTGCAATAAAATTATTATTTTTATTCTTTAACGCATATGAATATGTGGTGGATATCAAACGCTTAAATAGCATTGTTTGTTACGTTGCTATGGTTACACCTGATGGTACCTTAAGTTACTGAGATTGGATAATGCACAAAATAATGTTACGTTGTTATTAATACGTCTATAGGTATATTTTTTGTTTTATTATTTTGTAATAGTAGATAGGTGTTTTTTTTTATTTTCTGGAATTATTTTGACCGAATTATGTTTAGTTAAATACATTCCGTATGAATATTCCATAAAAAGTCCAAACCAGCATTTAAAGATTATATTAATTTTTAATTAGTGAGTTTATATTGATTTTTTATAATCCACAGCATATTATTTGTATTAATACTATTTTTAGATATTACAAAATTACTCGTAATCATCGATATTCTAATTAGGTTTATTCAAATTATTTTATTATATCTTTATACTCTGTGTTGTGTTTGGTCACAAATAAATTATACGTTACCATTTTTATACTTCACTCGCATTGAAATTAAAAATTATAAATATTTTGAACTCATTTAGTACACCAAATTTGTAATTATGAAGATTTTTGTATATAAGTTATATTATATCGCTTGATATTAAACATAAATTCTACTTAACATGTTTAAAATTACAGTCATGAAAATTACTCAAATGTTCAGTATGCATTTGAAATGTGCATTGCTACGTATAAGTTGAAACTGAGATTTACCCTAATAATAGCCTAGAAATGTTCTTACTTACCTGAATACTATACTATCAAACACTGAAAAAGGGATTGAAAATTGTTGTCGTGTAAAACTGGGTTTTGTTATAAATTGTGGTTTGATGTATAGTTCAAATTGTTTAAATGGAATTGAATTTAATTGACAGGGCCGTTTGAGGTTTTATAATAAACGTGTTTGAAACTAAAAACGTGTTTAAAAATAAAGCATTAATTTTAAAATTCAGAGCAGCCATTTTCCATATTCACGGCCCGAAGGACCATATTTAAAAAAAAAAGCATTTCTTTAGGCATTTCAATGCACAACTTAAAATTGTATACCGCTCAATACAAATGAGTTGTCAACTCAATCCATTTATTATATTAGCTATCAATACATATAATTTTTATTGTTAGTATTTGTATGTGGAAAACTCTTTACAACAGATGATGATAACACCTTGATATTATTATTATATCAAGTTTAAAACTAATTTAATCCATATTTCGAGTTACTTTAAAGATATTAATTATGTTATACTCATTAAAATGTCTATTTTTGTATTCAGATTACAACCAAAGAAAGAAAGCAATATTGTTTAAACGTAACACATTCTTAAAGTAAATATCTGATATGAGATTCATTGATATTTTTAATCATATCTACTTACTATATTATATTCTTATTTTATAGCTAGTCATTTAAGAGTATAGTTTATATTTTTGTGTTATCAAATACGAATTCTATTAAGTGTTATATTTTCAAGTCTAATTCACAATAATTTTGTCATTCCCACTAAAATATAATGCAATATATTTTGTGATCGACTGATTTAAGATTTAATAAAGGTATCTTATTGAAAGATGTCAGACTATTATTGTTAATGAATGTATGCTAAGAACACCCATTGTACATACCGTTCTGTAACTTAAAAGTATTTTTTTATTCTTTCGATTTATAATAACTGGATTTTTGCTAACTAGATATTGAAGTATTTTACTTGAAAGAAAATATAAGAACAGTAATTAACTGCAATTTCTAACCTTGTAACTTACCGAACATTATCACATGAAGGATGAACGTTTGAGTGATTATCTCTGCAATCGCCACATCGAACCAGGGGTCTTAGTCCACTAATGCTTATAGCATAATAACAGTTCAATATCAGATCAGTAATAGTGTGAAGTTGGTAGTGGATGACCAAAAGTGTCAAAATTGTCAAAGAAAGTGTCAAAACGCATTAGTGAACTTCGGCCCCAGATAGTCAGCGCCGTTTCCAACCATTGTTTATTACTTGTTCTGATAAAAAGGTGGTGGTTTCTTACCTAGTAAGTAAAAAAACAAATATTACACATAGTAT
This sequence comes from Leucoptera coffeella, assembly GCA_030578115.1. Lineage (NCBI taxonomy): Eukaryota > Metazoa > Arthropoda > Insecta > Lepidoptera > Lyonetiidae > Leucoptera > Leucoptera coffeella. Next base: position 189,345 of record JAMBLF010000180.1, read on the forward strand.
ATTTTGGTTAGGATTGAGACTAACATTTTGGTGTACGTTTTCTTATTTTTTGGTTATTTTTAAATTCTAGACATAACCTAAAAAGTTAAATAGATTAATTTTCACTTATAAAGGCACTCTTTAAGTCCGTGAAGCGTAACCCAAAGGCGAGTGGTGCATAATGTTGTCACGAGCGACCCTGGCTCAGTGTGGACCTTTGTTGCAGGAGGAGACGCCGCAGGGCTTCTTTGAAGACCACGGGCTCGGTTAAGGACGCCAACGGAACAAACATTACAAAATGGCGGCGAGTGCGTAACGAATTGTAGGAGAAAGTTTGTATATATTTGGCAGGTTTAATCGTTTACTTGTAAGGTTTATAAAAGGTGAGGATATAGAGGCAAGTTTTCCGGTACGGACTTATCGGTACTGAATCGGTACACGTTGCGCTACATATATGTTAGGAACATATTTCTATATGTGTGAGCGCATAAGATAACATTGATTTCTCTATCTGTGCGTATCGGTACTTACTCGCACCGGGAACCTGCCTCTTTATGTCCTCACCCTTAGCTCTGAAGGTAACTATGCATACATATAACATGTATTATTAAAAATTATTCAACTTGATTTTGGTTAATCTATTGCAGTAATAAATAGGTATCAAAAATATCGAATGTATCTTGTATTGTATTTTTTGTAATCAACAATTTTATTTCAATAATAATTATATGACATATAAATCGTTATTGTACTCGCCACTCCATAAGAATAAGTGTGGGCATTGCATACGGGCAAGAATAAAGGTTAGCTATTGATACTTATGCTATTTATTTACTATTTACACTAAATAAAATCAATATTGTTCGCATAGTTGTGTAATGAATGTTTGTTTACCGTTTGATACCCAAAAAACTATGACCTACATTATATAATTAAATGTGGTGCAATATTTTTTAGTAAAGAACCTGTTTGTTAGTATTATTATAGTTTTTGGGGTTAATTTGATCTGTATAAAAATCTGTCTTTATAGTGTATTCGCGTTAAGTAAATAGTGACGTCATGATAATCAGAGGTTAAACTGGCCAATGAGACGTGAGTAAATGAGAAAACAAGTCACATTGACCAATCGCAGACATTCTTTGTCACGTCTCATTGGTCAAATCGTTTGGGTAATGATGACGTCACTATTTTCTTAACGCGAATACACACTATAGTAACTCTGATGTTGTGCTAATATGAACAAAATATTCATGCAGTCGTATTTCTTTATTTTAGGTTAAATAAGTAATAAAAAAGATCATCATACATAAACTTTATATGAACATTTTTGTGAAGCGTTTTAAAATTGTATACTTAATATTGCATCTTTTTGAGAAAATTTACTAATAGACTGAAAATTTGCTATCGTAAAATGCCCTGCGGTCCAAGTCTACTAATGCGTTTTAGCACAAACGCAGTTCAATATCAGATCAGTGATCAGTTGTATTCAGCAAATGTGTCAAATTTCGCTTTAAAAATGGCGAAATTTGTCACTGTTGCTCATGACCAACTTCACACTATTACTGATCTGATATTGAACTGATATTTTGCAAAAAGCATTAGTGCACTTTTGCCACTGGATACAATTTTTATTTGATCCCGTAATTTAACTAACTTGAAAGACGTAAGTAATAAGATACTACCTGTTTTACGTAAAAATATTAAACCATATTTATACCAACTTAAAAGACATTATCTTCTTTTTGATCACGCATAAGAATTACGCGGTCGGTACTTGGTAAATGTTACTAGCTACTTATCAATTTTATCGTAAGAAGATGAATGAATAAGATTTGATATAATGTAAGGTAAAAGGTACCAATGTCTGTATTCCCTTTTAGCCCCAAAGGTAAAGCCTTAAAGTTGAGTTTCTTTTAGATTTATGTATGTAGAAAACTCTGGTACAAATAAAAAGTGCCAAAACAATGGAAATCTCCAGAAAAACCATTTTCAATGCCAATTCAATTGGTAAATTATTCGTCTTATATTTTTTATAGTATTGAAGTACAATAATGACGTAAGAAGTATTAAAATGTTTCCTAATGTATGGTCTCTTGAATGTTAGTGGTTTTTTGTAGGATTTAGTTGTGTTAGTTTAAGTTATGTAACTTCTATTGATGATATGATTAAACATGGAAATGAAATGTTTGTTTTACTTAACACTCCAATTTTTAATACGTACACACTACACCGTCTCCATGTAGAGGGATAGGCAGAGATTAAGGATCCCAATCTGTGCTGATTTTGACAGACTGTCACTCCATTGACGCTTATATACCTCCTCATACACACTCAGTGGTTATAGGTACTACTAATATTACAGTATATTTCACCCCTTTAAATTCTTTAGTAAGAAAAAACAGTTAAGAGAAAATTTTCAAAGCCATCTCAGCTAGTAAGTAGTAGTTGTAAAAAATAAAACAAATCATTTATAAATAATATGAAAATTTATTTAGAAAACATTACACATTTTTATAAAATTGTAAATACTCTCTTTCTGATTCAATTCTTAATAATTGAGGTTGCCATAACAAAAAAGGTACTCTTTGAATAGCTATTATGTGGCAACATTATAAATTTCATTATTTGGCCAATAATATGATTATTACACATATTTTTTCATGATAAAAATATTACAATTTTAAAGCTTATAAATTGAGCCACAATCCACACATATAAATATCAATTGCAAAACCAAAATACTAAATATTTTCTTATTTTTTTCCTAAAAATCACACAGTATAAAAAAAATATCTTATTATTTTTTAAGTTTAGTATTTTGCTTCTTTAAAAAACACTGGACTTATTTGAATACACAATCAAATATCACTGGTATCGACTTAGTAAAACTTCACTTTGTGCCGTAAAAATTACAACTACCCTCATAAATTCGATAGTACAAAAAACACCTTACACTAGAAAAAACATACAAAACTCAATTATCAGAGGCTGGTTTGGGTGGAACCTCTTGGATTTTGGGGCTTGGGGACTTGGTGACCTTGGGAGCTGGTGCAGAGGATGCATCTTGAGCCTTTTCTGGTGTAGTGGTGCTGGTCTTCTGGGCTTCACCTTGGACTGTGTTGGCGAGGTGTAACGCTGCTAACAACGCTCCTACATAACGACGGACGTCTTTTTCTAGACCTGAAATGGTGTAACAAGTGTTTTTAGGACTAAAAATGGAAACTTTAGGTAACTTAAGTCGGTGCAGTCCCAGTAACTTTTCATAAGGTTTACGTTTATAAGAACAAAAGAGAATATTTTACATTTTAATACTGGCGCCATTATGCATTGTCATGGCCACTATACGTTCGCGTGCTGCGAAATGAAAAATATTGTCTTCTGTTCTTATCAACGTAAACCTTATTAAAAGTTACTTGGTCTGCACTTTAGCGCTGACTATACTTAGGTGGTTTAAGCAATTTTTAAATTATGTCAAGGTAAATTGACAAATCACTTTCCATAATTCTTTGTGAAAGGAAATATTTAGTGCATGTAGTGAGGAGTCTTTACATGTCACGTTGGTTAATGTATATCTGATAGAAAGAGGGTTGACAGACTTATAAATTCATTATGTTATTGGTTATCTTTGTCTGGATCTGTTATGTCGAAATAATTGACACTTATAATCCAGTGTAATCGTTAGATGGTGTCATTCAGGGTGTAATTTGACAAGGCCGAATAATGATTAATAATATTTTAGGACACTTGTGTATAACAAGTCTATTTCTTAAATACACGTTGACTAGTACCCTTAACACAAGTCTTAAACAACCTTACCAAGGTGCTAGTTCAATTTGTGTAATAATGTCCAAATATTACACAAATGAAACACTAATACACAAATTGATTTAGATCCTTGGTAAGTTCATATAAGTCTTGTGTTAAGGGTACTAGTCAACGTATATTTAAGAAATATACTTGTTATACACAAGCATCCTAAAATATTATTAATAATTATTTATTTAATACGTGATTTCTACATACCATTCTCACGTAGCTCATTGATCTTGAGCGCGAGGTTAGCCCAGACCCTCCTAATAGCCACGGTGCTCACAATAGTCACTGTTTGCACGGTGTGCAGCGCTGGGTTCTCTGTCACTCCCACGGGGACACCTGGTATTGATAATGGGAGAAAATAAAGGACTGTGCTAGTCTATGATATGAATGAGACAGTTTGCAAAGATGATTAAAGTTTACCTACCTACTATCTACCTACCTACCAACCTAATACCTACTGATAATGAAGTGTATGTTAGTTTGGTTCGTATATATTTACGTCTCAATGCTTTTTTTATTCTAACGGGACGTAGATTCTAGAATTAAATGGAATCTATTAGATGATGGGCGAGCTAACTGTCACCAATGTTCTATATCAATCCCATTGCAACGACAATTATGGTACTGAAGAATTTATTATATTCGAAGGTTATTTGCACTCCTATACATACATACGCTTCACGACTAGTGTAAACACACTCCCTTTTTTATTATGGCGGGGTAGTCAGAGGCTTGAGTGCCTATCTCCGTAATTTCCAAGGCATCTAAGTATGAACCACTCTGGCGCGCTTTCATCAGATAGACAGCACAACGTAATATATAGTGAACCGTATCGCCGTATACAGGAACTGGTTATATCCCGAAGGATAGACAGGTGTCCTCACGATGTTTTCCCTCACCTATAGATTTTTTTTGTGAATTTTAAGTTATTCTTTTCTGTGTTTTTTAGTCCTGTAATGTGATTTACTCACTGTGAAATGTACATTTAATTGTAAACCTACATCTTACTCAGTGTGCAACGTATATTTAATTCTCCACACTCACTATCATTCTTCTCAACCCCCACTTCAGGTAGGTACTTATCCAGCAGCTGCATCGCGTAGGTGGCGCCAGCGTCGACCGTATGCAACGCCCTCTGACCATAAGCCGTGGAGAGTAGCGCGTTAGCTTTGGCCCAGGAAAGCTCCTTGAGAGACTGGACTCGGTGAAAGCCGGCGTCTCGCGCCTCGTACACCTGCTCAAAGGTAACCGCGGGTTTAGGCAACTGGAAACACCAAAGGGACGCGTGAGTTGATGCAAGGTGAGTGTCAACACAAAGAACGCTTTCATGGCCATTGACTCTTGATGGCTAGTCAGAAGTTAAGTGATCTATCGCTGCTTTAAAACTAAACTGAAGAAACTCGAAAAACATTTTATCTCAAAAAGATTAAATAATAAGTACATAAAACATATTAAGTTAATAAAAATATAAAAAATGTATTTATATTTATTCATTTTTTTTAATTATAAGCAATTTAATGTCAAAAATATATCAACTATATTATAAAACAACGTTTTTTGCAAAATAGTGTTTTTTGAGTTTCTTCAGTTTAGTTTTAAAGCAGCGCTATGGCCGCCTCAAACCCACGTGTTGACCAGATAGTAAGTTTGCAACTTTTCCGGTAAAATACGGTAATTTTAGTCCTGTGCTAGTTGGGAATTAAGAAAAATGCTAACTAGCTGCCGTTCTTCCCGGCATGTCGTATGAGGCGACTTAGAGACTACGGGTATATGGTATCTATTGGGCGATAGGCTAGCAACCTGTCACCAATGTTCCATCCATATGATATTTGAACTCTAATATATATACTAATAAGTGACCAAGAAGATGTTTTCGTGTCTCCAAGGTTCGTGCATCCCGAAATAGATTAAAGGACGTGAATGTATTACCCTTGCAATATTCCTTATGAATATATTTGACCGTAGTTTTACTAACCAAAGTACAAACTGTATCAATATTGAATATCAGTCAATGCGCCGTAAGATAAGGTTAATTCGGTCTGTGATGAAACATTTAATTGTACCCCGAATGACACTTATTGGGAAACAGTTGTTATCACCAATGCGCCGGCCGGACATGATAAAAAGTAAACCTTGATACGTATTTATGATTACAAGTGTTGGGTTTAAAGGTTAAAGTATATTCTGTTAAAAACTTAAGTATCGGAATTGAATCATTGATGATTAATGCAGTGAGTCAAATAATATAAATTATAGGACACTAATACACCAATTGAACTAGCCTCTTTGCAAGTACATTTAAGGCTTGTGTTAAGGTCCTCAATGGTACACATATTTGATATTTAGAAATATATTATTGTTTTGTATAGATAAATCAACGCCTACACTAAAAAGTAACCACCGGGAATCAAGCCGGGCCAGCCATCGCAATTAGCGTTCAAGTGGCTAACCGATCGTACCATTGAGGTTGTATGTACAAAGAAATATCTGACAACTCCTAGAGATTAAAATATGTAATACAATAATCTATTTGACATGTATTTCACATTCATTAGACACATGACATATTCATGTAGTTCATTGTTATTAATTTATGTACGTTTATTGAGCTCTTATAGTTTGTTAATTTTGCCGTCTTATTGGTTCTAACATAATATCAGTGTTGCGTTTGCCACCAAAACTACATACCCAGCTGAGTTAGAACCTTTTTGCTGCAACAATAGAATGCACAAGCTATACCCCCTAGTCTGTAAGTTTGATTCGTAAACTTTTTGTATTGTGTATGTGTTTGTGGCTGTAAATAAACGTTTTATTATTTTTAGATTCTCTATTTTCCCAATCGTGTCCTTTACCTTCCTATCATTGTATGCTATCATTCATCATTACATAGTATAAAACAAAGTCGCTTTCTTTGTCCCTTTGTATTCTTAAATCTTTAAAACTACGCAACGGATTTTGATGCGGTTTTTCTTTAATAGATAGAGTGATTCAAGAGGAAGGTTTTTATGTATAATAACATCCATTAAATAGTGGAGTAGGCTATATATTTTATACCCATGCAAAGCCGGAGCGGGTCACTAGTAATACATATGAAGCGGTGAACGGTTTTGGTGACCTCCTATGAGCCAACCCTAATCATCAAACAAATAGTGTATGCTTTATATTACCCTTATCTTAAAGTGTATCTTGTCATTGACCCACAAAGTAAATGTAGATTAGTTTAGAGGTTATTTATAATAGGCTATGATATTAGATATACCTATAACCATAGAAAACGAACTATTGATTGCTCGTCATTATGGTTTTGTATTCATATATACATGTGTATGTGAAGATGTATGAGTGTTAATGAAGCGAAAGTGGTTTGTTAGGATCGGGACAAATGGGGATCCGTGATCTCTGCCTAACCCTCTACAGGGAATCAGGCGTGATATGTAACAAAATCGAATTTGACAAACAGAATTTGCACTACTTTCAATCAAATTATTATAAGTAGGTATGTGGTGAGTAGTTATAACGTAAATTGGTGACTTGCACTAATTTTACCTTGTACTCGAGTATTATACAGTCAGCGCTAAAAGTGCAGTCCCAGTAACTTTTTATAAGGTTTAAGTTTATAAGAACAACAGACAATATTTTACATTTTAAAACTGGACTTACTATGCATTGTCATGGCCACTATACGTTGGCGTGCTTCGAAATGAAAAATATTATCTTTTGTTTTTATAGACGTAAACCTTATAAAAAGTTACTGGGACTGCACTTTAAGCGTTGACTGTACATATGGACTTTGAACTGAGCACCGCATTTCAAGTCATTTCATCATAACACACGTCATCATTAGTTAGTCAATGACAATTATTTTAAAGAGGTGTACAAAGTACGAGGTAATTCCAAGTTCCCATTAGCAATACAAGTAGTTAACTTTAATACACCAAATTTTACCTTGGCGTTAAAAGACAAACAAACGCGTTCACGACCATGAACCCTTGCGGGGTAATCAGAGGTTCAGGTGTCCATCTCTGCAATTACGAAGGTAGAATTTCTATGGCCACCTCAAACCCACGTGTTACCAGATAATCAGTACTCCATGTGACAGGTGGTAAGCCATGTCGCCATTTACAAGCATCGTCGGGGAACAGCTAGGTTTCCTCACGATGTTTTCCCTACCTTAATATTCGATGCATTTAGTAAATGTACTTTTATTAGAAAAATAGCGTTCAAAGTATTTAACTAATTGATAAATACATTCACATCACGCATCACTTGTTTCGATCCTGATTAATCACTCTCGCTGCATTGACATACAATATATACCTCTTCATACACACATATGTCTTATAGTAATCGAATGTTTGCATAATAATTATGAGTAATTTACTAACTGTACTTTGGCCGAAATAAATGAATCATTGAATAGGATTTAACGTCTTAAGGACATGCAACGGATTAAGGTTATCTGTTTTATTATCTTATACATTCGACGTAACTCAATTGTTTGGGGCTTGGCTCTGTATCAGTGGGTACAGGGTCCAAATCCCGCTTGAGCATGTACCAATGGAAATGAAGTTTAATGAATTTCTATGTACATTTTCGTAATAAAAACACATTTACTAAATGCATCGAATTATACGGTGAGGGAAAACATCTTGAGGAAACCTACCTGTTCACCGAACAGGTAATAGGTAGTGCTTGTAATAGGTAGTGCTTGTAAATGGTGACATGTACAGAATTACTACCTTCGCAATTGCAGAGATGGACACCTAAACCTCTTCCCCGCAAGGGTTAATTGTCGTGGGTTAATCTTTTGTCTAGTATAAACTCAACAGTAACTAACCTTCTTCAGCTGTTCATTGACCCTGTTCAGGACCGCTTGCTTCGTAGTATCCACAATGACTTGAGGCTCAGCAGCGACCAGAGGTACTCTCTTCTCCAAAGACTCCAAAGCAGCTGCCAATCTGCCGTCCACAGAGGCCAAAGGGGCTGCTACAAGGGGAGCGGCGGTCTGTGTGGCCAAAGACACGCCAGCTTCCGCGTGGCTGAACGCCCAGTCTAATAGGGGGCTTACACCTGTGGATAAATATATAAATCACGAACCAAATAGTATAGTGAGTTCCCGGGTTCCATTCTTGGTGGAGGCACAGTTAAGAACAACGCTTTTCTACTGCTTTCTAGTCTGGTTGTTCATTATATATGCTATATATGTATATATCTATATATAATATGAATATATTTCTTAAATATACGTTGACTGGTACGCTTAACACAAGTCTTAAATGTACATACCAAGGGGCTAGTTCAATTAGTGTAATAATGTCCAAATATTATTATTATAAATATAAATCCCCGTTACTCGGAGCGGAGTCCAAACTGGCGTGTTTTATTTGGTGCGGAGACTAAAAATGTACAGTAGAAAGAAGAACCTATGTTTTGTCTCTCAAAATGCCGTGTTTTAATTGGTTGTAATATCTCCCCTCCATCCTGCGTACCTCGTTTCACCCCGCGTAATGCCACGCTAGTTTCCATACAAATATTGCGTAAGGCCCACTCCTCTTAATAATTACTCCATGATATAAATAATAATTGGGACATTATTACACCGATGGAACTAGCCCCTTAGTAAGTTCATTTAAGACTTGTGTTAAGGGAACTAGTTAATGTATATTTAAGAAATATATACATATTATGTGTAGATAAATACGTATATAGCGTTAATAATCAACAATCAAATTGGAAAGCAGAACTTCTAATATCACCGTATTTCAATATTATTAAGTATATGATTATTGTGCTGAATCATACTGAACTTTCTTCTCAAGCGGGAGAAGGCTAATTTATGAGAGAAGCAAGGGCAAGATTTGTTAGGATCATTCCAGGGGCCAAAGTCATCTAATGCTTTTTTCAAAATATCAGTTCAATATCAATAATTACTAGTGTGTAGTAGGTATTGGATTTGCAACAGTAACTCTTTCGATCTCAATTGTGACATTAGATACTTTTGCTAATCCACTACCAACATCACACTATGACTGATCTGATATTGAACTGCGATTGTTCTAAAACGCATTATTAGACTTGGGCCCCAGGTGGTGATCAATAGTCTCTACCTATCTTATTGCGGACGCAGAAACATGAATATATCATCGTTGGTATTTACATTGCCCATAAACATTATATTAAAAAAAATGATCTTTTTCACTATGAAAGCTTCCTTGCTACGCCCGTCCTGCCTATGAAACCTGTTTTGTGATATCTCCAAAGAATATGAAAATAGGTTTTTCCGCTATGTATCGTTCAAACAAAAATCTGCGTCCGAAAATACGTAACAAACAGTTTTTTGTCTTGTATCAGAAGTTACGATTTTGTCTTCATCGGTTCTTCCATGCGCAACGATGATATGTATGTAAGTACATACATACATACTTACACATCACGCCTGATTCCCTGTAGGGGTAGGCAGAGATCACGGATCGCCATTTGTCTCGATCCTGACAGACCACTTTCGCTTCATTGACATTCATACATCTACTCATACACTCTCGGCGGTTATAGGTACACCTAACGTCACCTTTTTTCAATATAGCGTCTATCTGACTGTTATATGTCTTATTAGGCCGGCCCCTACATAATAATAATATAATAATATTTGGACCTTATTACACCAATTGAACTAGCCCCTTGGTAAGTTCATTTAAGACTTCTGTTAAGGGTATTAGTCAACGTATATTAAAGAAATATATACATATTATACATAGATAAATACATATATAGCATATATAATCAACGAGCAGACTAGAAAGCAGTAGAAAAGCGTAGTTCTTAACTCTGCCTCCACCGGGAATCGACCCCGGGACCTCACGATTAGCTTTCCGGCGGCTAACCGATCGCGCCACGGAGGTCGTCATCGCCTACGTAACCGCCCTTCCATTCACTCATATATATTCCTTTTGTCAATAATGTATGTACGTATTGTACTAAATAGGTTGTCTTCACTTACCCTTGACTTTGGAGTAGAGCGCCCCCACCTGTCCTACTGCCGCACCCACTGTGGGCAAAGCCATCATCTTTTGCACAGTTTGCAACTGCGGCACTGCATTGTTACACACTTCTGTTGCCATTTTCCTGTCAAAAAATTAAAAAAAAGAGTTTTATTTTTATTCTACGGTTGCAACGTAGCCGAAATGTCGGATTAATAAAGGTAACTTTATTATATAAAAACTTAAGCAATAAGTTGCATTAGTTATTAGTCCTACAATCTTATTATTAATATGTCCCTTGCTAGTTAAGAAGTAGAGTCTAAATAGTTGCCATTCTTCCCAGCATGTCTTACAAAGCGACTAAGGGAAGAAGGGTAAATGTAATCTATTGAGTGATGGGTTAGCAATCTGTCACCAATCCATATGACGTCACAACCCTAATATGTATGCTAATAAGTGACTTAGATGACATTATCATGTCTCCAAGGTTCTGTCACTCCAAAAGGGATTAAAAGACATGAATATATATGTTTGATATCCTAAAAGAAATTCTGTGCTAGGAAAATCCTGAGTATGCATATTAAATGTGTGTTCTGAGTAATGAATGTCTGTGAAGCAAGATTAGTATGGGAACAGAAAGAGAGTTATGGCCAAAAATACTCCTTGGACCACCGCTAATGCATTATAGACACATTGGAGAGTGCCATTAGTGTCAAATTACGGCCACTGAAGTATTACTGTATCGCTACTGTAGTAATATTGTGCCCAAAATGCATTAGTGGAGCAAGGCCCCTAGTCAGAATCATGTCACAACCCAGACAAAAAAATATTTATTTACCAAGCTGATCAAAACTGGGTTATGATAGAAAGATAGGAAGGTTTTTTATAGTGTATGACCATGAACAAAAATTGTGTTTAAGAAATTATTTTGACAATAATTTAATTAGTTAATCTATATTCCTTATTAATGCCATTTTAACATAATAGTAATGTAAAATGTGCCTATGCATAGCCAAGATTCAGTGCAGCCGAAAGGAATATAAGTGTGAGTATAATATTTATGTATTGCACATAGAAAACTCAATATTAGTTAGTAGAGTTAGTTACAAATCCTGGGTATTGAGTAAATTTGTAAAGGAGCAATTATATGTTGTAGTTAAATAAATACTAACTTTGTCAACGTAAATTATTTTATTTGAGATATTTAAGGTACTTTTAAATGTTAAATTGGGGTTGCAGGTAGGTGAGATGATGCAAATAGTAGGTAGTATGAAACAAGATTATTGTAGGTAATCGTACAAAAACTGCTTTACCAAAGCGTTGCACTACTAAAACTATACCTACAAGGCACAATAAAATATTCACAAAGAAACTTGACGGAAAAACTCGATTCACCAATCAGATAACAGAACGAAAAACAATAACTAGGTTTTGCCTAAAACTAAGTTTTACTTACTCGATTTAAGTTACTGTACAAGTAATTGAAATTCACGGAAATCCTGATGCAATTTGTAATGCCCTGAATTTACGCAATTAACACGTCAGCCACTAAAAAAGGAAAGATCGCGAATACAAATAGTAAGTGAAAACTTCTAAACACAACAACGTCTAACTGAAGAATGAAATTAAATAAAAACGATACAGTTAAGTGTTAGAGTACCCGCCACATACGGTGGCAGTTGGAGGCGTCGCCACAGTCGCGTAATCCAGTGTTGCCAGTAAACACGCCAAAACTAGCACTCACTGTGCCATACGGCTCGATACATTATATTGAGGTTTCATTTGTAACGATCTTTGGTTGCAGAGCTATAAACTCAAATAAAACAAATTAATATACCAAAGTCAAAAGTCAAAATATTTTTATTCAAAATAGGCCCTATCATAAGCTCTCTTTGAAAGTTATTTTATGATCTAAGTACAAATTAAAAAAACTATATATTGACAAAAGGAATATATATGAGTGAAGTGGAAGGGCGGTTACGTAGGGGCCGGCCTAATAAGACATATATGTAACAGTCAGATAGACGCTATATTGAAAAAAGGTGACGTTAGGAGTACCTATAACCGCCGAGAGTGTATTAGAGAATGTATGAATGTCAATGAATCGAAAGTGGTCTGTCAGGATCGGGACAAATGGGGATCCGTGATCTCTGCCTACCCCTCTACAGGGAATCAGGCGTGATGTGTATGTATGTATGTAAAAAAACTATTTCAAACATGGCACTGAGCATTGTCTTTACATATTTTTACCGAGGTTAGTTCACCAACCATTTCGGCTGCTCAAGATGCCACGTCATGAAGACCACGACCGCTCTGATAAGAGCGTAACGATTGAGAAGAAGAAGTTCAGCGGAGACCCTTGGAGAAGAACTAACAAGAAACTCCAGAAATCAATTTATTATAATCACCCTTAACAAACATAAAAATTACAAAGAGTGGGCAAAAAACACAACGCTGGTAATACTAAATTCACCTTTCATACAAAATAACACGCAATGGCGGAAACGTCAAATTTAGTTCCAAGTTTGGCTACTGCCACCTTATGTGGCGGGTACTCTACGGTACGATACAGTAACCATAGAACTTAAGCAACATACACACACTCACGGATTTTAATTAATATCGGACTCGACTGAACATTAGAGATAAATGATGTCGATAATTAGGTGACAAATTGATAGCCTATAGCTCAATTCATTCCATTACCCCTATACGAAGCTACATCATGATGATGATTTTTAGTCACCTTCTATGTATATGTTACATGTAAAAATAATAATAAAAACGGTGAATCTGGTACCAAAATATTCAAAAATATTACTGATATATAATTATAAAGGAATATTGAAATATAATTTAACTGTTTTGACGCTAAATTAAGACTATTAGGTATACTATTCTAACTTCTAACCATGTGTAATAGTAGCCTAATTTTTGTCTTGCCTCGTAGTGTGCTATCCATTTAAAAGCCCAGCTGATGTCAATTAAAAAAAATGTATAATGTTTTTGTTATCATCTTTCATTTCATACTGTAACTGTTTGATACAATAGAATCGTAAAACAACACTACACAACATTTTAACTTAATCTGCACATTGTGTGTATATTACTAATATAAGATTTCATGGAACGATTGCACGAAGAGCAATAATCGACATAAATCGTATGGGTAAGTACTTAGAACAAAATTTTAAAGGCCAGTATAACCTTTCAATAATAAAATAAGACGTATTTACGACTGCATATTTTGTTTTGAGATGCTAACAATAAGATGGATGTCATCTCACGTTATTGTATCTACATTATGTAGATTTATATTTTATTTATTTTGCTTACATATTGAGAACAGGTATATATGTATATTTAGGTATATAGGATTGATTTAATAATTACTTTACACTTAAGATAGAGCTTTAAATTTCCCATGTGTGCAGGTGTGAGTGATTTCTGTAACATATTTGGCCTAGGACCCTTGAAAACCCAATTTTCAACAGCTAATAGTTATCAATGTGCTTGATACCACCAGCATTCAGGGCTAGTTAAACTATTTTATTTATTTGAAAGGCGGTTAGACTCCATATTGTAAAAGGGTGACCTTAGAAGTACCTATAACCACCGAGTGTGTATGAGGAGGTGTATGAGTGTATATGAAGGGAAGGAGTTTTGTCAGGATCAGGACAGATGGGAATCCCTTATCTCTGCCTACCCCTCTACAAGGACTCAGGTGTGATGGGTGTGTGTGTATAATCTAATTTTGTTTATACAACCTAACATGTGATTTATTATTTTCAGAATTTTTGTATTTTTAACATAGTATGCCTCATGTAAAGTGAAGAATATTGTTATTATAGTATAGATGTTGACAAATTTATTGTTTTATAATATATAAGAGATAAAGAGGTGAAATAAACATATCCTGTTCTCAAAATGGAGATGGTAAAGGAGAAACAAAGAGTGGTATGTACCTTAGAACATTTTGTATTATTGTTTATCAATGTAGCTAGGTAGTTGGGAACTTGTATCAGTGAGTTCAGGGTTCAAACATCAAAGCGTCTAAAGGTAGATGCACAAAACTCAACTGCTAAGATGTGAAGAGGGTATTATCACATATACAATTGTGCATGCAATTGTGGAGTAATTAATAACAGGAGTGGACCTTACGCAATTTTTGTATGGAAAATAGAGTGGCGTTACGCAGGGTGAAACAATGTACGCAGGATGGAGGGGAGATATTACAACCAATTTAAACATGGCATTTTGTGACACAAAACATAGGTATCTTCTTTCTACTACACATTTTGAGACGCCGCACCAATTAAAACACACCATTTTAGACTCCGCACTGTGTAACGGGGACCACACCTTTTGCCAAGTCTTCTTTATATTTGGTTCGTGCATGCAATACAGTCTGAGGGATAACGACTCAGGAGCCAATCAGCATAGCCCACACCCTTCATCCCTCTAGTGCCTCACAATACTTATTTTTGGCTTCCAAGCAATAACTCCTTGGTCACTTAAATCAATCAGCCTGTGCTAGTCTACTGCTGAACGTAGGCCTCCCCAAGGGTACGCCACAAGGGCCTCATCCAGCCACTACCAGCAACCTTCTTGAGGTCATCGGTCCACCTGGCAGGGGGCATAATATTAGAGTTACGATATCCTAATGCAACATTGGTGAAGGTTTGCCAGCCTATAGAAGAATAGATTCCATGTAAAAGATTCTATTTACCCCTAGTCCCTTAGTCTCCTATGACATATTGGGAACGGCAGCTAGTTAGAATTCTTTTTACATCCCAGACTAGCACAGGTCTAATCTGTCAGCTAGATCATGCTACTACTTGTATCAATAGAAATGAGATTGGTTTTTTGTTAATTTTTACAATAAAAATGCATTTGTATAATGCCACAACAATGGTAAGGGAAATCACGTAAACTACTTATTCTATGAAAGAAAGAATAGTTAGTGCTAGTAAATGGTGACACAGCTTACCACATGTCACATTGAGTACTGACTATTTGGTTAGTAGGTATGTGGATTCCAGGTGGCCAGTGTGTTCATACCTTTGCATTGGTGTAATCTTACGATGTATTAACACTAATTAACTATGATTGCGATAGAACTGCGTTGCTACTGCGTCTCTGCTGTAAAGTATAGTCTACTAAAATTTTGATATATCACAGTTGTACCTTGATAGTGACTTATAATGCGTCAGTAGTGCTTCGGTGGTAACTTAATAGCACAGTCGCTTATGATTGAGCATAGACAAGGCTGTCAAAACAATAATGAAGTACTTGTGGTGCATGAATGAACTGTTATTGAGACACATTTGATTAGTGAAATAGCTTTTTTGTACTTCAGACGCAGTTCTATAGCGTTTAAGTGGCGTAAATTTATTAGTGGAGTAACAAAAGTGTCAAATTATTGCCACTGAAGTACTATTATATAGCTACTGAATAATTTAATTTAATTGTGCCTAAAATGCATTAGTAGACTAAGGCCCCAGAAAGTATTTGTTTGTATATTATACCATACTATTGTTTTGTTTTATTCACAATAATATTTTGACTTTCAGAGGAAAAAGAAACCTAAGTTAATACCAGAACCTAGTAAAACTGTTGATAATATACCAGAAAAATCTATATCTAGTCATAATATAGCTACTAGAGATATTGTAGAGCCATCTAGAGAAGAAATACCTTCAACTACAACCCAAGAAGAGATAAAAGTACAAGAAGTAACAACAATACAAGAATCAAACACTGACGAACTAGAGAAACGAATATCACCTAAAATAGAATGTAGCGAAGTAAAACCTACCATGGCAGAAGAAACTAAAACTACTAGTGCGGTAGAAAATCAAAACCTACCAACAGTAAAGGTAGAAAATGTTTTAGAAAGAACAGCTAATGAACAAACATATGAAACGCTAAACATGAGACTACAAACTATGACCTTAGAGCCTGTAGAGAAAACTTACAATGACTTACACGGAGAACTGAAGACTTTAGACCCAGATGGACATCTAAGTACGTTTATCAGTTTTTTTTTCATCATTATCATTGTATGTATGTACTATGTGTATGTATGTGTGTATATATGTATGTATAGTATATATGATTTTCAGTTAGTGACAGACTTAGGTTTGGGTGCTTTCGGAGGATCAGCATACATATCAAATACTGAGACAGCACCTTTTCACTGCATCAAGTGCCTACTTCTTATATGTATGTACGAGTATTGTTGTTTTATCAAAGTGTGTATAAATAGTGTTATGTCAAAATGTATATCTGTAGCAGTGAATAAATGTTTTTCTTTCTTTTCTTTAGATTTAGGGGTAGTGACACCAACAGCGCCGGTTTTCGAAGAACCAGAACTGCCTGTGATAAAGACTGTAAGCAAACAGACTATGGAAGTCTACGCAGTGGAAGCAATGCGTATTGAAGAGGCAATGAGAGTGTATGGAGG
The DNA here is from genome assembly GCA_030578115.1 of Leucoptera coffeella. Taxonomy (NCBI): domain Eukaryota; kingdom Metazoa; phylum Arthropoda; class Insecta; order Lepidoptera; family Lyonetiidae; genus Leucoptera; species Leucoptera coffeella. Next base: position 206,583 of record JAMBLF010000180.1, read on the forward strand.
TAGCGAGATAGAACTGTTGAGGCAGATTAATGAAAAGGAAAAGGCGTTGGTAGATAGCGGGTCACAAATCTCGCCTGAGCATCCACTGGTCGATCTTTTGAGTACATTCAGGTATAGTTGTTATATTATCTTTGTTCGACGTAGCTTGGTTGTTTGGGGCTTGACTCTGTATTAGTGGGTACAGGGTTCAAATCCCGTTTGAGCAAGTTTAATGCATTTCTATGTACATTTTCGTCATAAAACACGTTAACGAAATGCGTCGAATAATACGGTGAGGGAAAACATCGTGAGGAAACCTACTTGTTCCTCGAACACATGGCCTTGCGGGGTAGTCAGAGTATCAGGTCCATCTCCCCCATTGCGAAGGTACTAATTCTATGGCCACCTCGAACCCACGTGTTGACCAGATAGTCAGTACTCGATATGACAAGTGGTAAGCCATTTCGCCATTTACAAGCACTAATTATTACCTGTTCGGGGAACAGGTAGGTTTCCTAGCGATGTTTTCCCTCACCGTATTATTCGACGTATTACGACAATGTACATAGAAATTCATTAACAAATTATTTATTAAGCATTTAATAGAATACCTCCGTGGCGCGATTAGTTAACTACCTGAACGCTAATCGTGAGGGCTCGGGTTCGATTCCCGGTGGGGGCAGAGTTGAGAACTACGCTTTTCTTCTGCTTTCCATTATATACATGATTAATAACTAACGGACCTTATCGCGTAAGTTTTTATATAATAAAGTTACCTTTATTATTAACCCGATGTTTCGGCTACGCTGCAGCAGCCTTGGTCACGGGCAGACTGGCCAATTGGTCCAGGCTGCTGTAACGTAGCCGAAACGCGATAAGGCCCGTTAGTTATTAATCATGAGTATAAATCACGAATCTTTCAAAACTAATTTCCATTATATATGCTATATATGTATTTATCAATAAATAACATGTATACATTTATTAAATATACGTTGTTTAGTACCCTTAACACAAGTCTAAACGAACTTACGAAGGGGCTAGTTCAATTTGTGTTATATATAATGTCTCAATTATTATTAATATTATACTACGGTAAGGGAAAAACAAAGTGAGGAAACCTACCTGTTCCCAGAACAAGTAATAGTTAGTGCTTGTAAATGGCGACATGGCTGACCACCTGTCATGTTGAGTACTAACTACCTGGTTTACACGTGGGTTTCAGGTGGCCATAGAATTACTAACTTCGCAATTGCGGAGATGGACACCTGAACCTCTGAGTACCCCGCAATGGTTAATGGTTGTGAACCCTTGGTAATAGTTAGTGCTTGTATAGTTAGTCTATATTTCAATAGTTAGTCTATAGTTAATTCTTAAAACTTACAGACGATCCCTAAGCAGCCTGAAACGTTTGAAAGTAGACTTAGAACGCCGTTTTCACGATGAACAGGGTCTTCGTAACTCTCTATGGAAAGTCCAAAAGATATCCAAAACTATCTCTAACAAATGCCCCTGTGGTTACCCAATCACCGCGAAGATTGAGTATGAGACAGCCGAGTTTCAAACGGAGCAGTTACAAACGGCATATATAAGACTCGAAATGCTGTGTAGAGAGGTACAGGAGTCCTATTGCCATCATTTGCAGGCCGCGTTGCTGTCTTTTTGGCAGGTATGATTTTTTTTTTACTGAAATGGGTTCACTCTTGACCCTGTTTGCACCTCGAAGGAGGCGACAGACAGAGTCTAAGATGTAGCGAGCTTGCCCGAAAAATGCCTATGCACGCTAGTTTTGAACATCTGTGGACTAAAGAAAAAAAGATAGTGTTTTTCACAGTCTCATCAAGGTAAATTATGTAGACGAAAACATACTTTGTATAAGGCACGATAAGGTCTATTTTGTAGTAATTTGTATGTAAAAACGTATGTATTACAGTCGTCTATGGTTCGTCAATAAAGTCAGCAGCTCAGTGAAAGTTGAAAATACAAATAACTAATTATTTTCGGCAGAATATTTACTCAATTGTGATGCCTAAACTATTGAGCCAGAATAGTACCTTAACACAAGTCTTAAATGTACTTAGCAAGGGGCTTGTTCAAATGGTGTAAAGTCCAAATATTATTATTATATCTAGGTGGCTCTATCCACTCCGAAAGCAAAAAATGTATACGTTGTAAATATGTTCTAGATTGAAGACTATCTAGCGCTGACCGTGAAATCTTCGACGCCAGTCATCAGGGATGCCCTGTCCTTAATACTAGACGAACTCAGGACGCTAGATCTAGACTCTGTGGAGCTAGAACGAGCGCTGCAACGCTGGGTGATACCGCTAACGACTGCGTTGTTGGATAAGAAAGATGTGGCTGACCTACTCTTTGTATTCCATCATATGTTTCGGTAAGACCCTTTGATTTTTTTATCTACATACATACATACACATCACGCCTGATTCCCTGTAGGGGTAGGCAGAGATCACGGATCCCCATTTGTCCCGATCCTGATAGGCTTTCGCTTCATTGACACTCATACAACTTCTTATACACACTCGGCGGTTATAGGTACTCCTAACGTCACCGTTTTTCAATATAGCGTCTATCTGATTTTATATGTCTTATTGGGCCGGCCCCTATGTAACCGCCCTTCCACTTCACTCAAATATATTCCTTTTGTCAATCCGCTATCATTCATCCGCATAGCATCCATCCAACAAACCATTGAAGCATTTCCTTTTCAATCTTAGTCACTACATCTTCTTTCAAACCGCAACCTTCCCTTATCACACTATTTTTAATTCTATCATTCAATGTCACTTCCAACATGCTTCTCAGTGACCGCATTTCGACGGCATTGCTTCTACTTTCATGCTTCTTTTGCCATACCCAACTTTCACTACCATAAGTCAATGTATATGTGTGAGGAAATATAAGTAATAATAATAATATTTGGACATTATTACACCAATTGAACTAGCCCCTCGGTAAGTACATTTAAGACTTGTGTTAAAGGTACTAGTCAACGTATATTTAAGAAATATAAACTTATTATATATAGATAAATACATATATAGCATATATAATCAACGACCAGACTGGAAAGCAGTAGAAAAGCGTTGTTCTTAACTCTGCCACCACCGGGAATCGAACCCGGGACCCGTTTAGCGTTCAGGTGTCTAACCGATCGCGCCACGGAGGTCGTCAGATCATGTGTTTCATAATTTCAGACAGCGTCGTTCAATAAAGTGGGTTGCCAGCCTTCTGAATCAAACTGCAGGCGACTACGTGGAGGTTGCCAGGATAATAGCTCTCCTCGACTTAGTAGTGACTTCTAAACTGGTTGACTATGCTTCTGAATGTACTGAGGGTGAGTGCCGTAGCCTCGTGTTGGTAGAGACGTGAATTAAACGTTTATTATAGGCTATATTATTACTATTACAATTAGATTTATTGTATTTTTTTAAGGTTAACTAATTTTAATGACAACTTTTCCTGTGGAAAAGTATTTTTTTTAATTTTAATAATCCTCATGTTGAATAAAAAAGCATTTTATTTCATTTCACTACGGTGAGGGAAAACATCGTGAGGTAACCCTATCTGTTTGCCGTACAGGTAATAGTTAGTGCTTGTAAATGGCGACATGGCTGACCACCTGTCACATTGAGTACTGACTATCTGATCCCGAACAGGAAAAGAATTTTAGGTAGTGATGCCACGGATATTGTATTGGCCGAATCGAATATTCGGCACAAAGTACAATGTACACAAAAAAATACATATGCTTCACGACTTGTGTATACACACTCCCTTTTTTATTATGGCGGGGTAGTCAAAGGCTTGAATGCCCATCTCCGAAATTTCGAAGGCACGTCAGGTATGGGTCATCGAAGCCCGCGTACCACTAGATAGCCAGCACCCAACGTGATAGATAGTGAACCGTATCGCCTTATATAGGCACTGACTTTTTTATCCTGAGGGATAAGCAGGTTTCCTCACGATGTTTTCCGTCACCGTTAGTGACTGTAAATTATGTACGTAAATGAATTTTCCCTAATGTGTGAAATAGTTTTTTTTAATTTATACTTAGATCATAAGATAACTTTCAAAGAGAGCTTGTGATATTTATAATTTTGAATAAAAATATTTTGACTTTGATATATTAATTTTTTGAGTTTTATTTGAGTTTATAGCTAAACTGTTCCAGAGCTGACAGATGACCTGTGGGAAGAATTGGATCCCAAATGCAGTTCTGGCGTGGTGATGGAGGGCGCCATGAGGGAAAACGACCTCATCACCCTGATACGGGCGTTCCCTCTCAATGACGTCATAGGAAGACTCGCACTGTTCCGGAGTTGGGTAAGGGAGTAATAGTAAATACTTACATACACTTTTAAGAGATTCGCGATTTATACTCATGATTAATAACTAGCGGGACTTATCGCATATGTTTTTATATAATAAAATAATAATCAGTAATAAATATAGTAATAATAAAATAATCAGTCTGCCCGTGACCATGGCTACTGCAACGTAGCCGAAACGTCGGGTCAATAAAGGTAACTTTATTATATAAAAACTTACGTGATAAGTCCCGCTAGTTATTAATCATACATACACGCCTGATTCCCTGTAGAGGGGTAGGATCACGGATCCCCATTTGTCCCGATCCTGACAGACCACTTTCGCTTCATTGACACTCATACATCTTCTCATACACACTCGGTGGTTATAGGTACCCCTGTGAGGGAGATATTGAACGTAGTTGTGCAGGTAATAAGATTAATGGGGCCATCTTTAATTAAGGGAGTAATAGTAAATAAATAATAATGCTTGGGACAGTATTATACCAATTGAATTAGCCCCTTGGTAAGTTCATTTAAGACTTGTGTTAAGAGTACTAGTCAAGGTATATTTAAGAAATATGTACTCATGATATACAGATATATACATATATAGTTTATACAATCAACAACTACAGGTTGCTAGCCCATCGACCTATTGATCCCATCTAACCTAACCTAGACGATACTAAATCTCCGAGGTTCTGTCCACTCCGAACGGAATCGAAGGACGTGATTATACATGTAATATAATAATAATTTATTAAAAACACATAAACCAAATACATCAATGTTAATAGGCTACAAAGTTAAACAAAGTTCAATATTAACTTATAAAGTACTGATTGAGTATATATAGAATAACTAGTGACCCGCTCCGGCTTCGCATGGGTATAAAATATATAGCCTATTCCACTATTAATGGATGTTATTATACATATAAACCTTCCTCTTGAATCACTCTGTCTATTAAAAAAAACCTTTCAAAGATTTAAGCATACAAAGGGACGTAGGGGCAAACAAAGCGACTTTGTTTTATACTACGTAATGAAGTTGATATGTATTGAATGTTCCTTTTAGGTGCTCACTAAGGTGCTCCTAAGATCTACGATTGCAATGTCGAAGAAGTAAATAACTCTATATGTATAAATAATACATATGCTATGAGCTTTGGTTACCTCTGCTGATGCTCTAAATAATTATTGTTGTCTAAGTTTAGTGTTCAATGTTTTTTTGTTATTATATAGTGTAAATATTTATTAGTAAATTGTTTATTGTATTGTCAATGATACCGTATTGGGAATCCTGTAATGGTGTTATTTGAGAAATGTAAATAAATAAATAAACTCTTCGTTTGTTCCAGGACATAACCTCAGCATCGGAAGAAACGTGGCGTGATCCAACTGGCGGTCGCGCAGTGCTAAAGTCGGTGTGCGGCGCGCGCTCTCTCCTGCACGTGCTAAAGCGTGCACGCGACCGGCACGTGCAGTACAAGAAGTTGCACGGAGAACTCGCGAAGATAGCGGCGCAGACCGTGTGCGTCATAGCGGACCTTCACGAGCATTGTTGGTGAGGAAAACTACGTACTGTTAGGGCGGCCGTTGGTTCAGGATTTTAAAAAAAAAACTCTTTTTCACTGAACACCAAGTTTATTCACTAAAAGTACTATAAAGTATTGGTTTTATGAACTCGATGTTTGATGGCTATCAATACTGACACGGTTGGGTGTTTTCTAAGAACTGAATTAAATATAAGAAATGAAGTAAAGAATAAAATATGCTGAGCTTGCACTTGCTCGTATGGACGTCATCGATAGGAAAAATACTGAGGTCTGAGGTAATCATTATTACCTTATATTCAAGATTATAACAGTACGCGTTCACGACCATTAACCCTTACGGGGTAGTCAGAGGTTCCGGTGTCCATCTCCGTAATTGCGAAGGTAGTAATTCTATGGCCACCTCGAACCCACGTGTTAACCAGATAGTTAGTATTCAATGTGACAGGTGGTCAGCCATGTCGCCATTTACAAGCACTAACTATTACCTGTTCTGGGAACAGGTAGGTTTCCTCACGATGTTTTTTTCTCACCGTAGTATTTTGAGAAAAACTTTATAGGGTCTACGAGGTATATCTGGACTAAGTATACTTTGGCTTGGAAGATCCTTTGTGTCCTACAGGAAAAGAGGAAGCTTCCTACCTGGGCAGGTGTTCGTCCAGGCTAAGGGCTAATGGAAATTTGTATACATCTTGTTTCAGTTAAATATTTTATTAGCGAGTCTAGGATATTGATATTTGGTAATTATCTTTTATTTATTGCTGGCGTCATCTGTAATAATCATGTTAAACTAATTGGAACTTAAGTTTCTCTCTGTATGCTCTAGAGGCCGCCACAGGCTCTATAAATTACTTTCGTAACCCTCTTTTCGTTGCTTAATTGAGATGTAATGACATTAATATGGAATTTAACATGACATAATTGACATAATTGTTATGTAATGAAATTGGTAAGAGATCGCTATCCCCTCAATATATTTCTTTACCGTCCTAGTCCCGTGCTAGTTGGGATGTAATATATGCTAACTAGGTGCCGATCTGCATGTCATAGCCCACTCAGGGACGATGGGCTAGCAACCTGCCACTGATTAACCTAGGAGATATTATATCCAATGTTCGTCCACCCCGAAACGAACTAAACGAAGTGAATTTACCCCCGTGTCTATAATGCAAACTTAAGGCAGATTCTTACCCTGCTACCTACCTTGCAGGCATAGTTACAAGCGTGATGTAGCCTGCAGTCTAACCTACGAGATAGAAGCGTTAGTTAAAGCGGCTTTCGACTTGGTATACGACGTACCGAGTCAGTCAGAAACTCTGCCATATCGAGTGCTTACTACGGCGACGGCTAAGAAGTATGTTCAGGATGCCACGTGTATACATTGTAAGTTATAGTTATTAAGTTACTAGCGACCCGCTCCGGCTTCGCGCGGGTATAAAATATATATCCTACTCTACTATTTAATGGATGTTATTATACATATAAACCTTCCTCTTGAATCACTCTATCTATTAAAAAAAACCGCATCAAAATCCGTTGCTTAGTTTCAAAGATTTGAGCATACAAAGGGACATAGGGACAGAGAAAGAAACTTTGTTTTATACTATGTAGTTATGTGTATGTTGTAAAATCAATAACATCACGCCTTTCAGCACTAGAACGGAGTAGCAGAGACTGGGTGTGGGAGGGTGTTAGGTGCGAGTACCGCGTCAAGTTGGCAGCTGCCATCGCCAGGGATCGAACCTTTGATGTTGAGTTGGCGAAGAGCGTGCTGCAAACACTGTTCAAGGTAGGTAACTTAAATCAGTTCTCCGTAGCTCAGTTGTGTGGGGCTTGACTCTGTATCAATAGGTATTGGGTGCAAATCTCGCTTGAGCATGTACCAATGGAAATGAAGTTTAATGAATTACTATGTAAATCGTAATAAAAATACATTTACGAAATGCGTCGAATACTACGGTGAAGGAAAATATTTTAGGGAAACCTGCCTGTTTTCCGAACGGGTAAAATCAGTGCTTGTAAATGGCAACATATGGTATAATAAGTGTATATTTCTTAAATATACGTTGACTAGTAAGTACCCTTAGCACAAGTCTTAAGTGAACTTACCAAGGGGCTAGTTCAACTGTTATAATAGTGTCCTAAATTATTATTTTATGTATTTTCTCTGAAATATAATTAGTAATGCAGGATCCCCTGTGTCCTACAGGAAAAGAGGAGGCTTCGTACCTGGGCAGGTGTTCGTCCAGGCTAATGGCCTTAGTTGGAAATTTGTATATATCTTGTTTCATTTAAATATATCCATTGCGCGTTCTAGGATATTGATTTTTGTAATTATTATTTTATTCTTGCTGGCGTCATCTGTGGTAATCATGTTTAAACTAATTGCAACTTAGGTTTACTTAGGTTTCTCTCCGTCTGTGGCGCTGTAGAGGTCGCCACAGTAATATATATTTCGTTTTCAGTTCGGCATGAAAGATTTAAAAAGTCCCTGCAAAGGAGGTTGTGACATGGCCGCTAGAACGTCGATCGCTTCGCTGTTAAAAGCTCATCCTTACCTCTATATTGAAGCGTTCCAAATGTTCGCCGAGTATGGACTGAGTAAGTGCATTCTTCTTCATACATACACATCACGCCTGATTCCCTGTAGAGGGGTAGGCAGAGATCACGGATCCCCATTTGTCCCGATCCTGACAGACCACTTTCGCTTCATTGACATTCATACATCTTCTCATACACTCTCGGCGGTTATAGGTACACTTAACGTCACCTTTTTTCAATATAGCGTCTATCTGACTGTTATATGTTTTCTTAGGCCGACCCCCACGTAACCGCTCTTCCACTTCACTCATATATATTCCTTTTGTCAATCTGCTATCATTCATCCGCATAACATGTCCAAACCATCGAAGCATGCCCATTTCAATCTTAGCCACTACATCTTCTATCAAACCGCAACCTACCCTTATCACACTATTTTTAATCATATCTTCTTCATAATATACTATTGTATTTTAACCTGGCTATTAGTTTATTATTGAACCCATTTTCATAATATATAGTTAGTAATATATTAGTTTACTGCCAGGTGGACCGATGACCTCAAGAAGGTCGCTGGTAGTAGCTGGATGAGAGCCACGAATGATTGTATTTTGTGGCGTACCCTTGGGGAGGCCTACGTCCAGCAGTGGACTAGTATACGCTGATTGATTGAATATATTAGTTTACGCTTTGATAACTTTTATATATCGACTTATTTTATATATCACTTGCCACTTAGCGTCAACGCTATGGTGAAAATGAGTTAAATATACAGTTTGATTCAATTTATTGTGTGATTGGTGTTTGCTTCATGGCAAAATGGCGACTTTTTTGGCGTCTAGGCGGTAAAAAAGTTGAACATTTTTGCATTTCAAGACAACTTTTTCAACTGTCCTGGGCCCTTACTCCACTAATTCATATTGGCCACAATATTACTTCAGTGTCGACATTGTGGCAGTTCAATGGCCGTAATTTGACACTTTTCGCACTCCACTAACAAATTTTGGCCACTGAAGCGCTATCGAAATACAACTAATCAAACGTGCCTCAATATTAGTTCAATAGCCTTCATTTTGGTACTCTACTATTGTTTTGACAGCTATTTTTGTCTATGGTCAATATCTAGTGTACACTCACACACTCAGTTAGTAGTTTTAGTTTCAATTAAAAACATAAAATATTTTTTCAGTTACGTTTTTAGTTACGTTTACGTTATAAACTTAAAACTTTTAACTGCTAAATCAATATGCATTAATTGACATTGCTGCATAGCAGTGCAAACAGTTTTTTAAATTGTTGTAATCCATAGACAATAATTTCTGTACTTTGTGTGTGGCCACTGAAGTGCCATTGACTCGCTATTATGGCGCTTTTCTGGCTGTCAAAATATTAGCAGAGTACCACTTTTACGGCCGAGATGCAGATTTATCGCTATAGCCTCGCAGTTGAGTGGTTGTCAAAGTTAATTAGTGGAGTAAGGGCCCTGAGAAGTTTGCTAAATACGTTTAAGACAAATGCGCCGTTAGATGTTGTATATTTTTAACATCGGGGACGTAAAATAAAGCTGACTAACCGTACTTCCCGGCATGTCGTAGGAGGCGACTAAGGGACTAGGGGTCAATGGAAACTTGGACAATGAGTTGACCTGTCACCAAAGTTTTATGGGAGATTACAGCTCCAATATTCATGCGAAAAATTTACCAAGGAGATATAGTGTTTCCGAGGTTATGTCCACTCCGAAAAGAATTAGATGCATCTAATACACATACTATTAACCACACCCTTTCGAGATATTCAGAGTATACAGGGTGGCGCATTCAAAACGGTCAGTATGGGAAAGTCTAAAACTATACGAGATACGAAGATTTGTTCTTAGGAACCATGTCACCGATTTTGATAACAAGAAAAACTCCATTCATACTTTCTTTGAAAAAACAACTGTATCCAGTACGGGAATCCAACCCGGTTGCTATGAAAAAATAAATTGGCCTTTTTCACTTTTTCTTTTTAAATATCGATTGTGTAGGTCTTAAGCTGTAAATATCTCTATGAAACATGGTGTCGAAAATGAATAAAATGCATTGTTTTGGCATACTTTAATTTATCATAGTAGGTTTCCTAAGTGACCAACCACCGTTGTTTTCAATACAATATTCAATACGTTTAGTTACCGATGTTACTATTTAATTTTGTATTTTCATGTGGTAAATTTGCGTTAAAATTGCCTTTATTGCTACTTTTAGGTCTTCAATGGTGTCATAGATTGTTTTGTAAAATTCATCCTTAACGTAATCCCTCAAGAAATTTTCTAATGTGGTTTAACACATCACTTTAAGTGGATTTTACAGTTGATTGTTAATTTTTGATTACTGTAGATAACAAAACCTCCTTAAAGGATTAATGCAATGCTAATGCCACATGATATGTAACAAGTAGGGAAGTACAAAACTACAAACAGCCATAGAGACAATTTTACATGTCTGTTGAATATTGTTACGGTGTATGTAAACTACTATGATAAACTAAAGTATGCCAAAACAATGCATTTTATTCATTTTCGACACCATGTTTCGTAGAGATATTTACAGCTTAAGACCTACACAATCGATATTTAAAAAGAAAAAGTGAAAAGGGCCAATTTATTTTTTCATAGCAACCGGGTTCGATTCCCGTACTGGATACAGTTGTTTTTCCAAAGAAAGTATGAATGCAGTTTTTCTTTTTATCAAAATCGGTGACATGGTTCCTAAGAACAAATCTTCGTATCTCTTATAGTTTCAGACTTTCCCATACTGACCGTTTTGAATGCGCCACCCTGTATAAGACTACTACTAATAAAGATATACGCTTCCTCGACCTTTGCGAAGTACAGGTACGAGCCGTACCTGTCACATTGAGCACTGACTATCTGGTCAACACGTGGGTTCGAGGTGTCCATAGAATTACTTCCTTCGTAATTGCGGAGATGGAAACCTGAACCTCTGACTACCCCGCAAGGATTAATGGTCGTGTATGCGTTTGTCTTTTTTAAGAGGCTCGTGTCTAAAATAGTGACGGTAGTAATTGTATGGCCACCTCTAACCCATATATTGACCATAAATTGATTTCTTAATGTGACTACCTTTGTTACATAAAACATACGCTTCACAACTTGTGTATACACACTCCCTTATTTATTATGGCAGGGGTAGTCAGAGGCTTGAATGCCCATGTCTGAAATTTCGAAGGCGTGTTAGGTATGGGTACCTTTGTTAATCCCTGTTTTCACCCATTCAACCAGGTCAGAAATTAGACGCGGCGTACCTCCGTTTCTTATCGCCGCGCGACTGGCGCCCCCTGCCGGAACACTTGTCGACACTGTTAACGGATTGGTATCCCAGGTGTCCTGCCTACACCCAGCAGCTACTACTGTCTATGGATTATACGCCCTTCTAGTAAGTACCACTACATGAAACCTCTATGTCCCCAAAGGGATAGGCAGACACTATATGGCCACCTTGAACTATACGTTTGTGCTTGAAAATGGCACATGGCTTACCTGTAACATTGAGTACTGACCATCTGGGTCACCACGTGGGTTCGAAAGGCAATAGAAATACTACCTTCGCAATTGCACAATACACATCACGCCTGATTCCTTGTAGAGGGTTAGCTAGAGATAACGGATCCCCATTTGTCCCGATCCTGACACACCGCTTTCGCTTCATTGACACTCATACATCTTTTCATACACACTCATCGTATATTTATCTTTATTCCACAAATAAAGAAAGAAACATGTTTGCAATAAGCTTCCGTCCATTATTAATAACTAACGCGACTTATCGCGTATGTTTTATGTACACCATGGCTGCTGAAACGTAGCCGAAAAGTCGGGTTAATAAAGGTAACTTTATTATATAAAAACATACGCGATAAGTCCCGTTACTTATTAATCATGAGTATAAATCGCGAATCTCTTAAAACTATTATTAATAACTTAATATATATAATGCTGTATACGCCCATATTTTTCATATACTTTTAAATATTCATTAGCATACATGTATGTCGAGGGTGTATCTTTATTCAACAAAAATAAAAGGTTTGCAATAAGGTTTTATCCTTTTATCTTTTCTAGCGGCGTCTCTTTGCAATCTCAGTTCGTGATTGGCTCGTTCCTGTGCACGGCGTTCGTAAACAAGATGGCGCCGGAATGGGCGTGGCTTGTGATGCGCCGGCTGCGTACGCATCTGGTTTGGTGGAGGGCTGACCTCAACTCCGCTGTGGCGCCCGATGGGAAACCCTCGGAGCTGTTGCAGCATGCCTTCTGGATCCTGGCTACTTCGTGGGGACATTGTTTACCATTGGTATGTAGAAAGAAAATATGTGTGAGGTCTTTGGGAATAATAACGAATTTTTGTATGATTGTAAGTCTTATAATCATTAAACGTATTTATGAAATAATTAATAGAATATTAACGTACGTAAGCTTATAACCAACGAGTGTGTATGAGAAGATGTATGAGAGTCAATCAAGCGAAAGTGGTCTGTCAGGATCGGAAAAATGGGGATCCGTCATCTCTACCCCTCTACAGGGAATCAGGAGTGATGTGTATGTATTTATGTATGAACATAGGTAACCTTGCTAGGTTATATTTATTAATTGTGCTAAGAACCTAAATTTTTGTGGTTTTTCAGATATGCGAATATGGAGTGACGTCACTGCAAGCCCTAGTGACAGCTGGTCGTATTCATGAGGCGCTTCACTGCTTGTCGCCTGTCCTAGTAGTGATGACGCAATCGCCCGATTCCATCTCACTCACGCCCAAGTAAGTTTATTTTAATATATAGCCTACTCCACTATTTAATGGATGTTATTATACATATAAACCTTCCTCTTGAGTCACTCTAACTATTAAAAAAACTCATCAAAATCAGTTGCGTAGTTTCAAAGATTTAACCATACAAAGGGACATAGGGACAGAGAAAGCGACTTTGTTTTATACTATGTAGTGATATACCAGCGTAAACATATAAATAGTGATGGCTTACAACGTTAAAAACTCAAAGGAGCTTAGTTGTTTGGGGCTTGACTCTGTATTGGTGGTCAGTACAAATCCTGCTAAAGCATGTACCAATGAAAATGAAATTTAATGAATTTCTATGTCCATTTTCGTAATAAAAACACAGATAAGAAATGTTTAGAATACTACGGTGAGGGAAAAAACATCGTGAGGAAACTTACCTCTTCCCCGAACAGGTAATAAATAGTCAGTGCTTGTAAATAGCGACATTGCTTACTCCCTGTCGCATTGTACTGAGTATCTGTTCAAACCGTGGGTTCGAGGTGGCCATAGAATTACTTCCTTCGCGATTACGGTGAAGGAAACCTGAGCCTCTGACTACCCCGCAAGGGTTAATGGTCGTCAATACGTTTACTTGACTTTTTTACTTTTACCAATGTGATGGGTAGTCAACCGTATCGCCGTATATAGGCAATGGTCATTATTACATATCCCTAAGGAATAAGCAGGTTTCCTCACGATTTCCCTCACCGTTAGCGAGTGAAAATTATGCACGTAAATGTAAAACACAAAGACAAAGAAACTTTATTGTGACACATGCGTAAATAGGATGTACAATTATTACTTAGTATCAGCATGGGCTGCCTCTTTTGGCGTACAATATTGTATTTCAGTTAAAACCAAAATAACTGAAATTTTCACTTAACGAAGTATTATATTAACACTATTAAGTATTTATTTCTAATCGCAATGTTATTAAACTCTTACATTCTTATTATTATATAACCTATTACATTTACATAATCTAATTAACATTTTTATAACTTTGTTTCATTTTTGTACCTAATCTAACATATCAATACTGTCAATACTTTAACTATCACTATTACTCAATATAGTCTTTTACTCTGCAATAAATTTTTTTTAATAAATCTCAATAAATTAAATCTCATTCATTGGTACATGCCAGAGCCTGGATTCGAACCTAGGACCTATCTAATAAGAAGTCAGAAATCTTACCCACTGGGCTTTAGTTGCTATATGTATGTACGTAATAAAATGTGTTTTTTTTGGTTTGGGTGCTGTCGGAGGATCAGTGATGCAGCTTAGCTTTTCAAATACTGAGACAGGACCTTTTCATTGCATCAAGTGCCTACTCCTTATATGTATTGTTGTTGTTTCAAAGTGTGTATATAATAGTGTGATTTCAATATCACTACATAGAAAAAACAAAGCCGCTTTCTCTGTCCCTATGTCCCTTTGTATGCTTAAATATTTGCAACTACGCAACGGATTTTGATGCGGTTTTTTTTAATAGATAGAGTGATTCAAGAGGAAGGTTTATATGTATAATACCATCAATTAAACAGTGGAGTAAGCTTTTCTTTTTGTTTCTAGATTCCGAGAGCTGTTTACAAGTATTCTGTCGTTTGGTCCGAGCTTAGTGCAAAGAGCACTTGGCCGCGGCGGCGCGTGTGGGGCCCACTTGCTCTTCAAACTCATGGCGGCACAACTTACCCACGCACCTGAGTTGTAAGTGTACTTATGAGTTTGTTATGACGTCAAAAACCAATGGACACCTGAACCTCTGACTACCCCGCAGGGGGTTAATCCTGTTTCGCTTTTTCTCACCTTGAGAATTCATATTAGATTTGTATGATGGCAGGTTATTAGCCCATTGCCCAACAAATTCCAATTAAACTATCTTTAGACGCCTCCTACAACGTGCCGGAAAGTACTATAGTTAGTTAACATTATTTTTACATCGCTGACTAGCACGGGGCTACAAGACAAACGCGTTCACGATCACTAACCCTTGCGTAGTCAGAGGTTCAGGTGTCCATCTCCGCAATTGCGAAGGTAGTTCTAAGGCACCTCGAACCCACGTGTTGACCAAGTCAGTGCTCAATGTGGCAGGTAAGCCATGTCGCCATTTGCAAGCGCTAACTATTACCTGTTAGGGAAACAGGTAGGTTTCCTCACGATGTTTTCGCTGACCGTAGTATTCTTATATATCCTGTAAATGGTAAATGTGCAGTCCCAGCAAATTTTTTGTAAGGTTTAAGTTTATAAGAACAAAAGACAATATCTTTCATTTCGAAGCTCGCGTAGTGCATAGTGGCACAAGGGTTCATGATCGTGGACACGTTTATATTTTTTTTTTTTATTAACTTTATTCTTTACTGTGAAGTCTCCATTACTAATCTCTGTCTATCCCACGAACCAAATATAAAGAGGACCCGGCGTAAGGAGCGTTACGCGGTGCGGAGGCCAAATGGCGTGTTTTAATTGGTGCGGAGTCTAAAACTGTGTAGTAGAAAGAAGATACCTAATTTAATTGGCTGATGCCGTGTTTTGATTGATTGTAATATCCCCCCTCCATCACGTATACCTCGTTTCACCTCGTAATGCCACGCTAGTTTCCATACAAATATTGCGTAAGGCCCACTCCTTTTATTAATTACTCCATGAGTATGTTATGTTATGAGTGGGCCACTCATAACATAACATACGCTTCACGACTTGTGTATACACACTCCCTTTTTTATTATGGCGGGGTAGTCAGAGGCTTGAATGTCCATCTCCGAAATTTCGAAGGCATGTTAGGTATGGGTCATTCGAAGCCCGCGTATCACTAGATAGACAGCACCCAACGTGATAGGTAGTGAACTGTATCGCCGTATATAGACCCTGACTATTACCTATCCTGAGGGATAGGCAGGTTTCCTCACGATGTTTTCCCTCACCGTTAGCGACTCACTCCTCTTATTAATTACTCCATGGTGTATCCCCAGTGGTATACCCCAGCCTTGTATGCTGTCAGCGTGGCTCCATTCGCTGTGGGGCCGCGGTGGGGGCGTGGCCCTTTTAGACGCCGCCCTCCTCCTCACCAACGATTGGCCTCTCATGGAAGCGTTCGCTGCTGAGTACTTGAAGGTATGTATGTATGTAATGTAATATAGTAATAAGTAATATAGTTATAATATAGTAGTATGTAATGTAATATAGTAATAAGTATGTAATATAGTAATAAGTATATAATGTAAATAGTACTTAAAGCTATGTATGTATGGTAAGTACATATAAACACACGCCTCTACGTCCCCAACGGGATAGGCAGAGACTGTCGTTGGCCACCTGTAACGATTGACACTACGTAAACCCGACTTGAGAATGTCTCCGATTTGATCTTTATAAGTTCTATGCGGTCTGACCGCGATACTGAGGGATAGGCAGGTTTCATCACGATTTTCCCTTACCGTTAGCGAGCCGAAACAAGCCAGGCGCGGGATTCGAACCTAGAACCTTTCTTATAAAAAGTCAGTTAATCACACACTGGGCTACCGCTATTATAAATGATATTTGTATTTATTATTGCCCAATATTATTTCTTTAATATATAAGCATAAATAATAGTGTTTGTAAATGGGGACATGACTTACCACCTGTCACATTGCGTACTGACTATCTGGTCAATACATGGGTTCGAGGTGTCCATAGAATTACTACCTTCGCAATTGCGGAGATGGCCACCTGAACCTCTGACTACTCCGCAAGGGTTAATGGTCTTGATCGCGTTAGTATTTTTATGTCTCTTACTATTATTTCTTTAATACATAAGCACTAAATAAACTAATATTGTTACAGGAAATAAGCACCCGCCAGACTCTAACCAATCTATTGGGCGAATATCGTACGTATTCTTGCGTCACGTATGCAGTGCTCAGGGCGTTGGTTACGGCAGAAAACGCGTCGGGTTTAACAGGCAGGCTTTACGACGCATTGCAAAGAATGAGGGCCGCTAATGTGAAGATACACGTCGATAATGCTCTCAAGGTGATGTATTGTAATGGTTATTTATTAAGTAAAGTAATTCGACGTAAAGGCCGGTTAATTCGACGTAGCTCAGTTGTTTGGGGCTTGCCTCTGTATCAGTGGGTACTGGGTTGGAATCCCGCTGGAGTGTGTACAATAGAAATGAAATTAGTGATTTCGTAATAAAAATGTATCGAATATTATGGTGAGGGAAAACATCGTGAGGAAACCTACTTGTTCCCCGAACAGGTAAATAGTGACATGGGTTACCACCTGTCACATTGAGTACTGACTATCTGGTCAACACGTGGATTCGAGGTGTCCATAGAATTACTACCTTCGCAATTGCGGAGATGGACACCTGAACCTCTGACTTGCAAGGGGTTAATCCTGTTTCGCTTTTTCTCATCTTGAAAATTCATGTGGACATAACGTATGTATATGTTTAATAGAATTAACTATGTCATTTTCCAGTCGGTGGGAAGTGAGATGGCATCGGATGAACTAGCCATCCACCGGACGGCATTCGCAATTCTGTCTGCCCCCTTCTCGAACCCAGCTCATCATCTGCTCTGGAGGATGTTCTTCCAACTCTACTTGAGTCGACCACCATCATCTTTGTGAGTATGCTAATATACATTATTATTCCCGGTAGAATATAACTTATAGTATATTCGCTTTAAGAAAATAGTGACGTCATCAAGGTCTCCATGATTTAACCAATGAGATTTTATAGGGGTTGTCTGTTATTGGTCTTTTCTTATTTACTCACGTCTCATTGGTCAGTTTGACCTCTGATTATCATGACGTCACTATTTACTTAACGCGAATAGACTATAGGTCTCTTCAAGGCTAGAGTGAATAGGCTATTACTGGACCAGCGAGCTACATCATCGATCTCATCATCACTTACCATCAGGTGAGATAGGGGTCTATCGCTGGACTGGATAAATAAAAATAAATAAAAAAAAACATAGCGACACTTAACGGCGCACTTGTCCTAAACGCCATTTAGCAAACTTACAAGAGAGAGGTTTAAAGTTGAAAAAGTTGTCGTGAAAAGCTAAATCTACAATTTCTTTACCGCCTAGACACCAAAAAAGTATTTTCGCCATGAAACAAACAACAATCGACGCAGAAAATGAATTGAATCGTATATTACTGTACATTTAACTCAGTTTCGCCAAAAATTGAGGTTCTAAGTTCGAATCCCGGCTCGGACATGTACCAATGAATGAAATTAAAAATAGTAGTGTTATTCATTTGCAAACATAATTTATTATTTGTTCTGTATCCTCACTCCCTCTTATATTGTGGTGGCGTAATCAGAGGCTTGAGTTCCCGAAACGAAATTGCAAAGCGTGTTAGGTATGAGTCACTCGAAGCCCGCGTTTCACTAGATAGACAGCACCCAACCTGATAGATAGTGAACCGTATCTTCGTATACTGCCTTACCTATCCCGAGGGATACGCAGGTTCCCCCACGATGTGTTCGCTCACCGTTAGCGACTGCAAATTGTGTACGTAAATGAAAAACAGCTGTTTAATTTTTATGAATCGGTACTCAACGCTAAAAGTGCAGTCCCAGCAACTTTTTATAAGATTTACGTTTATGAGAACAAAAGACAATTTTCATTTCGAAGCACGCGAACGTATTGT
The DNA here is from genome assembly GCA_030578115.1 of Leucoptera coffeella. Lineage (NCBI taxonomy): Eukaryota > Metazoa > Arthropoda > Insecta > Lepidoptera > Lyonetiidae > Leucoptera > Leucoptera coffeella. The sequence continues at coordinate 225,473 of JAMBLF010000180.1, forward strand.
GGTCATGACCATTCATAGTGGCGCCAGTTTTAAAATGGTAAATATTGTCTTTTGTTAAACTTAAACCTTATAAAAAGTTACTAGAACTGTACTTTTAGAGCTGACTGTACATGCCAGAATCAGGATTCGAACCTAGGATCTAGGAAAAGAAGTTGGAGTTCCTACCCTTTTTATTATTAGTTTCAGATTGTCATTAACACCACCCGTCGGCCCATTGTTCTTCCACGGCCTCATAAAGAGCAGAGTCATGGCACAGCTTCAAAGGAAAGCGTCAGACACATACACCTATCACTCCGAACAGCTATCAACATTGGTAACCAAGGACAACCAAAAACAAGTCACAGAGACTAAGAAAAATGTAGAATATAAAATCGAAGTTCAAGATAAGGAGGGGCTATTCCCTCCCCTAGATTTTGGTATGGGAAAGCTGCTAGAAGGAGACGGGGATACCTCGGACAGTTCCTTCGGCGATGTGCAAGAGAGGGACGAAAACAGTGACTTCAGGAAGAACGATGACGTCATAGCTTATCACAAGGAGGCTATGGAGTGAGTATTGGTTAACACTAGAACTGGTTTTGAAAACATATAACAGTATGGAGTACGGGTAATAATAACACTGGTCTACATCCAAATTGCCTTTTACATGAAAATGTAAAATATTGATTGCATTTCACTCGTTGAACATAAATATACAAGTTAAAATTCATAGTTAGCTCTTATTGTGTATTTATGCCATATAATCATAATAGCGCGTAGCGCGACAGATTTGTCACATTAATGATGATAACTCAAAATATTTAGTTATCACCTGTAGAAATTTTATTATTTCACAGTTATTTATTGTGTTTAAAGTTGACTGTGTTTTGTTCAACAGTTAAAACGTAAAATTGTTACCGATTTTTTGACATTTTTAGTGAAAAATTTTCAGTTTTCGTTATGACGCGTAAATGTGTATGTGACACATTTTGGTGGGGTGACCCTTACTAATCAAAGATGCTCAATAACACAACGTTTAGAAGCAGCAGGACAGTAAAACAAATTCGTGATATCACTCGTTTACTTATTTTTTCAGAATGGCAAAGAATTACACAGTTTGGTTGAGCCAGGGAGATGAAGTGAGGGCTTCACCGCAAGATGTGCCCTTTATATCGAATCAGGTAAGCTCCAGTGATAGTCAGTGTGATACGTGCATATGTATTCACGTTTTTAATCTCTTTATCACTGCATAGTATAAAACAAAATCGCTTTCTCTGTCCCTATGTCCCTTTGTATGCTTAAATCTTTGAAACTACGCAACGGATTTTGATGCGGTTTTTTTTTAATAGATAGAGTGATTCAAGAGGAAGGTTTATATGTATAATAACATCCATTAAATAGTGGAGTAGCCTATATATCTTATGCCCGTGCGAAGCCGGAGAGGGTCACTAGTAATATAATATAATATTTAGGACATTATTACACCAATTTAACTAGCACCTTGCTAAGTACATTTAAGACTAGTGATAAGGGTACTAGTCAACGTTTATTTAAGAAATATATACATATGATATATAGATAAATAAGTATAATACAATCAAAGACCATACTGAACAGCAGAACAAAAGCGTAGTTCTTAACTCTGCCTCCACCGGGAATCGAACCCGCGGGCTAACAGATCGCGCCACGGACGTCGTCATAAGTCGTCTTTCGGGGTGGACGGAACCTTGGATACGAAAATATCACCAAGGTCACTTTATAGCATAAATATTGAGGTCGCGATGTCATAATGGAACACTGGTGACAGATTGCTAGCCCATCGCTCAATAGATTTAGTCCTTAGCCGCCGGAAAGAACGGCAGCTAGTTTCCATTCCCTGGCGTCTCAGACAAATATATGTATGTTTTCCTATTTTGTTCGTACGTTAGGTGTACCTATAACCGCCGAGAGTGTATGAGTAGATGTATGAATGTCAATGAAGCGAAAGTGGTCTGTCAGGATCGGGACAAATGGAGATGCGTGATCTCTCTCTGCCTATCCCTCTACAGGGAATCAGGCGTGATGTGTATGTATATATGTACAAAATCATACATAATATTATGGGTGAATGCGCGCCTGACGTCACAAAAAATAAGAAACACGCTACGGACTACAGGGAATCAGGCGTAATGAGTATGTATGTACTATTTTGTTCCAAGGCAATGAAAGCGGCGTCGCAAATTGAATTCGAGCGTCTTCGCCCCACCGGAAGTCCTGACGACGAGGAGATACCGACGTTCGCAGTGCAACCGGAAGTGACGTCACAACAGACGCCAGCGACGCCATTTGCAAGAGTCATCGAGCGGCTCACCAAGAAGAGACTTAAGGGTGTTGTCAGGTACACATATAATAATAATAATAAAATTCATTTATTGGGCATCTAGGGCCTATGTTGTTAGTAACAAGAACAAAAACAAAACAAAAGTGTGTTAGTAACAAAAGAACAATACAAAAAACAATAATAAATACAAAAAGTGAAAAGCCGACTGGGGGATGATGGGAACTTGTACCACACAGGACCACACAGGACCACAGGACCACGCAGCTATTTATGCATGTGTATGTGCATCCATCGTCCCAGCATATACATACCTTGACGACCTCCGTAGCGCGATCGGTTAGACACCTGAACGCTAATCGTGGGGTCCCAAAGATTCCCGGTGGTGGCAGGGTTAAGAACAACGCTTTTCTACTGCTTTCCAGTCTGGTCGTTCATTATATATGCTATATATGTATTTATCTATGTATAATATGTATGTACTTCTTAAATATACGTTGACTAGTATCCTTAACACAAGTCTAAACGAACTTACCGAGGGGCTAGTTCAATTTGTGTTATAATGTCCAAATATTATTATTATTATACATATCACTCCGTTTCTCTACAGAGGGGTAGGCAGAGAGCACGGTTCCCTATTTATCTGGATTGACTAAGTCTAACAATAATAAATCTTTATTGGAATCCACTCAAATTTCATAATTATAGAAAAACAAATAAATTTCAATGCATAATTTAACAAAATTTCAATAACAATGATTAATTAAATGTTAATAAGTAAGTAAAATAATAATAATAATAATACTACAGCGTGACGAAATCTACCTGTTTACCGAACAGGTAATGGTTAGTTCTTGTAAATGGCTACATGGCTTACCATCTGACACATTGAGTACTGACTATCTGGTCAACATATGGGTTCGACTGACTATTTGAAATGGCCATAGAATCATTGATAAAGTATCAAAGATGAATAGTACTTAAAACTCATGACTCCGCAAGCGTTTATAAAGCATGATTGTGTATGTAAAAATAATATTAGGACACTATTACAGCAATTGAACTAGCCCTTTGGTAAGTTCACTTGATACTAAGGGTACTTGTCAACGTATATTTAAGAAATATACACTTATTATAGATAGATAAATGTATAGTATACATAAGCAACGACCAAACAGGAAAGCAGAAGAAAAGCGTAGTTCTTAACTCCGCCTCCACCGGGAATCGGGACCTCACGATTAGCGTTCAGGTGGTTAACCAATCACGCCGCGGAGGTCTTAATAGTTATGATATTTTTCGTACTAACTAAACCCCTAGTCCAGTGTAGCTCAGTACTCTGGAGCTACCGGGAATCGAACCTGGGACCTCTGGATTAGTGTTTAGTTCGCGCCACTAAGGTCGTATAATATGTGTCATTTTTCAGAACAAACAGCATCATTCAGCTAAAGGCGTCAAACGAAGATCTGGACTTAAGAAACCAGAAGGCACTCTGCAAATCCATGAATGCCCTAGTCAAGGAAATAAAGTCATTTACGAGGTATTTATTTATTCATAGTACCCTGTGCTAGTCTTAACATAAAACATAACATACGCTTCACGACTTGTGTATGCACACTCCCTTTTTTATTATGGCGGGGTAGTCAGAGGCTTGAATGCCCATATCCGAAAATTCGTAAGCATGCTAGGTATGGGTCACTCGAAGTCCGCGTATCAGTAGACAGCACCCAACGTGATAGGTAGTGCACCGTATCGCCGTATATAGGCACTGACTACCTATCCTGCGGGATAGGTAGGTTTCCTCACGATGTTTTCCCTCACCGTTAGCGACTGTAAATTATGTACGTAAATGAAATACACATATTTAAATTTCATTCATTGGTACATGCCAGAGTCGGGATTCGAACCTAGGACCTTTCCTATACGAAGTCCGAGGTCTTACCCACTGGGCTACAGCCGCTTTTGTCTTACTAGTCTTTCTTATATACTTGAATCCCTCATCAGGGATATAGGGCCTTCAAAGCACGCCACCTGAGCCTATCCTGCGCGATGACTTCTCATACCATTGTAAGCCAAGACCAAGAGCCACGTTTTTGACGGATCGGCGCCAGGTCTGTTTAGGCCTTCCGACCTCTCGAGAACCTTGGAACCATTTCAGCGCTGACTGTGCTAGATGGGACGTAAAAAGTATGAATGAATGCATGTTGTAAGAGGCGACTAAAGGATTAAGGGTATATGGTATCAGGGTTAGTAATGAGTGCATCTAAGCTATATGTGCAAAAATAATTATGTTTCTGTATAATTTGGTTTTGTAACTGGCACTGGGCGAAAAGTCCTGAAAGCCGGAGTTTCTTGTTGGTTCTTCACCGAGCCAGGGTTCCCGAACCAACGGTAGAATTTCAATGCTAAGAGACAACCAGTGTCAGGCAAATGTTGACTTTCTATTAATGTACTGTACTTGTTGAATTAATGTTGAATGAAAACGTTTGACTTTATTTAGCTATGGGTTAGATTGCTAGTCATCATTAATAATAATAATATTTGGACATTATTACACCAATTGAACTAGTTCTTTGGTAAGTACATTTAAGACTCGTATTAAAGGTACTAGTCAACGTATATTTAAGAAATGTATACATATTATATATCGATAAATACATATAGTATATATAATCAACGACCAGACTGGAAAGCAGTAGAAAAACGTAGTTCGTAACGCTGCCTCCACCGGGAATCGAACCCGGGACCTCACGAATTAGCGTTCAGGTGTCTAACCGATCGCGCCACGGAGGTCGTCATTGTTCCATTATGACATTTCAATCCCATTATTCATGATAACAAGTGACCGAGGAGATATTATATGTAAGGTTGCGCCCACTATAAAGGGATTAAAGGACATAAATGCATGTGTTTTATAGTGTATCAATTTATGTATCAGTAACAATTATATCTGTATTTGTCACGATGTATTATAAATAAACTAGTGAACCGCTCCGGCTTCGCACGAGTATAAAATATAGCCTACTCCACTATTTACTGGATGTTATTATACGTATAAACCTTCCTCTTGAATCACTCTATCTATTAAAAAAACCGCATCAAAATCCGTTGCGTAGTTTCAAAGATTTAAGCATACAAAGGGACATAGGGACAGAGAAAGCGACTTTGTTTTATACTATGTAGTTATTATTTTGTGTGTATTTGTTAGTTATTATATGCAGCTTGTGACAGTTTCCGTTTCGGGTGCTGCCGGAGGACCAGTGATGTAGCCTAGCAACATCGTATACTGAGGCAGCACCTTTTCACTGCATCAACGGTGTTCTTGACATTTATTTTTGTTCATGGTTTTGTATGTTATGTACTGAATGAAGTTTTTTTTTTTCTTGTTTTAGGGCTTGGCAGAAAATGGTGTCAGCGTTGGATGGTTTAAACGTCCAGCTCTGGGATTTTGACCATACCAGAGGGTTGCGCGTGAATAGGCCGCTGCAGCCCATACATAGGTCTTGTGTGAAGAAGTGCTCGCCGAGGCAGATAGACTTACGGCATTTGGAAGAGAGCTGTGTCTCCACTAGAGCCCAAACTAACATCAGTGATAATAGGTAATAATAAAACCAATTTAGCGATAAATTCGAAGTAGCTCAGTTGTTTGGGGCTTAACTCTGTATCGAGGGTTCAAATCCCGCGTGAGCATGTTGGAAATGAAGTTTAATAGATTTCTATGTACATTTTAGTAATAAAAATACATTTACCAAATGCGTCGAATACTACGGAGGGGAAGAACATCGTGAGGAAACCTACCTGTTCCCCGAACAAGTAATAGTTAGTGCTTGAAAATGGCGACATGGCTTACCACCTGTCACATTGAGTACTAACTTTCTGGCCAATACTTGGGTTCGAGGTGGCCATAGAATGACTACCTTCGCAATTGCGGAGATGGACACCTGAACTTCTGACTACCGCAAGGGTCAATAGTTCTGAACGCGTTTGTCTTGTCTTTTGACTATAGCCCTTTACACGGTGACATGAAGCAGTGCTACGTTGGTGCTGACTATCTGGTGAAAATTGGAGCTTCGAGTGTTGAATTAATTGATGGGTTATTTTGTGGTCACTAGCCTCTGACTACCCCGAAAGAGCAATAGTCGTGAGCTTACGTAACGTTTTCCGTTTCAGGAGGAAGGCGCAACACATTCTCCGTTGCCTAGCAACGCCCAAACATCATTTTGCAAAAGTCACCTCCACTTTACACGCTGTAGTCAGGTAAGGTCAATTATTAGTCTGGAGACTTGATGCAAAGTTAACTAAATGCCTTTCCTTCCAGTATGACTAAGTAGGGATTATAGCAGAGCCGGTCTGATAGGCTCTATTTGACAGTCAACGAACCGAAAAATGTACAGTTTTAAGATATTCGCGATTTATACTCATGATTAATAACTAACGGGACTTATCGCGTATGTTTTTATTTTATAAATTTATTAAATTAATAATGGTAATAAAGGGTAGGTTAATAAAGGTGACTTTATTATATAAAAACTTACGCGATAAGTCCCGTTAGTTATTAATCATATAATCTACATACATATATGAAATATTGCAATTCTAATAGGTGCAATATTCACCAGAAGATGGCGCTTTATATTGGTCAGGTTATTTTGAAAAAAATATACATACATATCATGCTTGATTCCCTGTAGAGGGATAGGCAAAGAACGGATCCCTATTTGTGAAAAAAAATGTCGATATTTGGGACACTTTAACACCAATTGAACTACCCTCTTGGTAAGTTCAATAACGACTACGACGAAGGAGACAGTCAGAATATCGATCGCCACCTGCAAGGATCCTGACAAATCTCCCTTAGTCACATCCATTAACCATCTCACACTTGCTATTTTATTAACGTATTAAAATAAACGTTGCTATCTAGTGGTTCCGACATATGACATTATAAAGATACGAGTATATATAGATCAAACATGTGATTGCATATCATGGAGTAATTAATAAGGGGAGTGGGCCTTACGCAATATTTGTTCGGAAACTAGCGTGGTATAACGCGGGGTGAAACGAAGTACGCGAGATGGAGGGGGGATATTACAACCAATTAAAACACGGCACGGCCAATCAAATCAGGTATCTTCTTTCTACTACACATTTTTAGACTCCGCACCAATTAAAACATGCCATTTGGACTCCGCACCGCGTAACGGGGATCGCTCCTTTCGCCGGGTCCTATTTATACTTGGTTCGTGTTGCATACCTTTTTTGTTGTTATCGTAACTATTTCACTCACTCAGTGAACCCCTAATATTGTTTATGATTTTGTAGCTGTCAATAAACGCTTTTTATTATTACAGGGAGGTTCGTGATGTTAAGAGTGCAATCGAGATATGCAACATACTGTACGAAGTATGCCGGTCGCCTGGCATCACTACTTGCTCTCTCGCCGAGGCCGCCATTTACACGCCCGTGGAGCAATTGGCCGAGGTATTACATATATATATTAATAATAATATTTGGGACAATACACTAATTGATCCTTTGCTTACTAGTTAATGTATATTTAAGAAATGTATACTTATTATACATGGATAAATACATAAATAGCATATATAATCAATGATCAGAATGGAAAGCAGAAGAAAAGCATGTACTTGATGTGTATGTATGATACAAACAAAACAAACGCGTTCGCGACTATCAACCCTATAGTCATATCCCTATGTAGTCATAGCTTCAGATTTTAATTTTAGCAATTGCGAAGGAACCCACGTGTTGATTAGACAGTCAGTCCTCAATGTGACAGGTGGTAAGCCATGTCGCCATTTATAAGCACTGACTATTACCTGTTCGGGAACAGGTACAATTCCTCGCGATGTTTTCCCTTACCGGAATATTCGATTCATTTCATAAATGTTTTTTTATTACGAAAATGTACATAGAAATTCATTAAACTTTATTTCTATTGGTACATACTCAAGCGGGATTTGAACCCTGTACCTACTGGTACAGAGTCAAGCCCAAAACGGAGATACGTCGAATACGTATGTGTTTATTGATTACGTGTTTGTTTAGACGACCTCCGTGGCGTGGCGACACCTGAACGCTAATCATGAGGTCCCGAGTTCGATTCCCGGTGGGGGCAGAGTTAAGAACTACGCTTTTCTACTGCTTTCCAGTCTGGTTGTTGATTATATATGCTATATATGTATTTATATATAATATGTATACATATCTTAAAAATACGTTGACTATTATCCTTAACACAAGTCTTAAATGTACTTACCAAGGGGCTAGTTCAATTGGTGTAATAATGTCCAAATATTATTATTAGTGATGTATTCTCCTTTGTAACAGAAATGGCTTTGTCACGACGGCGTTGCTTGTATGAGCCTTTTGAGAAAATGGCTGCATCCAGATCTCAACTCTTTGGAAAAGAAACTCGTTGGAGCATTGCTAGCCCCTCGCTCCCTGCAGCACGCTGATTGGTTGAACGTGTACTGTACATTACTTTCGGTTAGACTGCCGAGTGACACGATGTTCAGCTTTCTGTCTAAGGTAAGTCAGATAGACGCTCTTTTTAAATACTTTTTTCTTTGCCATTCATCACTAAGGTTATGTCGGCGAAAGTACAAACACTGATGCCATGGCACTTCTTGTTATTCCATCGCCATGGATACACCGACGCCGCCAGCCGCTACAACCGCAGAAAAACGAAATCAAAGCTCAAATTCTTCTATTCCTTGTTCTTCGGTTTGTTCCAGTTAAGGATCCAAATATAATCCCAAAGCAAACATATTTAGCCAGTTTGGCATCACCATTGACTTAATATTCAGCCGAAAATATTTTTTTGTTTTTTCAACTTTCACTGAGTTGCTGACTTTGTTGACGTTAGGAGTACCTATGACCGCGGAGTGTGTATGGAAAGATGTATGAGTGTGAATGAAGCGAAAGTGACCTGTTAGGAACGGGACAAATGGGGATCCGTGTGAAAGGGCGGTATGAGCCACTCAAAGCTCGCGTTTCGCTAAACTGACAGCACCCAGCGTGATAGGTAGTGAACCGTATCGCAATATACATACAGGTAATGGCTATAAACCTATCCCGAAATCGTTTCAGGTTTATTTTATTATTTATTTTATTTATTTCAATGCACATAAAACATTACAATAATAATAAATTTTCAAATTGAATAAAATACAGACTTTTGATCTGGGTCATAACGTTAACAACATGTGCATACAAAAAAGCAGTAATTAATACACACATAATATATCTATCTACATTACGCGTAATATTAAAATTAGGTTAAGATTTATATGGCACTGACTATTACCTATATATATATATATATCTATCTATATATAGGCAGGTTTCCTCACGATGTAACGGTGAGGGAAAACATCGTGAGGGAAAACATCGTGAGGAAACCTGCCTATCACTCAGGATAGGTAATAGTCAGTGTCTATATACGGCGATACGGTTCACTACCTATCACGTTGGGTGCTGTCTATCTAGTGATATGCGGGCTTCGAATGACCCATACCTAACATGCATTCGAAATTTTGGAGATGGGCATTCAAGCCTCTGACTACCCCGCCATAATAAAAAAGGGAGTGTGTATACACAAGTCGTGAAGCGTATGTTATGTTATTTATATGGCCTGACCGTAGTCAGAACCGTCCAAGCCCAACCCATTATGGAGGATATCTTTAATATTTTTTCTATATTTAGTACTGTTATCAAACATCTATCACACGTCAATATCCAGTAACTCATTTGCCTTTGCCATTTCAATATACTGACGGCCATTCTTCTTATGGGATTATAATATGAAATTTGATTTCTTCATTTCTTTGAAATTTAATTTATTAGTTATTTTTAAACACTCGCGATTTATAGAGTACCCGCCACATAAGGTGGCAGTAGCCAAACTTGGAACTAAATTTGACGTTTCCGCCATTGCGTGTTATTTTGTATGAAAGGTAAATTTAGTATTACCAGCGTTGTGTTTTTTGCCCACTCTTTGTAATTTTTATGTTTGTTAAGGGTGATTATAATAAATTGATTTCTGGAGTTTCTTGTTAGTTCTTCTCCAAGGGTCTCCGCTGAACTTCTTCTTCTCAATCGTTACGCTCTTATCAGAGCGGTCGTGGTCTTCATGACGTGGCATCTTGAGCAGCCGAAATGGTTGGTGAACTAACCTCGGTAAAAATATGTAAAGACAATGCTCAGTGCCATGTTTGAAATAGTTTTTTTACATACATACATACACATCACGCCTGATTCTCTGTAGAGGGGTAGGCAGAGATCACGGATCCCCATTTGTCCCGATCCTGACAGACCACTTTCGCTTCATTGACATTCATACATTCTCTAATACACTCTCGGCGGTTATAGGTACTCCTAACGTCACCTTTTTTCAATATAGCGTCTATCTGACTGTTACATATATGTCTTATTAGGCCGGCCCCTACGTAACCGCCCTTCCACTTCACTCATATATATTCCTTTTGTCAATATATAGTTTTTTTAATTTGTACTTAGATCATAAAATAACTTTCAAAGAGAGCTTATGATAGGGCCTATTTTGAATAAAAATATTTTGACTTTGGTATATTAATTTGTTTTATTTGAGTTTATAGCTCTGCAACCAAAGATCGTTACAAATGAAACCTCAATATAATGTATCGAGCCGTATGGCACAGTGAGTGCTAGTTTTGGCGTGTTTACTGGCAACACTGGATTACGCGACTGTGGCGACGCCTCCAACTGCCACCTTATGTGGCGGGTACTCTACTCATTTTATTAACTATGTGAGACCGGGTCATATCACGGTAAATTTATAAAATATTACCTATATTTTTCCCGACGTTTCGACCCAGTTGCATAGACCGTGGTCAATATGTACAATATATACAATATGTGCAATATATCACAATGTTGTCCCTCACCGTTTTAATTGATTAAACGATTGTTTATTCCAGTTTGAGTTCAAAGTGTGGTCCCATTTAGCCACGGACGAACAAAGACGTCTGGCCATGGAAAAACAGATGGAGGCGATTAAGGGAATCAAGCCCACTGCGGACACCGAACTAGTGGTCAATGTTAGTATAATAATAATATTTGGACCTTATTACACCAATTGAACTAGCCCCTTGGTAAGTTCATTTAAGACTTGTGTTAAGGGTACTAGTCAACGTATATTTAAGAAATGTATACATATTATATATAGATAAATACATATATAGCATATATAATCAACGACCAGACTGGAAAGCAGTAGAAAAGCGTAGTTCTTAACTCTGCCTCCACCGGGAATCGAACCCGGGACCCTCGATTAGCGTTCAGGTGTCTAACCGATCGCGCCACGGAGGTCGTCAGTAGTATAACTACAATTAATCAGCCTATGTCAGTCCACTGCTAGACGTAGGCCTCCCCAAGACACAAAGACGCGTTCACGATCATTAACCCTTGCGGTAGTCAAGAGGTTCAGGTCTCCGCAATTGCAAAGGTAGTAATTCTATGGCCACCTAGAACCCACGTGTTAACCAGATGGTCGGTACTCAATGTGACAGGTGGTCAGCAATGTCGCCATTTACAAGCATTGACTATTACATATTACGCAAGATGTTTTTCCCTCACCGTAGTATTGGACGCATGTAGTAAATTTATTTTTATTAAGAAAATGTACATAGAAATTAATTAAACTTCACTTCCATTGGTACATGCTCAAGCGGGATTTGAGTATTTGCATCCCCAAGGTTACGCCACAAAACACGATCACTCGTGGCCCTCAGCCAACCTCTACCAGCGACCTTTTTACAGGTTTACAACTCTGTAACTACATACATATATATTTTGACGACCTCTGTGGCGCGATTGGTTAAGCACCTGAACGCTAAACATTAGGTCCCAATTTCCGGTGGAGGCAGAGTTAAGAACTACGCTTTTGGACTTTCCAGTCTAGTTGTGGATTATATATGCTGTATATGTATTTATCTATGCATAATAAGTATATATTTCTTAAATATACGTTGACTAGTACCCTTAACACAAATCTTAAATGTACTTAGCATGTTCGGGCGGGATTTGAACCCTGTACCTGATACATACCACCATATATATATACATACATACACTTCACGACTTGTGTATACACACTCCCTTTTTTATTATAGCGGGGTAGTCAGAGGCTTGAGTGCCCATCTCCGAAATTTCGAAGGCATGTTAGGTATGGGTCATTCACTAGATAGACAGCACCCAACGTGATAGTGAACCGTATCGCCGTATACAGGCACTGACTATTACCTATCCTGAGGAGTAGGCAGGTTTCCTCACGATGTTTTCCCTCACCGTAAGCGACTGTAAATTATATACGTAAATGAAAAACACACATTTAAATTTCATTCATTGGTACATGCCAGAGTCGGGATTCGAACCTAGGACCTTTCTCATAGGAAGTCCGAGGTCTTACCCACTCGGCTACAGCCGCTTTTATATATATATACCATCTTTTTATGTATTGCAGCTCATAGGCGACCAGATGTACAGCTTATTAGACCCCTCTCTGTTCGCCCTGTGTGCGATTGAGGTCGTGAAGGCGACAGTGGAGGGCGGAGTCCCCGTGGGCCTATGGAGCCACCTCGTTTTGGCCGCTGATGTCCATGCAACCCAATTGACCTTAGACCAGGTACTACAACTTAGCCAGTTTGGCATAACAATTGACTAAATATTCAGCCGAAAATAGTTATTTCTATTTTCAACATTCACTGAGCTGCTGACTTTGTTGATGAACCATAGACGACTGATAGACGCTATATTAAAAAAGGTTGACGTTAGGAGTACCTATGACCGCCGAGTGTGTATGAGGAGGTGTATGAGTGTCAATGAAGCGAAAGTGGTTTGTCAGGATCGGGACAGATGGGGATCCGTGATCTCTGCTTATACTTCTACAAAGCAACGGATGTAATGTGTATGTATGACATAAGAAAGCACGCGATCGCGAACATTAACCCTTGCGGTGTCAGAGGTTCAGGTATCCATGTCCGCAATCGCAAAGGTAGTCATTATATGGCCACCTCGAGCCCACGTGTTTTCCCTCACCGTTGTATTCGGTGCATTTTGCAAAAAAAATAAAAATGAAATCAATATATCTATATCTCATTTACGTACAAAGTAACATACCAAGTAAAAAGTACCCATAACCGCCGAGCGTGTATGAGGAGGTGTAAGAGTGTCTATGAAGCGAAAATGGTTTGTCAGGATCGGGACAAATGGGGATCCGTGATCTCTGCTTACACGTCTACAGAGAGTCAGCCGTGATGTCTGTATGTATGATACGAAAAAGGAAAAACGCGTTCACTAACATTACTCCTTTCGGGGTAGTCAGAGGTTCAGGTGACGATGTCCGCAATATAGTAATTGTGTGGCCACATCAAACCCACGTGTTGGCCAGATAGTCGGTACTCAATGTGACAGGTGGTAAGCCATAACGTCATTTACAAGCACTAACTATTACCTCACGATGTTTTCCCTCATATTTTATATAAAAAAACACAATATAGATCTTATATAAATAATATGTTTAAAGGAACAAACCAAGTAAAAAGTACCCATAACCGCCGAGTGTGTATGAGGCGGTGTATGGGTGTCAATGAAGCGAAAGTGGTTTGTCAGGATCGGGACAGATGGTGATCCGTGATCTCTGCTTATACTTCTACAAGGCAACGAGTGTAATGTGTATGTATGTATAAACAATCTAAATGGTCGCCCATCTTGAAATTTCCCTCGTCAACGTTGCTTAACATGTGTGATCGAAGAACTTGTTACTAAAATATTGGTATTAGGCTGGTAATTTTTCCCTCAGCGTTTGAAACTGTAAATTATGTACGTAAATGAAAAAACACATTTACATTTCATTCATTGGTACATGCCAGAGCCGGGATTGGCACCTAGAACCCTAATAAGAAGCCAGAGGTCCTACCCACACACAGCCGCTTTAAGTTGACTAACTTTTTTTTTATTTTACACAGTTTCTCAGTCTCTTACGCGAGTTAGGTAGTCTATGGTGGCGCTGTCGACAGAGTCTGGAACAGAGTGCGTCCCAAGATGCGTACGCGTCTTACGCTCCGTACTACTCCAAGTTACTCCGCGTACTAATCATGGCGCTCGTGCAATGTACTGGCAACCTCAGGATGGATGCTCATCAAGGTAAATTGTAAATCTTTTTAAATTTATATAATAATAATAATATTTGGACATTATTACACCAATTGAACTAGCTTGTAAGTACATTTAAGACTTGTGTTAAGGGTACTAGTCAACGTATGTTTAAGAAATATAGTTATACATAGATAAATACATATATAGCATATACAGGGTGGTGCATTCAAAACGGTCAGTATGGGAAAGTCTGAAACTATAAGAGATACGAAGATTTGTTCTTAGGAACCATGTCACCGATTTTGATAAAAATAAAAACTGCATTCATACTTTCTTTGACAAATCAACTGTATCCAGTACGGGAATCGAACCCGGTTGCTTTGAAAAATAAACTGGATCTTTTCACTTTTTCTTTTGAAATATCAATTTTGTAGGTCTTAAGCTGTAAATGTCTCCATGAAACGTGAAAACAACGGTGATCACTTAGAAAACCTACCATGATAAACTAAAGTATGTCAAAACAATGCATTTTATTCATTTTCGACACCATGTTTCATGGAGACATTTACAGCTTAAGACCTACACAATCGATAATTAAAAAGAAAAAGTGAAAAGGGCTAATTTATTTTTTCAAAGCAACCGGGTTCGATTTCCGTACTGGATACAGTTGATTTTGCAAAGAAAGTATGAATGCAATTTTTATTTTCATCAAAATCGGTGACATGGTTCCTAAGAACAAATCTTCGTATCTCTTATAGTTTCAGACTTTCCCATACTGACCGTTTTGAATGCGCCACCCTGTATAATCAACGACCAGACTGGAAAGCAGTAAAAAAGCGTAGTTCTTAACTCTGCCTCCACCGGGAATCGAACCCGCGACATACATTATACATATACATTCACGTCCTTTAATCCCTTTCGGGGTGGACGGAATCTTGAAGATGATGATGATATCTCCGATGTCACTATTTAGCGTTAATGTAAAAATTTATGACTGGGTTGTGATACCGTATGGAACATTGATATATGGTATAATCATTTTATTTACTACAAGTGACCCGCTCCGGTTTCGCACGGGTATAAAATATATAACCTACTCCACTATTTAATGGATGTTATACATATAAACCGTCCTTTTGAATCACTCTATCTATTAAAAAAAACCGCATCAAAATCCGTTGCGTAGTTTCAAAGATTTAAGCATACAAAGGGACAGAGAAAGCAATTTTGTTTTATACTATGTAGTGATGTGAGACCGGGTCGTTTCACAATAACTTAATAAAGATATTATAAATACCTTTATTTTACCCGAAGTTTCGACACAGTTGCATAGGCCTTGATCGCAGCAAGACTCAAAATCTCACATAGTAAATAAAATGAGCATAAATCGTCGAATGTTTCAAAACAACCATATGGTATTATAGTTATTTGTAAACACTCAGGATTTATACTCATTTTATTAACTATGTGAGACCGGTTCATATCACGATAAATTTATAAAGATATCTGATAACCTTTATTTTGCCCGACGTTTTTGAGTCTTCCCGCGACCACGGCCTATGCAACTGGGTCGAAACGTCGGGTAAAATAGAGGTAATCAGATATCTTTATAAATTTATCGTGATATGACCCGGTCTCACATAGTTAATATATGGTATTATGTTTCGCAAATGTTTTTTTATTTCGAATTAGCATTTAAGGTGTATATTTAAAGGGCTGTGTATGAGTGCCAATGAATCGAAAGTGTAAGGTAGAGTGGATGGGGTAGGCCGCGTAGAACTTATACAGATCAAATAGGAGACATTATAATATTATAATATTTGGACATTATTACGCCAATTGAATTAGCCGGTAAGTAAATTTAAGACTTGTGTTAAGGGTACTAGTTAACGTATATTTAAGAAATATATACATATTATATATAGATAAATACATATATAATCAACGACCAGACTGGAAAGCAGTAGAAAAGCATGGTTCTTAACTCTGTCTCCACCGGGAATCAAACCCGGGACCTCACGATTAGCGTTCAGGCGTCTAACCGATCGCGCCACGGAGGTCGTCATTATTCTCAAGGGTATACGTAGTATGAAGAACAGAAGAGCATGTATGAGAAGGTTATGGGTGTAAGTGAACTGAGATTTGTCAGGATCATTCCAGATGGCGATCGATAGGTTCTCCCTATCCCCTTAGGGACGTAGAAGCGTGAATATATGTATGTCATGAGGGACAGATGAGGATCCGTGATCTCTGTCTACCCCTATAGGGAAAAGGAGGTGATATTGACGCCCTCCGTGGCACGATCGGTTAAACACCTGAACGCCACTCGAGAGGTCCCGGTTTGATTCCCGGTGGAGGCAGAGTCAAGAACTACTATTTTCTCCAGTCTGGTTGTTGATTCTATATGCTATATATGTTTTTGTCTATGTATATATTTCTTAAATATACGCTAACTAGTACCCTTAACACGTCTTAAATTAACTTACCAAGGGGCTCGTTCAATTTGTGTAATAATGTCCAATATATTATTATCACATATGTATTTATGGTTTGTCAGATGGGAATCCGTGATCGTTGCCTACTCCTATAGGGGAAGTGAATTTAAATATTCATTTTCTTTACAGCTTCGTGGCACGCGTGGACCGGTTTAATACAAGCATGGGAGCCGTGGGTATCGCCGTACGGCACATCTCTGCTAGGCCCCGATAAGAATGGGGTCGTGTCTATGATGCAGCAGTTTAGGGGGGATGTCAACGCCATCATAGATGCCAGTGCAGGTAAACAGAAGCTTGGGAACATTGGTACGAATTATAACAAAACTAGTGGCCCGCTCCGGCTTCGCGCGGGTATAAAATATATAGCCTACTCCACTGTTTAATGGATGTTATTATGCATATAAACCTTCCTCTTGAATCACTCTATCTATTAAAAAAAACCGCATCAGAATCCGTTGCGAAGTTTCAAAGATTTAAGCATATAAAGGGACATAGGGATAAAGAAAGCGACTTTTTTATACTATGTAGTGAAGACAAACGCGTTCACCACGCTTAACCCTTCCGGTGTAGTCAGATGTTCAAGTGTCCATCTCCGCAATTGCGAAGGTAGTAATTCTATAGAACCTCGAACCCACGTGTTGACCAGATAGTCAGTACTCAATGTTACAGGTGGTAAGCCATGTTGCCATTTACAGGCACTAACTATTACCTATTCGGGGAACGGGTAGGTTTCCTTACGATTTTATAAGTGGGCTCGTGATGATGTTTAAGGAACAAGTTCCCGTGCTAGATGGGACGTAAAAAGAATGCTAACTAGCTGCCGTTCTTTCCGGCATGTTGTAGGAGGGCTAGACGTAAATGGGATCTATTAGGCAATGGGTTAACAACCTGTCACCAATTTTCCATATGACACCAAAACCCTAATATGTATGCTAAAAAGTGACCTAGGAGATTATATGCTATATAGGTTTGTATCTCTGTGGTTCTGTCTACTAAATGGAAGGGAGGTTACTTAGGGGCTAACCCAGTATGACATATAAGAGTCACATTGACAACATATTGAAAAAGAACGACATTAGAAGTATCCATAATCTCCGAGTTTGTATGAGTGTTCATGAACTGAAAGTGGTTTTTCGGAATCGGGAAAGATGGAGATCTGTGATCTCTGCCTACGCCTGCACAGGGAATCGGGCGTGATGTGTATGTATGTATTAATTGATTTTGTATCTGCAACAGAAATTTCCCATATACAGTGTATCTCAGTTATATTGATATATTGATATTTTTTTATATTCTATTTATTTAATGTAAAGGCCATTCACCGTATAAGGTTAAGTCGGCCAACATATTGATATTCTAGAGGCGTAAACGTCGAATTATTATAGACATAATTTTGGTTCTTCTTTCGAAAATCCTAAATATATCTGGGTTCCCAAGGCATCATCAGGTATAAAAGTCGCCTAATTTAAATCGCCAATACGTTTCTGTCTTAGTAATTAAAATCAAGAATAAAATAGAAACAAACTTTATGAAACACGGGGATCACAAATATTTATTTTGAATGTTTTATTAATATTTTGAGCTACAATTTACGGCCCTATAATATCGCTTACTCGTACCCAGACAAACTGCATATTTATGAATGTATGTTATGTTATATCCTATCAGGTAGCGAGCAAGTGCTCCAGAACCTTTTCTCGTGGGCAAGCGGTCTTCTCCTCGCCAGGGACAAAGAGAGATCTCCCCGTGAGAAGCAAGACCTGGAACTTCTATTGTTGGAGCTCAAGAAACTACCCTGGCACCGTCAGTGGTTCTCTACTCGATACACGGGCACGCTTTGTCAGGTGAGACTATTTGATACGACGTGTTATATTTGACGACCTCCGTGGCGCGATCGGATAGACACCTGAACGCTAATCGTGAGGTCCCAAAGGTTTCCGGTGTAGGCAGAGTTAATTACGCTTTTCTACTGCTTTCCAATCTGGTCGTTGATTATTGATTGATTATGCTATATATGTATTTATCTATATATATAATATGTATACATTTCTTAAATATACGTTGACTAGTACCCTTAACACAAGTCTTAAATGTACTTACCAAGGGGCTAGTTCAATTGGTGTAATAATGTCCAAATATTATTATTATTACTATGTGGCGACCTCTAGAGCGCCACACACGGAGTGAAACCTAAGTAAAACCTAAGTTGCAATTAGTTAAACGTAATTACCACAGATGACGCTAAAGAATAAAATAATATAATAAATAATTACACAAACGAATTTCCTAGAACGCGCAAGTGAAATATTTATCGGAAACAAGATATATACAAATTTCCAACTCAGGCCATTAGCCTGGACGAACACCTGCCCAGGTAGGAAGCTTCCTCTTTTCCTGTAGGACACAGTGGATCCTACAACTACATACATATACATTCGCGTCCATAAACCTTTGCGGGGTACTCAAAGGTTCTAGTTTCTATGTCCGCAATCATGGAGGTAGTAATTCTATGGCTTAACCCACATGTTGCCCAGTCAGTACTAAATGTGAGAGGTGGTAAGCATTGTAGCCATTAATAATAATATAATAATAATATTTAGGACACTATTACACCAATTGACCTAGCCCCTTGGTAAGTTCATTCAAGACTTGTGCTAAGGGTACTAGTCAATGTATATTTAATTAATATATACATATACATATTATATATAGATAAATACATATATAGCATATATAATCAACGACCAGACTGGAAAGCAGAAGAAAAGCGTAGTTCTTAACTCTGCCTCTACCGGGAATCGAACCCGGGACCTCACGATTAGCATTCAGGCGTCTAACCGATGGCGCCACGGAGGTCGTCTACTATATAATATAATAGTACCAGCGACCCGCTCCAGCTTCGCACGGGTTTAAAATATATAGCCTACTCCACTATTTCATGTTATTATACATATAAACGTTCCTCTTGAATCACTCTATCTATTAAAAAAGACCGCATCAAAATCCGTTGCGTAGTTTCAAAGATTTAACCATACAAAGGGACATAGGGACAGAGAAAGCGACTTTGATTTATACTATGTATAGTCTATTCGCGTTAAGTAAATAGTGACGTCATGATAATCAGAGGTCAAACTGACCAATGAGTCGTGAGTAAATGAGAAAAGAAGTCACATTGACCAATAACAGACAACCCCTATAAAATCTCATTGGTTAAATCATGGAGACCTTGATGACGTCACTATTTTCTTAAAGCGAATATACTATAGTGATATTCTCTCATCCCCAGTTGTGTAAGATAAACAACTCGGCGGCCGCGTCGTGGGCGTGGCATACGACGCGCAGCCAATCAGCGCGAAGCTGGTTCAACGAGCTCATTGAAGAACATACGGCGCCCCATCTAGCGGCTTTGCTTGACATCCTACTCAGCATGCCTTTAGGCGAAGAGGTATTTAATAATATTTGGACATTATTACACCAATTAAACTTGCCCCTTGGTAAGTTAAATAAAAATATAATAAATAAAATTCCTTTTATTCACACTAGACACAGTAATACATATACAAAAATAGAGAAAAGAATTAATTATATAATAATTTACATTTATGAAACCAAGCGCACATGGCAAACCCGCGCAAGTGTGAATAGGACTTGTCTCGTTCATTTAAGACTTGTGTTAAGGATACTAGTCAACGAATATTTAAGAAATATATAAACGTACGCTTGACGACTTGTGTATACACACTCCCTTTTTTGCGGCGGGATAGTCGGAGGCTTGAATGCCCTATACTTATTATATATAAATAAATACATATATAGCATATATAATCAACTTCCAGACTGGAAAGCAGAAGAAAGGCTTAGTTCTTAACTCTGCCTCCACCGGGAATCGAACCTGGGACATTTCTCGAAACATCAACACCTGTTGCGTTGCATTTTAATTTAAAAGTGATTTTCGAGTGACTAAAGACCACAAAACTTCGTTTATGGACACTCAACTTCTCACTACCCCAAAAGAGCTCTTGTTTAGCCCACTAACGCGTTTCAGCACAAACGCAGTTCAATATCAGATCAATAATAGTGTGAAGTTGGTAGTAGATGTCTAAAAGTGTCAAATTTCACCATTGAAATAAGCAAATGTCAAATTTCGCTTAAAATTACCAAAATTGTCACTTTTGCTAAATGACTACCAACTTCACACTATTACTGATTTGATATTGAACTGATAGTTTGCCAAAAGCATTATAGTATATTCGCATTAAGAAAATAGTGACGTCATCAAGGTCTCCATGATTTAACCAATGAGATTTTATAGGGGTTGTCTGTTATTGGTCAATGTGACTTCTTTTCTCATTTACTCACGTCTCATTGGCCAGTTTAACCTCTGAATATCATGACGTCACTATTTTCTTAACGCGAATAGCCTATAGTACTAAAGCCCCTGTATGTATATGCGTTATCATTTCAGATGTTGAAAGAGACCAGTAGGTTTCCATGGAACAGACTGCCCTTAGGCGCGCTGGAATCGATCTCGAGACAATTCTTCATAAGTCGA
Organism: Leucoptera coffeella; assembly: GCA_030578115.1. NCBI lineage: Eukaryota > Metazoa > Arthropoda > Insecta > Lepidoptera > Lyonetiidae > Leucoptera > Leucoptera coffeella. Next base: position 246,972 of record JAMBLF010000180.1, read on the forward strand.
CACAGCGCCACTACGGCCCACCACAGCCTGCCGCATTTCACGTATGTAACATAGCTGCTTTTACATACTGTATATATAATACATATATATTTCTTAAATAGTTGTATATAAGTTGACTAGTACCCTTAACACAAGTCTTAAATGAACTTACCAAGGGGCTAGTTGAATTTGTGTAATAGTGTCTCAATTATTATTATTACAATGGTACACGCAAGAACTACTTGTGTGTTTGTAATAAAATTTTCGAAATGTATACATATCACGCCTGATTCCCTGTAGAGGTGTAGGCAGAGATCACGGATTCCCATCTGTCCCGATTCTGACAGACCACTTTCGCTTCATTGATATTCATACATCCTCTCATACACTCTCGGCGGTTATAGGTACTCCTACCTGCTTTTCTTACCGTGAATTATACGTACGTACTTTAAACCCTTTCAGGGTGGACAGAACCTAGGAGATATAATATATCCTTGGTCACTTTTTATGGTTTGGACATGTTATGCGGATGAATGATAGCAGATTGACAAAAGGAATATATATGAGTGAAGTGGAAGGGCGGTTACGTAGGGGCCGGCCTAATAAGACATATAACAGTCAGATAGACGCTATATTGAAAAAAGGTGACGTTAGGTGTACCTATAACCGCCGAGAGTGTATGAGAAGATATATGAATGTCAATGAAGCGAAAGTGGTCTGACAGGATCGGGACAAATGGGGATCCGTGATCTCTGCTTACCCCTCTACAGGGAATCAGGCGTGATGTGTATGTATGTAAGTCACTTTTTAATAGTCAGTGTTAGCAAAATATGTTGACACAGCTAAATAGGTTCTTAATACTCACACCCTTAAACCCGTTTTTAGATAGACAGAGCCTCAACATGTTCTTTCCCATTTTATTCAAACTGCGTCTGAAGTACAAAAGCAACGCAGTTCTATCGCCATCATAATAATTTAATATATTAGAACACTATTACACCGATTGAACTAACCCCATGGTAAGTTCATTTAAGACTTGTGTTAATACATGCTGGTAGATACATATTAAACATAGATAAATAATCAACTACCTGACTGAAAAGCAGAAGAAAAAGAAAAAAAATTAACTTATAACTGCCGAGTGTGTATGAGGAGATGAATGGATATGAACTTATGGATATGAATTTTGACGACCTCCGTGGCGCATTTGGTTGAGCACCTGAACGCTAATCGTGAGATCCCGGGTTCCATTCCCGGTGGAGGCAGAGTTAAGAACTATAACTCTGCCTCCACCGGGAACCTTTGGGACCTCACGATTAGCGTTCAACCAATCACGCCACGGAGGTCATCAAAACAAATGGCGAGTGTTTAAAAATATCTGTATCCTGTCTCATTTAAAGGTTGCTTTTACAAGCGAGCGTATTGACAGTTGAGGCGGCGCGTCTCACAGCCGCAGATTTCTCGGCCAATCAGAAGCGAGCCGCATTTGTGGCGTTATGGACGCAAACTATTTCGGACCCTGGCCTGAATCAGCATGTCATGGGTGCTGAAATGGCTCTTCTCAGTGTTATTAGTGATGTTGGTAAGTTAATAATAATAATAATTATAATATATTCGCATTAAGAAAATAGGACGTCATCATGTCCCCACGATTTGACGTGAGAACGGTTGTCTGCAATTGGTCGATGTGAATCTCATTAACTAACGTCTCATTGGTCAGTTTAACCTCTATATATAATAACGTCACTATTTACTTAACGCGAATAGACTATAGCGTTATTCACAAAAACACATTAACATACACAGACAGGAAATTAAAAAAAAAGGAGGGAGTTTATACAAGTAAGTTGTTAAATCCTACATGTGCATGTCGTTACCCAGTGAAATGGTCCCAGCTCAGCATATATACAATGCATTTACGAAATGCGTCGCATGCTACGGTGAGGGAAAACATCGTGAGGAAACCTAGCTGAACAAGTAATAGTTAGTGCTTGTAAATGGTGACATGGCTTACCACATGTCACATTGAGTACTGACTATCAGGTCAACACGTGGGTTCGAGGTGGCCATAGATTACTTTCGTAATTACGGAGATGGATATCTGAACCTCTGACTACCCAGCAAGGATTAATAGTCGTGAACGCGTTTGTGTTTGTCTTTTTTGTTGGTAAGTTATTATGAAATAGGACTCTAGTACATATATATAGCAGGTATAACCAAGTGGGTAAGACCCCTGACTTTTTATTAGAGGTCCTACATTCGAATCCCTGCTCTGGTATGTACCTATGAATGAAATTTAAAAGGTGATTTTCATTTACGTACATAATTTACATTGAGTAACGGTGAGGGAAAACATCGAGAGGAAATCTGTCTATCCCTCGAAAAAGCTTATAGGCAGTGTCTGTATACAGCGATACGGTTCCCTACCTATCACGTTGGATGCTGTCTATCTAGTAAAACGCGGGCTTTAAGTGGATTATACCTAACATGCCTTCGATATTTCGAAAATTCAAGCCTTTGACTACCCCGCCACAATAAAAAAGGGATTTGGGTACACAAGTCGTGAAGCGTATGTGTTTATCACTACATAGTATAAAACAAAGTCGCTTTCTTTGTCCCTATGTCCCTTTGTATGCTTAAATCTTTGAAACTACGCAACGGATTTTGATGCGGGTTTTTTTAATAGATAGAGTGATTCAAGAGGAAGGTTTATATGTATAATAACGTCTATATATTTTATACCCGTGCGAAGCCGGAGCGGGTCACTAGTTTATGATATAATACTTATGTTTATGTTTTCAGCGGAATATTTGAACGAAGATAATGTTAAGACGTTGTTCAACGCCGCCCTAACAGTGTTCTGCATAGAACCGGCCGCTGCAATGGCCCTCAAGGTAAATAATTAACACATATCGATGGTTAACTTGCAACAAATCCAAACTGCTAAATTCGGTAGCATTTTTACTATGTGCCGTTTAGAAATTAATACAAAAGAAAAATGTTTTCGTTTATTTTTGATACATAAATTATTTTATTTTATTAATTACGTGTTTTATCATACTATGAGACAAACTGTTTTTAGTGTAGTGTGTAGTGTAGTAGTTTAGTTATTAGTGTCCTGTATTTTGCAGATAGTACGTACGCGTTCACGACCATTAACCCTTACGGGGAAGTCAGAGATTGAGGTGTCAATTTCAAATTCATATCCATAAGTTCATATCCATACACCCCCTCATACACACTCGGCAGTTATAAGTTAAATTTTCGTTCCAGGTGTATCAAAAGTGGGTGACTACAGCGTCGTTGAAGGCCCTGCTTGCGTACTTATCGAGTCTGTCTACCCTCACCGTGCAAAATTACTTTGTGGAACTAGGGGAGGCGGCGGTCAAAGCGTATATGTTGCATAAAGGTGAGACACAGGCACTAAGCCATTAAATCAACACAAAAGAATGTTTACATCACAATTTTTGACGACCTCCGTGGCGCAAATGGTTAAACACTTGAACGCTACTCGTGAGGTCCCGGGTTCGATTCCCGGTGGAGGCAGAGTTAAGAACTACGCTTTTCTTCTGCTTTCCAGTCTGGTGGTTGATTATATATGCTATATATGTATTTATCTATATATAATATGTGTATATTTCTTAAATATACGTTGACTAGTACTCTTAACACAAGTCTTAAATGAACTTACCATGAGGCTAGTTCAATTTGTGTAATAGTACCGCGTCGTTGAAGGCCCTGCTTGCGTACTTATCAAGTCTGTCTACCCTCACCGTGCAAAATTACTTTGTGGAACTAGGGGAGGCAGCGGTCAAGGCGTATATGTTGCATAAAGGTGGGACATGTGTTTTTCATTTACGTACATACATACACATCACGCCTGATTCCCTGTAGAGGGGTAGGCAGAGATCACGGATCCCCATTTGTCTCGATCCTGACAGACCACTTTCGCTTCATTGACATTCATACATCCTCTCATACACTCTCGGCGGTTATAGGTACTCCTAACGTCACCTTTTTTCAATATAGCGTCTATCAGACTGTTATATGTCTTATTTGGCCGGCCCCTACGTAACCGCCCTTCCACTTCACTCATATATATTCATTTTGTCAATCTGCTATCATTCATCCGCATAACATGTCCATTTACGTACATAATTTACAGTCGCTAACGGTGAGGGAAAACATCGTGAGAAAATACTATCCCTCAGGATAGATAATAGTCAGTGCCTAAATACGGCGATACGGTTTACTACCTATCACGTTGGATGCTATTTATCTAGTGATACGCGGGCTTTGAATGACCCATACCTAACATGTTTCGAAATTTCGGAGATGGGCATTCAAACCTCTGACTACCCCGCCATAATAAAAAAGGGAGTGTGTATACACAAGTCGTGAAGCGCATGTATGTATGTAAAGGTGGGACACAGGCACTAAACCAATAAATCAACACAAAACAATGTTTACTCCGCAATGGCACACGCAAGAACTACTTGTTTGTCTGTTTCCCTGTAGAGGGGTAGACAGAGATCACGGATGCCCATTTATCCCGATCCTGACAGACTCATTCACCTCATACACACTTAGCGGTTATAGGTAGGTAGGTGAATTTTTAAAATTTTTAATATACGCGCAACGCAAATCGCAAGGTGACAGTTTTGAAGTTATTTGTTTAAAATGAACAAAGATCGAAGAACTATAGTATATTCGCTTTAAGAAAATAGTGACGTCATCAAGGTCTCCATGATTTAACCAATGAGATTTTATAGGGGTTGTCTGTTATTGGTCAATGTGACTTCTTTTCTCATTTACTCACGTCTCATTGGTCAGTTTGACCTCTGATTATCATGACGTCACTATTTACTTAACGCGAATAGACTATAGTGAATATACATATATAATTTTCATTGGGGGCATGTGATGTTCAACCACAAATAAAACTTTTATGTTTTTGTGTATTAAACAGCAGGTAAGCCATAGTGATGATTAATGACGACTTTTCCTCAAACCGTTCTAGCCTTGAGTACAACAGAAATAGAGTTTAGTAAAAAAAATTTAGATTCATCACAATAGATACAATAGATTCATCAGAAATTTTCATCACTGGCAATACTTCAAAGATAGATTCTATGATGAAAAATATGCGGCTTGACATGATTATTTTAATACCCGTGATTAATAACTAGCGGGACTTATCGCGTATGTTTTTATATAATAAGGTTACCTTTATTAACCCGACGTTTCGGCTACGTTGCAGCAGCCATGGTCACGGGCACACGGTCTGAGAAAAGCCTCCTCAAAGTTTGGGAGCCAATTCAGAATACATGTACACCCTACATTATTTCATTCATAAGTTCTCATCTAATTAAACATCTTTCAAGACCCAAAACAAAAAACTATCAACAACAAAACAAACAAATATCAACAATAAAACATCCAAGTAAAAATCTAAAATTTTTTACTAAACTATATTTCTGGTGTACCCAATGCCGTTCTAGCGTTAGAAGATACGGCTTACCTGCTATTTCATACCCAAAAACATAAAAGTTTTTTTGTGGTCGAACATCACATGCTTCCAATAAAAATTATCAAAACACATCACACATACATGGTACACGATGACATATACAATTCCATTTCACTAGTTCTTCAATCTTTGCTCATTTTAATCTATATCGATAATTATTATAACTAAGTAATAACAAATAATTTCAAAACTTATTATCATCTTGCGAATTCCGTTACAAGATTTTTTACAATAAACAATTCAATTTCAATTCAACATAGAGTAATAACATTAATTTAATGGTATGGTTACATGTTTTAAAAAGTACTTGAAGTATCAAGTACTTTTAGTGACAAAATAGTACATATAACACATAAGTGAAATAAACAATTTTATTATTAATGATTTACATTGTTTATTCTTCATCTCATGTATATTTATTAATTAGTCATACAAAATATTTAAATATTTATACTCGTAGTAAGTAAGTAAGAAAGTATAAATTGTAATGCACTTCACCCTGGCTGTATGACGCGAACTTTACTTCATCTTCACTTTATCTGTAACTAATTTATTTATTTGACTGTTTGTTTACAATGCTATGGCGGTTAAAAGTATTTTTGTCGTCTGAATTTATAATTTAATGTTAAATTGCTATTTCATAGTACAATAATGGTGGATGATGTTTATTAATGATGTGAAAATAAAACATGGTTTAGTTATGTGAATACAAATTCATACTTTAGTGGAAATGAAATTAATTATTGAAGTGGTTTCGAGGTTATAATTATCGAAATAAAACAGAAATTTGGAATCAAATGTTTTAAAGAAATTATCAAAGCTTAAACTAAAGGGAGATTAATTAGTAACCAGCATTGAGTAATGACGCGATTAAGTTAAGTACAATCCATAACCGGCTAATGTTCATGTTGTGTTATTTTGTGCCTAGATGATTATTTTTATTAAATAAAAGAATAGTGCGTAACATTGTCGTAATTAATGTTTAACCTTTTAACCGGGTTTAACGACACAAAACCTCGTTAATTATTTACACAATTTCTATACATATTGCGATGTTTTAGCCTAAAATACATTGCTTTTTCGAAAGTTTATATATTCAACCTTTTATTTAATGTTATAATTCAGAAGTTTACATAACATCTCTATTTTCGTAGGTATTTATCTTTCGATTTAATGTACCGGGCGCTGGGGGCACGCCAATTGACTTGAGTATGTTCTATTGGCTTCCTGACCTGTGGGAACACTTGTCTCAATAATGAAAAAAGTTTCATTCAAGATGCTATCCTGGTCCAAAAACACCAGAGTACCATAGATAATTACATAGAATGTAAATTTACAATTTATGAATGAACATGACCTTGGTAGGTAGTACGATAATAGGATACCCATATGTTATGAAAAAATTCAAAAAAAAAAACCAAAAATTTCCTCCCCTTTTTATTATGAAAATGGGTTCTATAGGTGCTACTAATAGGCAGGTTAAAATATTGCCAGTGATGAAAATTTCACCCTGTTTAAATAAATGGCGAGTGCGTAAAAATAACTACATTATCTTTTTTAGACTCCCAAGGTTGGTCGGAGGTGAAGCTGCGTTGGCGCGATGGTCTATGGCATGCCCCGCAGTACGCAGCCCAGAGTTCGTGTTGGCACGTCGCTTACGCCATCGCGACCACCATTGCTCCCACGAGAGGAGGCGCCAGAGTCCTGGTGGGCGGCATCCGAGCGGCCAGCACTCAGATTGATTAGTAAGTATATAGAGTACATTCAATCGTGAAGGAGGTTACGTCCTAGATCGACATTCGGTTCAGCATGATCGTGTGAAGCCACAAGATACTGTGAGTGTAGTGTGTAGGTCGCGTGTGTTTAATAAAAACGTAGCAGTGAGGGTAGTCGGAGAAGAATCTGACAGGGCGCTGCGTTGGAGGCGGAGAAATATGCGTCGTCAGTCTGCCCGTGACCATGGCTGCTGCAACGTAGCCGAAACGTCGGGTTAATAAAGATAACTTTATTATATAAAAACATACGCGATAAGTCCCGCTAGTTATTAATCATGAGTATAAATCGCGAATCTCTTAAAACTATAAGTATATAGAGATGCGTACACACAACGTATAAACTTGTTTGGGGATGACTCTGTATCAGGTACAGGGTTCAAATCCCGCTGGAGCGTGTACCAATGGAAATGAGTTTAATGAATTTATATGTACAGTCAACGCTAAAAGTGCAGTCCCAGTAACTTTTTATAAGGTTTTAGTTTATAAGAACAAAAGACAATATTTTACATTTTTAAACTGGCGCCACTATGCATTGTCATGGCCACTATACGTTCGCGTACTTCGAAATGAAGAATATTGTATTTTGTTTTTATAAACCTAAACCTTATAAAAAGTTACTGGGACTGCACTTTAAGCATTGACTGTACATTTTCGAAAATTACAGTTGCGCATGCATCGAATATTACGGTGAGGGAAATCGTGAGGAAACTTATTTGTTTCCCGAACAGATAATTACTGCTTGTAAATGGCGACATGGCTTATCACCTGATACATTGACTACTAACTAACATATCTGGTCACGTGGGTTCAAGGTGGCCAAAGAATTACCACCTCTATTGCGGAGATGGACACCTGACTCACTAACTACACCGCAAGGGTTTTTTGATTAGTAACAAACGGGACTTATCGCGTAAGATTTTATATAATAAAGTCACTTTTATTAACCCGACGTTTCGGCTACGTTGCAGCAGCCACGGTCACGGGTAGACTTCTATAAAGGTAACTTTGTTATATAAAAACTTAGGTGAGGACTGCTTAACCCTAAGCTCTGGCCACCTCTTCTACTTCCGGGAAGGAGACTGCAAGTCTCAGGGGGGCGTAGGCTTCCTCGTCAACAAAGTCCTCTGTAGCAACGTTGTGGAAGTGTCCAGTGTGTCGACAAGGGTGGCGTATATCGTCCTTAAGCTATCGGATCGATACTCGCTAAAAATGATCCAGGTGTACGCCCCCACATCGGCACACTCAGACCAAGAGGTAGAGGCCCTATACGATGATATCGGACGGGCCTTGCATCATACCACGTCCGCTCACTACAGCGTTGTGATGGGGGACTTCAACGCTAAAGTTGGTCAAAGGGAGAGTGGTGAATCGAGGATGGGGCCACACGGCATTGGCAGTCGGAATTCCAGAGGACACATGTTGGTCCACTTTCTTGAATCGCAGGGGCTGTATCTTATGAACACCTTCTATAAGAAAAAGCCCCAACGAAAGTGGACCTGGAAAAGTCCCGACGGAAAACACTTTAATGAGATCGACTTCATCATGGCGGATAAAAAGCACATATTCAGGGATGTCTCCGTGATCAACAGGTTTAACACCGGAAGTGATCACCGCATGGTAAGAGGCACCCTGAATATCAACTATAAGCAAGAAAGGATGCGCATGATGAAGTCCACGCTCCGACCTACCCGACTGCAAATGGCCGCTGGTTCATCCAAGTTTCAATTGGAACTCCAGAATCGGTTTGCCATTCTTGACACCGCGACCAATGTTGACGAGGACCTTGAAAATGTGGCCAAAATAATTGGAGAGGAAGGGAGCCGGTTCTGCAGGGCTCGAGCTGGGAGCCGTAAGTCGGATCTCTCGGACGAGACTTTGGACCTTATGAGGTTAAGACGAGAAACTCCACAGACATCTCCTTCGCAAACAGCTACGCTAAACAAACAGATAAAGAAGGCAATACGACGTGACCTACGTAAGGCTAATGCTCTCCTCATAAAAGAGTTGATCGAGCAAAACCGTGGGATGCGCGTATTCGCCCGAAAACTGGGACGTAGCCACATGACGAAGTTGAGGACAGCTCGTGGAGACATGGTCACCTCTAAGCCAGAGATCTTGTCTGAGATTGAAGATTTTTACGGCCAATTATACCGCTCGCGCTGCCGAAGTCCTGTTCCCGACCCCTCCGATTCGAGGGCCACATTAACACGCCACTTCACAGAGGACATGCCCGAAATAGATATGGATGAGATTGAGATGGCTTTAAAACAGCTTAAAAATGGAAAAGCTCCGGGAGAGGATGGAATCACCTCTGAGCTCCTGAAATCTGGTGGAAGACCGGTTCTGAGGGAGCTCCAGAGAATCTTCAACAGCGTCATCTTCTCCGGAAGAACTCCGAAATGTTGGGGCAGAGGTGTGGCTGTTTTGTTCTTTAAGAAGGGAGATGGAACCCTCTTGAAGAACTACAGGCCGATAACACTTCTGAGCCACATCTATAAGCTGTTCTCGAGGGTCATCTCCAATAGAATCTCAGCCAGGCTTGATAGCTTTCAGCCACCAGAACAGGCCGGGTTTCGGCGGGGTTTTAGTACCATAGACCACATTCACACGCTGAGGCAAGTTATACAGAAAACTGAAGAGTATAACCAGCCACTTTGCCTCGCGTTTGTGGACTATGGAGAAAGCTTTTGACTCGGTCGAGACCTGGGCGGTCATGGGATCCTTGCAGCGATCTCGAGTCGACTGGCGATACGTGAGTGTGCTGAGACATATTTATGATTCCGCCATGATGACCGTTCAACTCCAAAGCCACGGCACGAAACCTATCCAGTTGCAGAGAGGTGTCAGACAGGGGGATGTTATGTCCCCGAAACTGTTCTCGAGTGCACTGGAAGATGCTTTCAAAACGTTGGATTGGGTTGAACGGGGAATAAATATAAATGGGGAATACATCTCGCACCTCCGCTTTGCTGACGATATCGTCCTGATGGCAGAGTCGCTGCAGGATCTGGAGGAAATGCTGTCCGATCTAGATGCTGCTTCTCGATGCATCGGACTCGGGATGAATTTAGAAAAAACCAAGATCATGTTCAATGACTTGGTAGTCCCGAGACCGGTTGCCCTTGGGGGCACTCCCGTAGAAGTTGGTTCGCAATATACTTACTTGGGCCAAATCATACAGCTTGGCAGGAACAATTTCGAGAGGGAGGCGGACAGAAGAATGCAGCTCGGATGGGCGGCATTTGGAAGGCTAAGGCATGTCCTCACGTCGTCTATACCACAATGCCTGAAAACTAAGGTTTTCAACCAGTGTGTGCTCCCCGTTATGACGTACGGTTCTGAGACGTGGACACTCACTGCGGGACTAGCCCACAAATTCAAGGTCGCTCAGCGTGCTATGGAACGGAAGATGCTCGGGGTTTCTCTGGTAGATCGCATCAGAAATGAGGTGATACGCCAGAGAACTAAAGTAACCGACATTATGAAAAGAATTAGCACGCTGAAGTGGAGTTGGGCTGGTCACGTATGCAGAAGGACTGATGGTCGCTGGAGCAAAAAAGTCCTAGTGTGGAGACCGCGTCTCAGTAAACGTAGCGTGGGGCGCCCCCCGGCAAGGTGGGAAGACGACCTGCGCAGGTTGGCCGGCATCGAATGGATGCGAACGGCCACTGACAGGGAGAAGTGGCGTCATTTGGGGGAGGCCTATGTCCAACAGTGGATTGATACAGGCTGATGATGATGATGATAAAAACTTACGCGATAAGTCCTGTTAGTTATTAATCATGAGTAAAAAAGGGTAAATTAGCGGCTGTAGTAATTAGCGGCTGTAGTCTAGTGGGTCGGACCTCGGACTTCTTACGAGAAAGGTCCTAGGTTCTAATCCCGACTCTGGCATCTATCAATGAATGAAATTTAAATATGTGTTTTTCATTTACGTACATAATTTACAGTCGCTAACGGTGAGGGAAAACATCGTGAGGAAACCTGCCTGTCCCTCAGGATAGGTAATAGTCAGTGCCTATATACGGCGATACGGTTCACTACTACGTTGGGTGCTGTTTATCTAGTGATACGCGAGCTTCGAATGACCCATACCTAACATGCCTTCGACATTTCGGAGATGGGCATTCAAGCGTGACTACCCCGCCATAATAAAAAAGGAGCGTGTATACACAAGTCGTGAAGCGTATGTATGTATGTTAAATAAAAGCCTTTCGTCTCTCCAGCATCGAGTCAGAGGTGATAGTGGCGTTGTGGGTGTGCAAGCTAGCAAGGGACCATGGCGAGATGGCGAAGGACCTGCTCAAGTCGTGGGCTACCGAGACGAGAAAGGGCATCAGAGATCTGCTTACCTGGCATGGGAATGCACGCGTGCCGACGCCCAAGTAATGATGAATTTTTTATCTATAACATATCGATGCCGTGTTTTAATTGGTTGTAATATCTCCCCTCCACCCCGCGTACCTCGTTTCACCCCGCGTAATGCCACGCTAGTTTCCATACAAATATTCCATAAGGCCCACTCCTCTTATTAATTACTCCATGGTCCACCCCGAAAGAGATAAAGCGGGTGTATATGTATGTATGTTAAATAAATTTTGACAACCTCCGTGGCGCGATCGGTTAGCCGCCGGACCGCTAATTGTGGGGTCTCGGTTTCGATTCCCGGTGGAGGCTGAGTTAAGAACTATGCTTTTCTACTGCTTTCCAGTCTGGTCGTTGATTATATATGCTATATATGTATTTATCTATATATAATAAGTATACATTTGTTAAATATATTTTGACTAGTACCCTTAACACAAGTCTTAAATGAACTTACCAAGGGGCTAGTTCAATTGGTGTAATAATGTCCAAATATTATTATTTATTTATTATTTTTAATTAAACTTTTTTCTTTTATTCCAGAGTTCGTCTCCTAGCGATGTACGCCATGTCTTTTCTATCGCCTAACACACAAGAAGAGACAGCGTTTATCACCACGCTTAACACCGTTTTGGGGTCGGCAGCGGCCACGGTGCTCGAATGGTACAAGCCTGCTACGAACGAGAAATTAGTAGGGCTAGCTACAACGTTGTTCCCTAACCATCGAAATTATTTTCAGTTTTAATGTTATTTTTGTCTGGGACGTAAAATAACGATAACTAGCTGCCGTTCTTCCCGGCATGTCTAAGATGACTATGGAATTTGGTTTAAATGGACTCTATTTGGCGATGGGCTAGCAACCTGTCACCAATTCATGATGATGATATAGGAGATATCTGTTCACCCCGAAAGAGATTAAAGGACGTGAATGTATATGTATATTAATGGTTTCGTAAAGGGGTATCGAAATATGACTAAAATGACATACATATGAAGATATTGATTTCTTGTCGACTGTATATACATATATGCATACGAATATGTATATACTTATATACATATTCGTATGTCATGTTAGATATAGTAATCAATGTATAATTGTACAAAAATTACTATTAAACTAGTTCTTCCTACACGCACTAAGATTAACTAGTAAGGTTAGGTTAGTAGGAAAAACTAGTTTAGCCTAGGGCAAACTAGTTTGTCATAAAATCGAGTTTGGCCGGTTACATATACATAAAATACGATCTTATGTAGTATTTCGTTAAATTCTAAGCTTTTACAAAACTTCGGTTCATTTTTTATGTTTATATGACTCATCTATGCTTGTGTAGGTTTTCGTATGTAAATAAATATCTTTCTTAATTCTCGAGTGATATGAGGTTAAATAGCGAATAGGTGATTGGCTAGCAACCTGTCGCCTATATTCATCATACATCACAGTAGTGAGATAATAAAAAGACAGTATACATGCTAAGTTCTAACTCGTAAAAGAAAAATTATTGTTATGTAGTAAAGATATTAACTATTACTAGTAAAGATATTATTGACTCAATAAAGATATTATTATTATTATCTCGAATATAGTCATATAGTGGATATCGAGTGACCAAAGACCACAATAATGTTCAATAATGGACTCTTGACCTCTGACTACCCCGAAAGGGTTGTATGGTCGTGAATGTATATGATTGTCATATTAATTTTATTACCGTTACTAGTCTGGGAGTTTAGAGTATTAAAATAGCTACCTTTCTTCTTTATATGTCGTAGGAGGCGACTAAGGGACATGGGGTATTATTAGCTATTGAATTTTGTTAGACGTTACCCTAGAATTACGTTTGCAATCGCGGAGACGGACTTCCGAATCTCTGACTACCCCGCAAGGGTTAATGGTCGTGAAAGTGTATTATTTGTTGTTTTTAAACATAATCACCAATACTCTTAATTTTTGCTTCTTTGGTTCCTTTTTGTCTGTTTACCATAATTAGAGTTATGAGCGTGAATATATGTATATGTAAATACATATGTATGTGTGTTTATAATTTAGATATTAGTCTGTGATCTTAGGTATATTATGAATGAATAATTTCAAACATGACTTAACTATTTTGATTTTAGAATAAAATTTAGTACTAGTCCCTAAAAATTAGAAGTTTAATGAATCTTTGACACCTTTATATCTGTTTACCCCTTAGGAAAATGTTGTACTTGTGTATTTTAATGTCTATCTAGTGAAACGCAGACTTTGAGTGGCTCATACCTAACATGCCTTCGCAATTTCAGAGATGGGCACTCAAGCCTCTGACTACCACGCCATAATGTATGATATATAATTGTTTATTATAATATTACAGCTTAATAAAACAGCTTATTACAATTTATTATTTTCGACATACATTAAGTGTCCATTAATACTGCGGTGTGGAATCGAACCTTTTTTTCTATGTAAGAACTGTACTGAAAAACTATGTAAAATAGAGTAAATATTTCATATAATTTTATTATTACTATAAAAGTAAATCGTATGAATATTTTTAAATTCTTTATTATGCCATTCAATTATTATTATGTCGGCGAAAGTACAAACACTGATACCATAGCGTTTGCGCTTGTTATTCCGTCGCCATGGTTACGCCAACGCCGCCAGCCGCAACCGAAGAAAAACGAAGTCGAAGCTCCAATTCTTATCTTCCTTGTTCTTCGGTTCGTTCCAGTAGATAATCCAAATCTTAGCTCAAAGTAAACATATTTAGCCAGTTTGGCATCACAATTGACTAAATATTCTGCTGTTATATTTGTATTTTCAACTTTCACTGAGCTGATGACTTTGTTGACGAACCACAGATCACTATATGACTTATCTACTATTATTACATTAAATATATTTAGTCATAAGTTCATTTGACTGATTAAATATAGATTTATAATGTAGAAAAGATACATACATACACATCACGACCGCTTTCCTACAAAGAATAGGCAAAGATCATTCATCCTTGTTTTCCCTATCTCACTTACAAAATTTGCTTTCTTAACAATTATATACCTCTTACATATACATTGTTAAAGTTACATTTAATGTTTTAAGACCACATTGATTTGCAAGGTTTAGGTTGAAGAGCGTCATAGTTAGTGCTTGTTAATGGCGACATGGCTTACCACCTGCCACATTGAGTACTGGCTATCTGGTCAACACGTGGGTTCGAGGTGGCCATAGAATTACTACCTTCGCAATTGCGGTATTGGAAACCTGGGGCCTTAGTCTACTAATGCATTTTAGGCTTAATATCAGTTCAGTAGCGATACAATAGTACTTCAGTGGCAGTGATTTGATACTTTTGGTACTCCACTAACAACTTTACGCCACTGAAGTGCTATCGAACTGTGTCTGAAGTACAAAAAAGCTACTCCACTAATCAATCGTGCCTCAATGTCAATTCAATCGCTTTTTTTGTAATCCACTATTGTTTTGACAGCTTTGTCTATGCTCAATCGTAAGCGAGTGTGCTATTGAGTTGCCACTGAAGCACTACTGACGCGCTATTGAGTCACTATTGAGGTACAACTGTGATAGATCAACATTTTAGCAGACTACCACTTTTACAGCAGAGACGCAGTAGCGACGCAGTTGTATCGCCGTCATAGTTACTTAGTGGACTAAGGCCCCTGAATCTCTGACTACCCCGCAAGGGTTTGTGATCTCTGCCCTGCCTACAGGGAAACAGGCGTAATGTGTTTGTAATATGATTATAATTCTGATTATTATAGTTCCAAAGGTGCTTTGTATATAAAAATTAATGTTTTGTATTATTCCTAGTTTAAGAGATTTTGATATTGACAAATAAATCAATGTATCACAGTATATTTTTATGGTTTTAATTCATTAATGTTGGAGCATGTACCAATGGGAATGAAGTATGATAATTTTCTATGTACAATTTCGTAATAAAAATACATTTACGAAATTTATCCAATATTTCGGTGACGAAAAACATGGTGAGGAAACCTACCTGTTCTTCGAACAGGTAATAGTTAGTGCTTGTAAATGGCGACATCTCTTACCACCTGTCAAATTGTGTACTGACTATCTGGTCAACACGTGGGTTTGAGGTGTCCATAGAATAACAACCTTCGCAATTGCGGAGATAAAAATCTGAACCATTGACTATCTGTGATATGGGTCATATTTTTAATTATTGTGATATTTGGGCCTTAAATAGAATGTTAACTAGCTGCCATTCTTCTTGGCGTGTTAGATGACTAAAGGATAATATGTCATAGGAGGGGAATACGGGTTAATGGAATCTATTGGGCGATGGGCTAGCGAACTTTGATCCCTGTGGCACCACAACCACAGTATTAACTCATTCGACGCCGCGCCATTTTCAGCGTCTTACTAGCGAAGCCGCCATACAAACGGTCATGAACACGCGAGGCGTGTCCGTGGCTCTGCG
The DNA here is from genome assembly GCA_030578115.1 of Leucoptera coffeella. Classification (NCBI taxonomy): domain Eukaryota; kingdom Metazoa; phylum Arthropoda; class Insecta; order Lepidoptera; family Lyonetiidae; genus Leucoptera; species Leucoptera coffeella. Next base: position 263,078 of record JAMBLF010000180.1, read on the forward strand.
ACTAAGTAAAAATGAACACGTCCACTGGCTCTACGCGAAGTTTAATTTTTCTAAATACGTTAATAATACATTGTGGTAGTTTATTTCCTTACTTCTGTTTGTCCAACGAAAGAGATAAGGTTGTGGCAACAGTAGTGTTTTTTTTTATTAAGCCATTCACCGCTAAGGTTATGTCGGCTGAAGTACAATCACTGATGCCACGGCGTTTAAACTTCTTGTTATTTCATCGCCATGGTTACACCAACGCCGCCAGCCGCTACAACCGAAGAAAAACGAAATCGATGCTCCAATTCCTTGCTCTCTTCCTTGTTCTTCGGTTCGTTCCAGTTGAGGATCCAAATCTTATCCCAAAGCGAACATATTTAGCCAGATTGACATCACAATTGACTAAATATTCAGCCGAAAATAATTATTTGTATTTTCAACTTTCACTGAGCTGCTGACTTTGTTGACGCACCATAGACGACTGAGTATAGTGATTTTAAACCAGGAATTATGGCGGAATATGGATATTTAGGTAAATAGGTAAATTAAATATGATGTGATTCTCAAACTTACTTATACATATATTATTAAATTTATAATATTTTTTGTTGTTTGTATGTTATATAAATTATTTACTCATCTATCGACTAAATCACTCAGAAACATATTATTTTGTAAGTACTAATATTATAATAAACAAGCTAACGTAGTGAGTTTCATGGAAAGTTAAACAAACTTTAGAACCTCTGGTCGCATACTCAAAGTGAACGTTCTTGGCATTACACAAGGTATTCGTTTTTAGTATAAACATAACTTCTTTCAAAGTAGAAACCACGTGAATATATGGTTATTCGTGTGGTAAATACCGTGTATACAAATTCTTATTAAAATTTTTCATGTCCTTTTCGAGATATAATCGAAAACTTATGGACACGCGAGGCGTGTCGTTGTCTCTGAATGAGTTAATGCTAAAAAAATTACTTGTTGTGGAGATATTATGTTCTTTGAGGTTCTGTCCACCCAAAAGGGATTAAAGGACGTGAATGTAAAATACATATAAAAATAATAACAACTTCATACTTGGTGCATATAAATAGATTATTATTTATTTCATACTTAATCCTAACATACTATAAATAATTATGTTTTTTATATACATTTGCTAGCTAACATTCTGCTCGTTTAGTTTTAACTATCATCATGAATCCCATCATTGACATTGACGACCTCCGTGGCGCGATCGGTTATCTGCCTGAACGCTGATCGTGAGGTCCCGGGTTCGATTCCCGGCGGAGGCAGAGTTAAGAACTACGTTTTTCTTCTGCTTTTTATTCTCTTACATTACAAAAAGTGTATCCTATTTATGTTAGAATCTTTTTCCGTGATAATGTGAGGCTATAGCCAGAACAGCTGATGATAACGCCACCGCACTGACAGTTGTGCCACCGATCCTTCCGCCCCATAGCCAGCCCTGAGGCAGCCAGTTCACAGTGTGAATGACATCTAAGAACAGCTTAGTAGAGTTCAAAGTTGCTTGTTGGAATCTGGCTGGAGCGCATTTTCTGGGGTTCGGTGATTGGAGTTCTTGGCCCGCGTCGTGTAGGGTTTTGAGCGATCTGAAATACAAAAGGGTGATGAACGTAAATGTACATACACGTGTATTATGCGTTCACTGAGTGAATGCCCGCTTGTCTTGACAAATAATCAGTAACACCACCAAATCAATCAATCAAAAATCAATCAGCCTATGTCAGTCCACAGCTGGACGTAGGCCTCCCCAAGAGTACGCCACAAAACACAATCACTTGTGACCCTCAAACAATCACTACCAGCGACCTTTTTCAGGTCATCGGTCCATCTAGCAGGGGGGCGTCCTACACTACGTTTACCGAGACGCGGTCGCCATTCGAGAACCACTTTGCTCCAACGGTCGTTGGTTCTACAGCAGACGTGGCCGGTCTACTGCCACTTTAGCTTGCAACAGCGATAGACAATGTCTATGACTTTGGTTCTCTGCCGAATAATCTCGTTCCGGACTCTGTCCCTTAACGAGATACCCAGCATTGAACGCTCCATTGCTCGCTGAGCGACATGGAGTCGGTGAGCTAGCCCGACTGTCATGTTCCACGTCTCGGCCCCATATGTCATTACCAACTTACCACAACACCACCAACACAATTTTAATTATTTAAGTTTTTCTAGATCTAACGAATTCTTTTCAACAATGGCTGGTACTATTTTTTTCATTTTCGGAAAGATTTATATACTTGAACCAGGATTTCCCCAGCTTAATTAAAGACGAGACATGATAACATATGATTAAAACATTTCAAAGCCTTACTTCATAACCTTAAAAAACTTACCTAACAAACCCAACAGCAGAGAAACCCGCCCAGAACATCTTATGGGCAGTCCTGACCCGAAATTCGGTTTCTTTACCCACAGACCACATTCCCGTGTCTATCAACCACATTAGTTTCTCAGCCTGGATGTACAGAAGTGTGAGGACACCATTTGCTACTCCTAAGGTACCCCACAAGGGTCCTTCCTGAAAGAAAAAGGGAATTGTTAGTGCATTCACGTGCTAAAATGAGGTTCTAAATTGACAGAACCACGGAGATATAATATCTCCTCGGTCACTGTTTAGCATGAATATGGGGTTGCGATGTTATAACATTGGTTACAGGTTGATGGCCTATCGCCGAATAGATTCTATTTACACCAAGTCGCTTAGTCGCCTCCTACGACATACCGGAACGAACGGCAGCTAGTTAGCATTTTTACGTCCCATATATTAGCATATTTAAATGCTAGAATCTGGGTCCAGTTGGATAGAATTTCGGAGATACCGATAGAATCTTCCTAGATAGAAATACCTGGATAGAATCTTCTAAGACACTTTTTAGCATCACTGTCACCTTTTTCCATAGGACATCACAACCCTAAATATTCATGGAAAAAGATGACCAAGGAGATGTTTACGTGTCTCCGAGGTTCTGTCTACCCCGAAGAGATAAAAGGATGTAAATCTACATGGAATACCATTTGTCACATTCAGTGCTGACTATCTGGGGCCTTAGTGCACTAATGCTTTTTGCAAAATATTCGATCAGTAATAGTATGAAGTTGGTAGTGGATGACCAAAAGTGACAAATTCCGCCACTTTTAAAGCGAAATTTGACACTTTTACCGGTTTCAACGATGAAATTTTATACTTGTTCATCCACTACCAATTTCACAATATTACTGAAATGATATTGAATTGCGTTTTTGCTAAACACCATAGTGTACTAAAGCCCGTGGTGACCACAATGAAACTCACGATGTTTTTCCTCACCATTAGCGACTGTAAATTATGCACGTAGATGAAAAGGTTGTAATTGTGTCCTAAAATATATTATTAATAATCATATTTCGACACTAATACACCAATTGAACTAGCTAACCCCTTTCGAAGTACATTTAAAACTTGTATTAAGGATACTAGTCAACGTATATTTAATAATTACATACTTATTATATATCGATAAATACAAAAATAGCATATTTAATAAACAACCAGACTGGAATGCAGAAGAAAGCGTAGTTCTTAACTCTCCATCGAAAATCAAACCCTCACGATTAGCATTCAGGTGGCCAACCGATCGCGCCACGGAGGCCGTATTATTATGTAACCTTTTCTATCTAACCTGTTCACCCCATCCATAGCTGATGATCCCCTTCAGCAATGCTGCATCATCAAATATCCTGGTACTGGCTCTGGCGAGAACTAATCTTGCACTCGCCTTCAAAAAGCGCTCCTGTCCGGTCTTCGAACCTAGGAACTTGAATATGTAGGACACTAGACTTATGACCTAAGGGTTAAGAAAGACGTTTAGTTTAGTCTAGAGCTATATTATATTCGCATTAAGAAAATATTGACGTCATCATGCCCCCACGATTTGACCAATGAGATATGACAACGGTTGTCTGCGATTGGTCAATGTGACTTCTTTTCTCATTCACTCACGTTTCATTGGCCAGTTTCACCTGTGTACATCATGACGTCACTATTTACTCAACGCGAATAGCCTATAGTACGTATTTATTTATTAACAATTCATCTATTTCACACTATTTTAATTCTATCATTCAATGTTCTAACATACTTCTTAGTGACCGCATTTCGACGGCAATGATTCGACTTTCATGCTTCTTTTGCCATACCCAACTTTCGCTACCATAAGTCAATGTTGGAACCAGCACAGCCCTATGAATAGCCATACTTGCCGATTGACAAACCAACTGGCTACCCATAACACTATGCATGGCCCCATTAATCTTATTACCTGCACACACTCTACGTTCAATATCTCCCTCACACTTTTTGTTACTGTAAAATGTATTAAAATTATGTTACTAACTTCTTTTTTAAGTTGACTTAATATGTAACTTGACTTAATATTTAATGGTTTTATTGCCTTAAATACTTCTTTTCTGTTTTCCCTGCTGTTGTAAGAGGCGACCAAGAGTTATTAAGATCTTTTGTGTGATGGCTTAGCAATGGTTCATTCGAAAAGGTATTTAAGGACTATACAAATCAGGTTTTTTGAAGAAGTCACTTTGAAAAGGTGTAAGAAGTGGTTTTTTTAAATGTTTGCTTATAACTTTGTCGCTTGTTATCCCTTAGTCGCTTCTTACGACATACCGGGAAGAAAGGCAGCTAGTTAGCATTCTAATAACGTCCCAGATCAGCACGGCTATTATATTAAAATAAAATTACGTACCTTATCTCTATTGGGGTATGATTGTAACAAATCCGATAATTCTTGAACTATTTTATTCATTTTAAACACTTTTTAAAAACTATAAACTACGTAAACCCTAGTAATAATTTAGTATGCCTAGTATATGATATTATAGCACTATACTAAACTATAGTCAGTCACGTGCTTTGTGTTGACTATTGATGAATGAAGATACTTGAAAAGTTAATTCATTATCTGAAGTACCCAAAATGTTCCGGACTTGTTCAAATAGAATAACGATGTAACTATGGCGGTACCATTGAATATCAATCAATATAATAGTTATTTTTAAACACTCGCGATTTATACTCTTCCTTACGAGACGACTTCCGTGGCGCGATCGGTTAGACGCCTGAACGCTAATCGTAAGGTCCCGGGTTCGATTCCCGGTGGAGGCAGACTCAAGAACTACGCTTTTCTTCTGCTTTCCAGTCTGGTCGTAGATTATTATATGCTATATATGTATTTATCTATACATAATAAGAATATATTTCTTAAATATACGTTGACTAGTACCCTTAACACAAGTCTTAAATGTACTTACCAAGGGGCTAGTTCAATTGGTGTAATAACGTCCTACAATATTATTATTATTACTCATTTTATTTACTATGTGAGAACGGGTCATTTCACGATAAATTAATAAAGAAACCTTTATATCACCCGACGTTTCGACCCAGTTGCATAGGCCGTGGTCGCGGGAAGATATAAAGGTATCTATATCTTTATAAATTTATCGTGATATGACACGGTCTTATATATTAAATAAAATACATTGATAGCCAGATATTAAAAAAAATGTTTTAAGCAACTATCGAAAAACCGAAACCGAAAATTGGTGAGGTTAGAAGTTTGACATCTAATTATATATTCATACATACACGTCATTCAATCACTTCCAGTGTGGACAGAACCTCGAAGACACAATATCTCCTTGGTCACTTTTTAGCATGAATATGAATTAGATAAAGAAATGCATACCAAAAGTTGTTAGTTATATTGGGACTGTATTATTTAATTTTTATTGTTCTTTTTAATACTAGCCATTTAAAACTACATTTAGGCGATAGACTAGCCACCATTAAAAACAACAGACTATGCGATGGAAATGGAAAGAATAATATAATTTAACATTTAGATCCATACATACACATCGCGTCATTAAATCCTTTTCTAGGTAGACAAAACCTCGAAGACATGATGTTATCTCCTAGATCTATTGACTTCAATAAAATAAGACAAACGTATTGACGACCATTAACCCTTGCGGGGTAGTCAGAGGTTCAGGTGTCCATCTCCGTAATTGCGAAGGTAGTAATTCTATGGCCTCCTCGAAACCGCGTGTTGACCAGATAGTCAGTACTCAATGCTCGCCATTTACAAGCACTAACTATTACCTGTTATGGGAACATGTAGGTTCCCTCACGATGTTTTCCCTCACCGTAGCGTTCGACGCATTTCGTAACTGTATTTTTATTACTAAAATTTACATAGAAATTCATTAAACTTCATTTCCATAGGAATAATTTCCATAGGATACACTGACACTACTGAGTCAGGCCCCAAACAACTGAGCTACGTCGAATTAACTAAATTTTAATTAATTTTGGTCAGCCATAACCAAATAGTTTTCCATCTAATCTCTTTATCAATCTATCGAACAGCGTCTATACTGTATCTAATCAAAAACACACGTAACATTCCGATAATGGGCAGTTTCTCAAGTAAGGAGACAGAATATCTAACATGATAGGCTACTGAAAATATTCAAGGGTTTTTACCAACCTTAAGAGAAAACATCGTGAGAAAACACAGTTTCTCGATAATAATATTTGGACATTATTACACCAATTGAACTAAAACTTGTATTAAGGGTACTAGTCAACGTATATTTAAGAGATATTTACTTAAAATATATAGATGAATACATATATAGCATATATAATTAACGACCAGATTGGAAAGTAAAAGCGTAGTTCTTAACTTTGTCTCCACCGGGAATCGAACCGGACCTCACGATTAGCGTTCAGGCGGCTAGATCGCGTCACAGAGGTCGTCGATAATCACACCTATTTATAACATCGGTGTGAATAATTAAAATTACATTATACATTTGCGGATTGCACTAAATACTACGCGTTTACGACCATTAACCCTTGCGGGATAGTCAGAGGTTCAGGTGTACATCTCCTCAATTGCGAAGGTAGTAATTATATGACCACCTCGAACCCACGTGTTGACCAGATAGTCAGTACTCAATGTGACAGGTGGTAAGCCATGTCACCATTTACAAGCACTAAATATTACCTGTTCATGTTATTGTCGCAGTAAAAGGGTTCCAAGCTGGGTATGTGAGTTTGATGGCAATCGCAACGCTGGTCTTATGTCGGAACCCCTGAGGATCAGTGTATTTTGATGTATTTCCATGGGGTTGCGTCATACGTTGGTGATAGGTTGCTAGCCTATCGCTTAATAGCTTCTATTGGTCCCAAGTTCCTTAGTCGCCTTCTACGCCATGCCGGGAAGAACGGCAGCTAGTTAGCATTCTTTTTACGTCCCAGCTAGCACAGGATATAATAATTAATAAATAAAACTACATTAATATGTAAAAATTGGCACCATTTATTACCATTCATCCTTAACATATAAATATTTCATTAAAATAACACTGTATAACAAAACGAAGAATATACAAAAACATTTTTTACCTTATAATAAAAATTACCTATAACCGCCGAGTGTGTATGAAGGGTATGTCAATAAAGCGATATTTTGCCAGAATCTGGTAAAAAGATAATCCGTGGTACTGCCTACCCCTCTATAGGGAAATAGGCGTAATGTATATGTATGTAACTGTCTTGGCGAATGCACATAACCGTCATGGTTCCAGCATAAGATCAGCGCAGTGATTGTACTTCAATCATTGTATATATGCTGAGCTGGGACCATTTCACTGGGCAATGACATGCACATGTAGGATTTAATAACTTACTTGTATAAACTTCTTTTTTTTTCTTTTTTTAATTTCCTGTCTGTGTATGTCAATGTGTTTCTATGAATAAAGCTTATTATTATTATAATTTAATAAAATATATTTCTACGGCGAGAAAAAAACATTGTATGGAAACCGCCTATTCTTCCAAATAGGTTATAGTCAGGGCCCTTACTCCACTAATTAATTTTGACAGCCACACAACTGCGTCGCTACTGCGTTACTTCTGCGTCTCGGCTGTAAAAGTGGCACTCTGCTAATATTTTGACAGCCACAGTTGTACCTCAAAAGCGATTCAGTGGTGCTTCAGTGGCAACTCAAGTATAGAAATGTCTATAATGGAGAACCAAATATAAGGCTATTGAACTGACATTGACGGACGTTTGATTAGTGGACTAGCTTTTTTGTACTTCAGACGCAGAAGTACTTTAAATGTAGTTCGATAGCGCTTCAGTGGCCAAAATTTGTTAGTGGAGTGCCAAAAGTGTCAAATTACGGCCACTGAACTATTACAGTATCGATACTGAAGTAATATTGTGGCTAAAATGAATTAGTAGAATAAGGGCCCGGCTTCATACATGGTGATATTGAAAGCTTTCCATCACTAAATACTGACTATTTGGTGAAAACTGGCTATGGATATATACGGATGTGATTTAGGAATCGCCCAGTGTGTATGAGTGTCAATGAAGCGAAAGTGGTCTGTCAGGATCTGGACAGATGGGGATCCGTGATCTCTGCCTACCTCTACAGGGAATCAGTCGTGATTTAGAGATATGAGTAGATGTGGAAGATGAGTATGGATTTCCCTAGAGATATTTCACAAAAGAGAAAATATACTAAAAATCACTACATAATATAAAACAAAGTCGCTTTCTCTGTCCCTATGTCCCTTTGTATGCTCAAATCTTTGAAACTACGCAACGGATTTTGCTTGCGATTTTTTTAATAGATGGAGTGATTTAAGAGGAAGGTTTATATGTATAATAACATCCATTAAATAGTGGAGTAGGCTATATATTTTATACCCGTGCGAAGCCGGAGCGGGTCGCTAGTTATTTATACATACATATACATTCACGTCCTTCAATCCCTTTCGGGGTGGACAGAACCTCGGATATACATATAATATCTCCACGGTCACTTTATTGCATGAATATTGGGGTTGCGATGCCATAATGGAACATTGGTAACAGATTGATAGCCCATCGCTCAATAGATTCTATTTACCTATAGTCGCTTCCTACGACATGCCGGGAAGAACGGCAGCTAGTTAGCATTCTTTTTACGTACCAGCTAACACAGAAATATTTATAATCGCCGAATATATATACAAACTTGTATCGATTTATATATACATATTTATATAAAAATAAAATAAAATTTATTTACATTGTAATATTATTTTGTTTAGGCGATAGACTAGCAATCTTTAAGAAAAAGATACCATGCAATGCACTGGATTAAACTATATGATTTGCCATACATACATATACATTCACGTCCTTTTACCCTTTTTGGGATGGACAGAACCTCGGAAACACTATAACATCTCCTTACCACTTTAACATGAATATTGGGGTTGTGACGTCATACGCCATTAGCTAGCACTTAATCTTAAGTCACAGGTTGTCGGTCCAACTACCTTAAGAGTTTCTTCTTAGCAAAATACAATCCTATACCTAACACTGAAGAAGTAGTCGCTATGGCCGCTACTTTGGTCGATCCAATCTTTTCGCCCCACAACCATCCAGGGGGTAAACAGCTTACCGCGTGCGTTATATCCAACACCTGTTTAAAATTTACATAATAATCATAATTTACAGTCGCTAAGAGGGAAAACATCGTGAGGAAACCTGCCTATCCCTCAGGATAGGTAATAGTCAGCGATATACGGCGATACGGTTCACTACTAACGTTGGGTGCTGTCTATCTAGTGATACGCGGGCTTCGAATGACCCATACCTAACATGCCTTCGAAATTTCGGAGATGGGCATTCAAGCCTCTGACTACTCGGCCATAATAAAAAAGGGAGTGTGTATACATAAGTCGTGAAGCGTATGTATGTATGTAAAATTAATCTTTATGCAACATAACATACTTTTTGTATTTGAAGATTGACTTACACAGCACAATACAAAAAACCAATAAGCTCCCACTATGGACTGGTAAAAAGTAAAATAGAAATTTGTTTTTTAGTTATTATTTCAAGCACAAAAATTACAGTCTAAATATAATCAAAATTTAAAAAGTTTACATTTTAATGGGAGGGATGTACTTGAATGGACAGCAAATTATCAATATTTGGCTTTAGTTTCGTTAAGTATAAACGTGTACCTGTTTCAAAGCGGTCACTAGTTGAAGGTTTATCCTGATGTCCAAGTTCTTTTGGGCCTCTGAAAAGTGAGCTTCGGCTGACGTCTTCAAGCAGTTTCTACTCCATAATAAGTGTTTTAGAGAACGCAATGTTCTGTAAAGAAAAGGCATAAATGAGAATATATAGTTATAGTTTTAAGAGATTCGCGATTTATACTCATGATTAATAACTAACGGGACTTATTGCGTAAGTTTTGACAAGGCTACTGCAACGTAGCCGAAACGTCGGGTTAATAAAGGTAACTTTATGATTTAAAACTTACGCGATAAGTCCCGTTAGTTATTAATCATCGAGAATATATAGGACAATATTACGTCAATTGAACTTGCCCCTTGGTAAGTACATTTAAGACTTGTGTTAAGGGTACTCGTCAACGTATATTTAACTAATAAATAATATAGATTAATGAGACTGGATAGCAGAAGAAAAGCGTAGTTCTTAACTCTGCCTTCACCGGGAATCGCACCCGGGACCTCACGATTAGCGTTCAGGTGTACGGAGGTCGTCAAAACTTACATTATACTTGAAGAAGTCTGGCAGGGTAGATTGACGTTCAAGTGTCAATTGTGTTGTCGCGATGTTTTCTTTAGATATTACTTTACATAGTAATGACTTATTAATAGGAATATAGCTTGTACATTTATAACAATAAAAGGGTTCGAACTCAGCTGGTCTTATGTCAGAACCATAAGAAGGCAATATTAATATTACTAATCAATACATTTAAACACTTACTGTATCAAGGACAAGTATATGCCAATAGCCCATAGTGACGTGCTGAGGGTATCAAATTTATCAGCGGTGGTCTCCCGGAGCTTCAGAACCCCTACATCATGGAGCCAGATGACCTTCTCCACTGGCAGGAAGAGCTGGTCCACTACATTGGACAGCACATTCAATAACGCTACTGATTTTGACGATTCCTGAAAAAATGTGGTTTGTTAGGATCGGGACAAATAGGGATCTGAGATCTCTGCCTACCGTTCTATAGCGAATCAAGTGTGATGTATATGTATGTATGGAAAAGTGTATAGCTAAATTTATGTACATACATAAATTCACGTCTTTTAATCCCTTTCGACATGGAAATAACCTCAGATATTTAATATTCTCATAGCACACTTTATAGCATTAATATTGGGGTTGTGATGTCATATGGAACATTTGTGAACAGTTGCTAGCCTATCGCCCAATAGATTCCATATTCCCAGATATGCAGCACCTAATGAGATAGGTGGTAACCATGTCATTATTTTCACTCACTGACTATTAACGACTGGACGCCATTTGGGATCTCCACGGCGCGCTTTATGTGACTGACATTAAATTGTAATATATTATTTTTTTTTTATTTTCATAAAATAATTTTTTGTATCTTGTCATTATATTATTTTGTCAAATGTGGAATCTCAATAAAGGAATATTATAATTATTATTAACAATAGACATATAGGCATTTATCATCACTATTTAGGACTATGTTGCATATAAATTAATAAACCCATACTTACATGTCTGCCCAACCCGTATGAGAATGTACCCTTCAACGTGGGTATGTCATCGAACATCCTGAGCATCATCCTGGCATTGGAGAGGCGGGACCCAGCTGCCTGCCATGGCTTCTCGCCTTTTACACAACCGTATAACTTGCACGAATAACAGGCTAGGCGAACTACCTAGAAAAGAGATTCAAATACATACATATCGTTCCTTAGCTTACAACACCGCTTAAGCTGTACTTATTATACTGATTATATATATACTGTAGTATTATATTATCTGTGGCTTAAGTCATTTTTACCAACTTTACAGGAGACGAAAAAACTGTGCGGTTGGGACGCCAACCGACTTGAACGCTGCCACTATTTTTTGAATTACGACTTCTGATTGGCTGAAATCTATTTCATGAGACCCATGGTTTGACGCGCATTGGGCAGCTTCATGTAATTGCATTAAATTGTAAAATTTTTGACATGAGTGGTGTTGTTAGCTTAGGGACGATATTGATGCTTAAAAGGTAAATCTTCTTAATCATGAAATATCAAAATGTTCAGGAGAACTGTTAAGTTTATTTTTTTAGAAAAAAATGTAATTTGTATTTGAAAAAAAATTATTACATCCATCAATTGATATATATAATTCAATTTTGAACACACTGTTGCTTAGCTAGGTTTACCTTTAAGGATCAGTATAAATTAACATCCTTCAATCCATTTCAGGGTGGACAATACGTTCGAAACATAATATCTCCTAGGTCACTAATTAACATAAATATTGAGGTAATTAAGTCATAGAGATTTAAATGTATATGTTATTAAGAATCAACGTATTGAAATTGTTAAGAATGTCTCCAATTTGATCTGTATACTTATGGTCTACCCGGCCTAACCTGTCCAACTCTACCATCCATTTTGGCTCTATAAATTTCTTTTACAATCCTATTGGATCTGAGTGAAGCAAGAGAGATTAGTCAGGATTGTTCCAGGTGTCAATTGATAGTATTTGCCTATCTCATTAATAGATCTCTCTAATGTAGAGGTAAGTATGAATAAGGGTGACGTTACACATATCTAGAGCTGCGGAGTGTGTATGAGGATCTCTGCCTACCTCTATGTAGGGAAATAATTCTATAGTATTGGAAATATTCCTTAGAGAAATAATATCTCTTAAACCATTACTGTTCAGGGTTATTAACCCATTGCTCTTTATTATTTATATGTTATTATGAACATTAATATGTATTATGTTTCAAAGTTCAGTTTACACCTATAAACTACTATACTATTTATATATACATAAATTATTAGCTATATTCATAAATATCTATTCCCTATATATTTATATTCATAAGACAAAAATATTTTTGATGTAAGATATGACTTGAATGTCACATTTTAAGGTTCTTCATATCTCCAAAGGTTACAGAGTATTTAAGCAATACTAGTAATGTGGACAAGATAAATATTGATATATCCTTGACAGCGATGTGAACACAATTCAGAATAAAAAATGGAAATTATTATTTATTTAACACATTTTAGACAATTGCAGCTTCAATAACATCACATAAGAACTTGAATAACAATTATAACCAAAAGAATTACTTACTTTATCTCTTCCACTGTACGTATCCAATAATTCGCAAATATCTTCAACAATAGAGGACATGATAAGTAGTGATAATAAAGGAATGCAGATTAATAAATAATTTACGCTTTTGAATAAACAAGTTACTCCGATTTATTTTAAGCACATCTGAAAGTTATCACTGTATTGTCCACATCGACTACTACTTTTGAACTGGTAGACCTTGATACCACTACCTATAATTAAAACCAGATTTATACTTCCTTGAGAAATGAACTCGATTTTTTGAAAAGCAACTACAGAAATACACTGCCACTATATCGGCTGCGAAAATGAACCTGATTACAAAAGTGTAAACAATATCATCTGACGTGTGAGTTGTTGACAGACGATAATTTACCCGGATACATGACAATGTAGATTTATACCATTATGTTAGTATTTTATTATCTGTGCTATTATTACATACGTATTGTGTATTGATAATACTCATGTCCTCAATACCTTACAGAGGGTATACCACGAAATGAATACAAAGTTTGTTTACCAATATTTTGTTATTATTTCATGGGGAAAGCAGAATATTGGATGAACAACATCTCTGTAGTTAATTTTAGCTTATAACGGATTGTTCGTTATAAATGGTGTGACCTTCGCAAGGAAAGGTGTCGTTAGTTCTAGTTCATCTATAGAGTTAAGACAAATATTAAGTTTAAAAGAAGAAACGATGATGAACTAATATTGTTCATTAAAAGACATTCTTCCAAATTGAATACATAATATGTAGAACTTGAAATTAAGGTAATAAGAGATATCTAGTGATTGTTCCAGCCTGGAATTTCTAGGTGGCTATTGAAAGTCCCTACGTATCCCATACGGACGTGAAGGGGTAATGAACCTGCATTAAACTCAGCGATCAAAACGCTATACTTTTACTATTGTTGTGAAACAATGTGGACTTTAGTCAGGTTCATTAATTGTTATTGTGGTAGGCACTCACAAGTCACATCTATAAAAATGTTATGTTTTTTTGATAAACCATTGACCTTAAAATAAGACTACGTCATGTCTAACGTTTCACTAGCAACTTATTAGATCTAAATAGATAAAGAATATTTATTTACTGGTACATTACAGTCTCATCGTGAAAATAAAGACCCACAAAAATTGAATTTATTTTGAATTGAATTTTGTTTTGATGTAACTTGGAAAAGTTTATGATTACGATAATACGATTATAGTTCAATAAATTTATTTAGGTGCTTAGTTAGCTAAAATTATTGTACTAATTCATTGTGTACAACTAAGATGTGCATTTATTTAAAATGTAAAGTTTCGGAAAATATGAATAAGTAAATAATAACAGAGCTAATAACCTCAAAGATGAAGTCATTTTCAATACGTGATATTCCTGAATTCTCTAAAAAGAATAAGATTGCTGTAGTGGGAATCGTAGGGAAAACAGCAAACGGGTACTATGATAAAACTACACCGATTATTTTAAAAGCTGATACGCCAGACGTAAGTAAAAAGAAATACATTTAGAATTAGGTTTGATTACTCCTACTGTTTTACTAAATTTACGGTCTCTCAATCTCTTTCGGGGTAGACAGAACCTCGAACCATAATATCTCCTAGCATTATATTCACTTTTTAGCATTATATTTATTTGATGGGCTTAAGATGTTACATGGAACATTCGTAACAGGTTGCTAGCCTATCACCCAATTGATTCAGTTTACCCTAGTCCCTTAGTCGCCTCCTACGACATGCCAAGAAGAATGCTGCAATATCTAGTCTTTAATATAATGCTAACTATTCTCCAAGCTTTTTGTTGCAAGCTACAATACATAACAAGTAAATACTATCACCATTACTTTCATCAAACAGGAACTTGGTATACACTGCCACTGGGATGAGCGCAACAGTGTCCTGTACCTCCACTCCACGACCCACTTGGACACCAAACACATGGCGCAACTCGCTACATCTTTGGATAACCAGCTCGATGATACCACGAACGCTGATGCTTCCCACTGGTTAGTTGCTGCAGGGAAGGTGGCGATAGAGTCCTGTAAGGCGATGGCGCTGATATTCCACCTGTGCCATGTGGTTGTGCTTTGCTCGCCTACCCATGTCTTCGATTTGGGATATCTGCAGCTGTTTAAAGCTATTAATGCGTACAGGTAACTATGATAAAGTTTTTACTCTGATAGGTATTTGTAGAATAATGTGTATGTAGCAGCATTATTAGACATCAATCAGCCTATTGCAGTCCACTGCTGGACATAGGCCTCCCCAAGGGTACACCACAATACACTATCATTTTATTTACTATATGAGACCGGGTCATATCATGATAGATTTAATAAAGATATAGATACCTTATATATCCTGACGTTTCAACCCAGTTGCATAGGATGTGGTCGTGGAAAGACTGGCGTCTCGGCTAATGTCTGTCTATCCTCACAACCAACTGGGACAAATCTTTATCTTCTTGGTAACTTCAGAGGCTGGTGTATTAATGATAATAAAAATAATATAATATTTGGACATTATTACACCAATTGAACAACCAATTGAACCCTTGGTAAGTACATTTAAGACTTGTGCTAAAAGAACTAGTCAATGTATATTTTAAGAATTATATATACATATTATATATAAGATAAATACATATATAGCATATACAATCAACAACCACAATGGAAAGCAGTAAAAACGCGTAGTTCTTAACTCTGCCTCCACCGGGAATTGAACCCAGAACCTCACGATTAGCGTTCCGGCGGCTAACCGATCGCGCCACGGAGGTTGTCAAAAGATACACCATGTTGAACATTCTCCTGGTCCTCACTAGTGGTTTGGTGTAGAGAAATGTAGGAAAGTTATAGAAAAGTGTTCCAAAACTAGAATTATAGATATTTCTCAAAACTGTCACTAAAATTAGAATTTAATATTTTTAACAATTAAAAACTAAATCTAATTAAACTATATAACCCTTTCAGGTTAGAACTAGCCAACAGTACCCTAGACGCTCTGAACGAATCATCAGCCGGCACTAACTGGACCTCTAACGGCCGGCTGTGCTGCCCTCGTCTCCTGTTCCACTTCCAGAGAGCTCCGAGGCAGCTCCGGAAGTCTCCAGCTGCATTGAAGAGGCTGGAACATGCCATTGAAGATCAGCTCTACTTCATTTTTAGGAAAGCAAGGGTTATTACTAATGTATGGTGAGTCGAATCATGGTAGCAGGTATTTTATACTTACATACATGTATTACACATACACACATGTATGTATTATACATGTATGACACATTACAGTGTTGCTCTGTAGAGGGTAGGCAGAGGTCATGGTTTTATATCTATCTCGATTCTGACAAACCACTTTTGTTTCATTTACACTCGTACACCTCCTCATACACACTCGGCGACCCAGTTTTCACTAATTTACCAGTTAATTCGACGTAGCTCAGTTGTTTGGGGCTTGACTCTGTATCAGTAGGATACAGGGTTCAAATCCCGCTTTTTATTCCGTGAAAGATATTTAAAGTGCACAGAAATTTGGAGTTCCTTTTTTCGTCAGCTACCTTTGACAGACTAGCCACTTGTAGTAGTGTTGTAGTTTGTTCATATAAGAAGTGTAGTTATTATCCTCAACCATAATATTACATACTTACATATATTAATGTCCTATAGTCCCTTTTGGGGTAAAAAATATAAAATCTCCTAGGTCACTTCTTATCATGAATATTGGGGTTGCATGTCATTATGGGACATTGGTGACAGGTTGCTAACCCATCGCCCAATAGATTCCATTTACTGCCCTTAATCTGGAATCTAAATTACTTTAAATTCAATCATAATATTTCATTTAGCGCAAAATCCCTATTCGCAATACCAAAGAACGAAGAATTTGTCTACATAAACTCTGGCGCAGAAGCTACCCATGCCCAGGACATCAGCTCCCTAGTCCAAGGGCTGGTGACTATGTGCTCCGGAGACAACCCTGGCCTCAGCAGTGAACGGCAGACCTTCAAACAGTTCCTGGAAGGTCATTTGGACCTCGCCTTTGGAGATGGCTTTGATGACAATGTGGGGAAATACGCAATGAGTACTTCTTTCTTTGAGGTGAGTTTTTTAATAGTAAAAAGCGTTTATTTACAGCCACAAAAACATACACAATACAAAACGTTTACAATTAAAACTTACAAACTAGGGGATAAAACTTGTGCATGTTATTGTCGTAGCAAAAGGGTTCCAACTGATAGCAAACGCAACGCTGGTCTTATGTCGGAACCATTGAAGGGCAACGTTTATATTATGAAGAATAGTGAAATAGTGTATAAGATAAATATTCAAAATAAATATATAAATACATATGAAATTTAACTAAGATATGAAAACCGATATACACTCTACAATACAATACAATATGGTTAGTTAAAAAATAGTATAAATATATTTATATAGATAATTTATAATTAATATATACAATGTATTATAATAAAGTCAAGTCGCAACACGAAATCAGTGGCTAGTTCGACGGGCAACAGAAGGAGCAAGGGCTTTAGAGGGCTAGGTAGTTTGAGGTGATTGAGGGACTAAGATATGGTGTTGTGGTTTTGACACAAATTGGATTAAAATGGGAGAGACATTGAGGCAGATTGCATTCTCATAGGATAACATTATTATATTCGATTAAATATTTCCGGAGTTTCTTGTTGGTTCGTTCTCCGAGGCAGGGCTTCCGAACCAACGGTAGAATTTCAATGCTAAGAGACAACCAGTGTCAGGCAAATGTTTTGACTTTCAATGAATGTACTGTACTTGTACTTATGTTGAATAAAAACATTTGACTTTGACTTTATTAAGAATCGCAATGTAAATACATTAATGATAACTATATGCTGATTACTATGGTGAGGGAAAACATCGTGAGGAAACCTACCTGTTCCCGAATTCTGTATCAGTAGGTACAGGGTTCAATCCCGCTTGAGCGTGTACCAATGGAAATGAAGTTTAATGAATTTCTATGTACATTTACGTAATAAAATTACGTAATATTTACGAAATGCGTCGAATACTACGGTGAAGGAAAACGTTGTGAGGAAACCTACCTATTCCTCGAACAGGTAATAGTCAGAGCTAATAACACCTGTCACATTGAGCACTGACTATGTCGTCAACACGTGGGTTCCAAGTGGCCATAGAATCACTACCTTCGCAATTACGGAGATGGACACTCGAACCTCTGACTACACCGCATGGGTCATGAAATTGTGAGACGACCGGGTCATATCACAATAAATTAATAAAGATATCCGATTACCTTTATTTTGCCCGACGTTTTTAGCATCGTTAGCATCGTGATATGACCCGGTCTCTCATAGTAAATAAAATGAGTATAAATCGCGAGTGTTTAAAAATAACTATGAAATTGTTTGTTTGATAAAGAAGAAAATTAATTTCCGATTGACTAACTAACAACCATTGCAAACCATGACTGCTAGTGGTCACTCAATCTCTATCAACACCAAAACATATTACATCCGTACTATTCTTTGACGACCTCCGTGGCGCGATCGGTTAGACGCCTGAACGCTAATCGTGAGGTCCCGGGTTCGATTCCCGGTGGAGGTAGAGTTAAGAACTACGCTTTTCTTCTGATTTCCAGTCTGGTCGTTGATTATATATGCTATATATGTATTTATCTATATATAATAAGTATATATTTCTTAAATATACGTTGACTAGTACCCTTAACACAAGTCTTAAATGTACTTACCAAGGGGCTAGTTTAATTGGTGTAATAACGTCCTACAATAATATTATTATTACTATACTATACTATTTCAGCTACCCTCAGCGCAATCCTGGCGTGAAGCAGCTCAATGCCTCACGCCCATCTACCTAGATACGGAGGTAGACAGTGTCGCAGCAGACGATAATACCACGGCCTTGTATAACAGTCTGGCGACCGATGTGCGATTCTCTATGGCCAGGTGTGCTAAGGTAAGTATTCATGCTAACAAGTGACCTAGGAGATAGATATCCGAGGTTCTGTCCACCCCTTAAATGAGAATGTATATGTAATGTATACTAGTGACCCGCTCCGGCTTCGCACGGGTATAAAATATATAGCCTACTCTACTATTTAATGGATGTTATCACACATATAAACGTTCCTCTTGAATCACTCTATCTATTAAAAGAACCGCATCAAACCCGTTGCGTAGTTTCAAAGATTTAAGCATACAAAGGGACATAGGGACAGAGAAAGCGACTTTGTTTTATATTATGTAGTGATATATATACACACACATATATACATATATATAAAATTGACTAACTCCGTGGCGCGATTGGTTAACCACCTGAACGCTAATCGTGTGGGATTGATTCCCGGTGGAGGCAGCGTTAAGAACTAAGATTTTCTCTACTTTTCTTTACTCTATGGCCAGATGTCCAAAGGTAAGTTTCGGTTACCGAAATTAGTCTAGGTCGAGTTCGGTGATCGAATGTTTATAAAAGTTTTAAGGCACTTAAGTCCATTTTTTAGTTTTTAGTAATTTTAAATGGAAAATAATTAAAAAAACATAATAAATACTGAAATGTGCACCAAAATATAGCTAAACGCACACCAAAGGTTAGGTTTGGGTTGAGACTGTAATATTTTTGTGTACAATTCAGTATTTTAGGGGTGCATTTTCGTGTTATCTGATGTTTTGTTAAACAATACCCATTTTAAATTAATAATGAAATGTTTAAATAATACAATTTATGAGACTATCTTGTTTTAATCGTATTTTTTCTCGGTATGTTGTAATAGGTAATTCATATACCTATAAAGATATATAAGTCCTAGTCTTGCATGTCATAAGAGGCGACTAAGGGACTAGGTCTAAATGGAAGCTATTGGGCGATAGACTCACAACCTGTCACCATTGTTTTATATGACATTGCATTGAGTATTGTGTATTCATGCTAAAACGTGACCTAGGATATATCTCCAAGGTTTTGTCCACCCCAAAAGGGATTAAAGGACGTGAATGTATTTAACAGTAAGTGTATTTGTTACTTCGAATTTATAGAAATTTCAAACCCCATTTTATATAGTAGTAATATATTCACCTTTTCAGTGTAACCTTCCTTTTGACGGATTATGAACCTTTGTAATGAATATTTTTATTATAATGCTTGCAGGTACTACCGATAGCACAGGCCTCATACGCCGAAGGTCTCCCTTCGCATTACTCCAGCCAGCAGCATATTCATAAGGTAAGGCAAATATGCCATATATTTTATTTATGTATCTATATGTAATAAGTATATATTTCTTGAATATATGTTGACTAGTACCCTTAACACAAAACTTAAATGAACTTAGCAAGGGGCTAGTTCAATTTGTGCTATAGTGTCTCGATAATTATTAATATAATTCCTAAAACTACCCTGCTAGCCATACTAGTCTTGAAGTATATGTATGTTTTGACAACCTCCATCTACCTGAACGCTAATCGTGAGATCGCGGGTTCGATTCCCGGTGAAGGTAATGTTAAGAAGTACGCTTTTCTACTGTTTTCCAGTCTGGTCGTTGATTATATGTACTAATATGTATGTACCTACATATAATAAGTATGTATTTCTTCAATATACGTTGACTAGTACCCTTAACACAAGTCTTAAATGAACTTACCAGGGTTTTAGTTCAATTTGCGTGATAGTGTGCTAAATATTATTATTGTTATCAAAATCGCATCAAATTATAAGTATTTGTGAATTTATCATGAAAAAGATAATAGTCGACACATGTACATGGTCATAAAACAGCACCCGTTACGGTGGGTACAGACTACACTATTCCTCCCCGCTTGATAAGGACAAGTGATTCTATGACTATTCCGCAAGAAAATAAAAGAGATAATTTTATTGTAAAAAATATAGTGCTACACTATATTGTGTACGTGTGTACTTTATTATAACAATAACATACCAAATCTTAATTATTCATAATGAACGAATCATTCAATCCTTCTTATATTTGTATTATATTTCTTTCGTTCATTCTTTACCATTCACTCACTCATTCGTTCACAGTTGTCAATGGCGATGACAGTTCTCCAAACAATGGCGCGAGGACCGGCCGCCGCAGGCTCAGCACGGAAGCTGCGTGAGCACTGCGACGCTATGTGGCGACCGCGCCGGCTGTGCGAGGCCCGATCTCTTACATACCATCTGTGTATTGAACCTGTGCAGTAAGTATCAATGCTACGTTTGTTGTTATATAAGTCTTGTTTATAATTCGACGTAGCTTAGTTCTTTGGGGCTTGGCACTGTATCAGTGGGTACAGAGTTCAAATCCCGCTTGAGCATGTACCAATGGAAATGAATATCTATGTACATTTTCGTAATAAAAACTCATTTACGAAATGCATCGAATTATACGGTGAGGGAAAACATCGTGAGGAAACCTACCTGTTCGTCGAACAGGTAATAGTTAGTGCTTGTAAATGGCGACATGGCTGATCACCTGTCACATTGAGTACTGACTATCTGGTTAACACGTGGGTTCGAGGTGTCCATAGAATTACTACCTTCGCAATTGCGAAAATTGAGAAACCAGTGGTGTCTCTTTCAATCTATACTTTTCCTAAATAAAGTAAAAATAAAAAAATATACTTAAGTAAGATTTAGCAGAGACATCTATAATTTAAATTACTATAAATATTCCCATGCTTTTGGAAGGAGGCAAAAAATATGCTGGACTCAATTGTAAAACCTTTTATCTGTTTCTGTACCATAATTCTTGTAATAAATATATTGTTTGTTTGTTTTTGAACTGTAAAATATATTCTGTTCATCTCTTTTATATTTTGTTTTGTTCCAAACATTAATTATGTTTATCGTAAGATAACCTAACCACAGATAATATAATACTCCTAACCTTAGACTTTTTTAAACTGTTTTTGTTCGTCCCAATTTCCTTCTCTTTCTTTCCCTTACTTAACCATTTACCCCCCCCCCCTTTCTTTCTCTGTCATTACATATACCTATCTCCCTTCCACAGCGACGCGTCAAAGGAGCATTCTTCAGGCGTCCGCTACGTGTCCGCTTGCAACTGCGGGCGAAGTCGCGCGGCCCGTGAAGACCCCTACACGGTGCGTGCAGCTAACTTCACGTTCTACACGCTGGCGGCGAGGGACTGTCCCGGTTGTGACAATCTACCCTCATATGAGTTCCCAGTGTTTGAACCTAGCACTGCCAATTATAAGTGAGTGTAAATAGATACGTATATTCGCAAGAAAACATTAGAGCGGCTGTAGCCCAGTGGGTGAGAAGTCGGACTTTTAATGAGTAAAAGTTTTAAGGTTCGAATCCCGACTCTGGCATGTACCAATGAATGAAATTTATATATGTGTGTACATAATTTACAGTCGCTAACGGTGAGGGAAAACATGCTGAGGAAACCTGCCTATTCCACGGGATAGGTAATAGCCAGTGCCTATATACGTCGATGCTGTTCACTACCTATCACGTTGGGTGCTGTCTATCAAGTGAAACGCAGGCTTCGAGTGACCTATACCTAACATGCCTTCGAAATTTTGGAGATGGGCACTCAAGCCTCTCACTACCCTGCCATAATAAAAAAAGGGAGTGTGTACATATACAAGTCGTGAAGCGTATGTATGTACAAAAAGACAAACGCGTTCACGATCATAAACCCCTGCCGGGTAGTAAGAGGTTCAGGTTTCCAATACCGCAATTGCGAAGGTAGTAATTCTATGGCCACCTCGAACCCACGTGTTGGCCAGATAGTCAGTACTCAATGTGACAGATGGTATGCCATGTCGCCATTTACAACATTCACGTACTTAAGTTTTAAGTACTCTATTACCCTGGTTTGTTCTCGTTTATGTACAAGTGAAACCTGGGATTGAAACCAAAAATTAATCTATTAATTTATCTAACTATACTTACACCGCACGTACGTAAACTGAGAAGAAATAACAATTATGAAATTTAGGATTATTTTTGATGTTTAATCTACGTATGTGACGATAATGGCAAAGTTCACTAGCCCCTTCGGAGGTGAAGCGGTGAATCGAGTTTATATGGCGATAGGCTAGCAACATATTACCAATAATCTTATCAATGCCATCACAATCCTGATATTCGAAAAGCACATAACAAACTAACGGGACTTATCGCGTAAGTTTTTATATAATAAAGTTACCTTTATTAACCCGACGTTTTTGAGTCTGCCCGTGACCATGGCTGCTGCAACGTAGCCGAAACGTCGGGTTAATAAAGGTAACTTCACTACATAGTATAAGACAAAATCGCTTTCTCTGTCCCAGTGCCTTTGTATGCTTAAATCTTTGAAACTACGCAACGGATTTTGATGCGGTTTTTTTTAATAGATAGAGTGATTCAAGAGGAAGGTTTATATGTATAATAACATCCATTAAATAGTGGAGTAGGTTATATATTTTATACCCGGGGGTCGCTAGTTATTATATAAAAACTAGTTATTAATCATGAGTATAAATCGCGAATCTCTTAAAACTATAAGCATATAGTAATATATATCTATGTAACTATCTCACCAGACCAGCTTCACTCCGCGGCGCCTCAAGTCAGGAAGCAGTGCAGCCGCCGCCTGACGCAGAGGCCTCGTCAGAACCCTGGTCAGGATCCGGGGACAACCTGTCAGGCCCTGACGCTGGTACCCCTAAGGCACACTCGCCTGGCGCCTACGACGTGGTGCCTGTCACGGAGAATAGTAATAGTGGTATGTATTGAAAGAAAGAACTTTTTTTTTACGAAAATACTAAATTTACTAATATAATCTATAAAGCTGAAGAGTTTCTTTGTTTGTTTAAACGAGCTAATCTCTGTTAGATAGACCATTTATTGAGGAAGGCTTTAGGCTATATAACATTACCCAGCTACTGATAGGAGTAAAGAATATAATTCAAATTATAATTACAGTGCCATCTATGAATCATGCAATGAAAACTTCTGAAAAAATAAAAATGTGACAAATTATAATATCTCCTGGGTAACTTTTTAGCATGAATATTGAGATTGTGATGTTATATCGAATATTAGCCACAGGTTGCTAGCCCATCCTCCAAATGTTCCATTGAGCCTAGGTCCTTAGTCGTCTCCTACAACATGACGCGAAAAACGGCAACTAGTTAGCTTCATTTTTACGTCCCAGACACAGAACACAGAACGGGGATTCTCTTAGTACAGTCATAGCCAATATATCCTTTTACTGCCACGAGAAAGAAATACAACTGATCACCATTCAATTCAGCAAGGGACAATTCTACCAAATAATTACAACCTATACCTAAATTATATTTTATTTTCATGGCGGCTGCGTCTCGGTAAACGTAGTGTAAGACGTGCTACTTCGACCGGAAAAGGTCGCTGGTAGTGATTGGCTGAGGGCCACAAGTGATCGTGTTTTATGTACCCTTGGGGAGGCCTACGTCCAGCAGTGGACTGACATAGGCTGATTGATTGATATTCATTCCAGACCGCCCCCTGATCCGCCAACCCTCAACCACGGAATACCTGCCAGGCATGCTGCACTCAGCGTCTCCCCCTGGCCTATTACCAGCGCACTCCAGCTGGTCCCTGGTCTGCTTGGGAGCATCCTCGCTGTACAGCCACGCTGCCGGTCTACCGGAGCATCTGCAGCCAGGGTTCCTGCCGCTCACCAACTTCCTGCTGCCGTGGGACTGCGCTGTCAGGTAATGGGGGAAAAGTGGAGATAAACTATAATATTATTTAACTAAATATTCAATGTTGTTAGTAAAAATTGTATTAATCTATTGTATTATGCGTTTACCCAGAGCGTGCACAAATGTCAAATTGACAAAAATTTCATTTTACGTCATACAAAAGAAAAAACAGTAAGGTCAGCAAAAAAGGTACATTTAAAAAAAAATGTTTTAACATAACATAAATTAAAAACTTTTGACATAATTTTATTTTGTAAAATACTACATATAACAAGCCAGTTTTTGAACTTAAAAACCAGGAGTTAATATAAATATTTAAGCTAGATTGTCATTTTTGTGGCGCATTTATTTGTTGACCTGCTGACCATACAATATGACGTCATATAAAGTCATTGTCATTTTGACTTTTGTGCACGCTCTGAGTGAACGCATAATACGATATGAATTTAGTCAAATTAATTACAGGAATTTGAAATGATCACAAAGATTTTTTGATGATTATAAACATAAACCTACCTACCTATCCCGTTGTGTGCCGTCTATCAAGTGAAACACAGGCTTTAGGTAACTAAACCTTACATTCGATTAAATATTCTGATTTTGTTACGCAGTCGTCCGGAGCAGGCGGCGGTATGGCGTACGCAGTCGACTCGCGGCCGCGGTGCTAAGGCGACCTCCTCACACCCCCTCACCGTGAAGATCTTCATCGGCTTCGAGTACGAGTGCCATAGAGGACATAGGTATGTCATAGGAGAGGATGAATACCATAATTATATATAGATTGATAAATTTATCGTGACTTGACCCGGTCTCACATAATTAATAAAATGAGTATAAATCGCGAGTGTTTAAAAATAACTAGAGGATGAATAGTTTGACTTTTGCGTGATGTGATGTTTGTGAAGTTTTCGTGAGCCTGTCAATAATGGCGTCCCGGACAACACCGTCAGGTTGTAGTCTGTTCTAATCCGACATGATTGTAATATTATGTGCAATGAAAAAAAGTATAGTAGTTAGGCTCGTAAAAAATAATATGTAAATAACTACGCTATTTGTGACTTGAAAAGAAAATGCGCTGTTCGCTTTCTGAGATATCGTAAGCGACGAAAAGGGTCTTTTTGATCTTTTCTCGCGTTAGCTGGGACGTAAAAATAATGTTAAATAGCTGTTGTTCTCATAGGATAGGAGTAAATGGAATCTATTGGGCGATGGGCCAACAATCGCCAACCTACAATCCATATGACATCACAACTCTAATATTCATGCTAAAAACTGACCTGAAAAGTGAGAAGATATTATATCTTCAATGTTCTGTCCTACCAAAGGGATTTAAAGACGTCGCTTTATACATATGTATAATCTCTCGTGTGCGTCTTGTAGTAAAATATTTTAGTGAAGTGGAAGAGCGGTTACGTAAGGGGCGGCCCAATAAACATATAACAGTCAGATAGATGCTATATTGAAAAAAGGTGACGTTAGGAGTACCTATAACCGCCGAGAGTGTATGAGAAGATGTATGAGTGTCAATGAAGCGAAAGTCATCTGTCAGGATCGGGACAAATGGGGATCTGTGAGCTCTGCTTACCGCTCTACAGGGAATCAGGCGTGATGTGTATGAGAAGATGTATGAATGTCAATGAAGCGAAAGTGGTCTGTCAGGATCGGGACAAATGGGGATCCATGTTAATGTTCAGCATGAATGCATGGGTCGTGATGTTATATGAAACATTGGTGACAGGTTGCTAGCCTTTAGCCCAATATAATCCCCCTAGTCCCTTAGTCACCTCCTACGACATGCCGGGAAGAACGGCAGCTAGTTTACATTCTTTTTACGTCCCAGTTGCGATGTGTATGTATAAAACAAACGCATTCACGACCATTAACCCTTGCGGGGTAGTCAGAGGTTCAGGTGACCATCTCCGCAATTGCGAAGGTAGTAATTCTATGGACACCTCGAACCCACGTGTTAACCAGATAGTCAGTACTCAATGTGACAGGTGGTCAGCCATGTCGCCATTTACAAGCACTAACTATTACCTGTTCGTCGAACAGGTAGGTTTCCTCACCATGTTTTCCGTCACCGTATAATTCGATGCATTTCGTAAATGTGTTTTTATTACGAAAATGTACATAGAAATTCATTAAAATTCATTTCCATTGGTACATGCTCAAGCGGGATTTGAACCCTGTACCCACTGATACAGAGCCAAGCCCCAAACAACTGAGCTACGTCGAATTGTGAAATGTGTATGTATGTATTTTGATTTTTTAGGTTCATGATGGCGTCCCCTGACATAGTGGTCTCAGGGAGTTCCTGCGGCGGCTCCAGTGCGGGGGCCAAGCTGGCGGCCAAAGACATGCCGGTGTACGCCCCCTGCCCCTGCCAGGGAGCCCGCAGCGCGCCCCCTGCTGCGCTCACGAGGATCCACGTGGTTACGCCCAAAGCGCCTGTGCATGTTACTTTGGATCCTAAGGTATGGTGGTCTTGAAGGTCATTTGTAGCAATAGGAGTGAGTTCGAAGATTATAAAGAGATATATTACTAGCAACATCATGAAGAAGTGCTTTGTTAAAATGAGCGACAAATCTTTTCCAAGAAACAAAACCTCTGTAATGAACTAATCTCTGTATTGGAAAAAACTCTTATTTGACACAAAACTCCAATAAAAATGTGGTGTGTCAAGAATTACAGAAATCACTGATGAGATGTTCCTTAAGTTCAGGCTATCCCGAAATGAATAGTAGAAAGGATGATAAGGCGTATAAGTAATAGTTCCTGTAGTCTGCAAATTGAATTGCAATAACGAATCTAAAAATTTACTTCCATGGGAATACTTATGAAACTTATTTCAAATTTTACGCCTCACTAATTTCACACTATTATTTCAGGTGCAACCAGTATTCAACGGTCCAATTTTCGTACCCCAATCGGTGAACGATCCGCTGATCAAGCTCTCCGCATCTGCGTACTGGATTTTGCGTCTACCCTACATTTACAGCGGAGAAAGAGGTCCCTTGCCTCGGCCGACTTCAGCGCCGCCTGGTGGCAGAATTCTAGCCCCAGTTTTCGGATTGGCCGATTGATGGAAAAATATGTGAATGGCGAATTGAAATGGTCCCGGGTGAAGGTCGTAATGACACTAGCTGCTTTTAAAATGGTGGCTCCGGGTGTTGATGGTTTCCCGTTTGAGATGAATCGTCAAAACTGCTTGGCGAATTAAGTGATATGATGAAGGATTTTCTGTCACTTTAATTCGTGTGTATGTCAGTAAGGGGTAACGTTGAATTATGCAGATGATATACATTGTAAGACCTGTATTCTTATTGGTTTCGAAGGACCAAACATATAAATAAAGTATTTAATAATCTAATGTTTGTTTTATTATTCTTACACGCTTTTTTTCGAGTGTAAAAAGGTGTTTCTCTGCCTAACTATCTACAGGGAATCAGGCGTGATATGTATGTATGAAAAAAGGTAAAAACCTAAAAAAAAAATTATGCTACATGTTAAAAAAACATTGTCTCGTACACAAGTAGGTATGCCATCAAAAAAATCGTATTCGTAGTGAAAACAACGAGGCCTCTTAATCATGTTAAAATATAATATCCTTACCTTCTTTAAAAAATAGGTTTAGCCCCTTAGATCAATTAAAAAATGTGTACTAAAAACAGATTTTTTTGCATTGGAACTAGAAATATTAAAAGAAAAGCGCCTATATACTATACTTAATAAAAAATCTAAAACAGATGACAGGTGAAAAGTGTCAAATTTCTCTTTTAAAAAACAAGAAATTTGTCACTTGCTATTCCACAAGAACTGCACACTGTTACTTAATTGATATGGAACTAATATTTTGCAAAAAGTATTAGCTGACTTTGGCCCCTGATTTCTTTAGTCACCTCTTACACCATGCTCCAGGGGCAGTTACGTTTTATTCATATCCTGAAAAACTATCAACATACATACGTTACACATCACACCCGATTCCCTGTAGAGGGTTAAGCAAAGATCATGGATTCCTTGCCCCGATCCCGACAAACCATTTTCGCTTCATTGACACTCATACACGCTCGGCGGTTCTAACGTCACCATTTTTCAATATGAGAGCTATAGTATTTGAAAAAAAGAGCCAAAATAAATAAATAGAAAACGACGTATTTTCCGACAGTGCATGCTTTTTTTCAATATTTTTCCTAGGTCATAAAATACATATTAATGAACGTATCCAAAATTCGCAAAGATCCCTGATCATAAATAGTTTCAGGGGTATCTGGGTGAATTTAAAAATTAAGATATCTATTTAAAATTTTAAATTCTTCGCAGGTAGTCAAATAAAAAAAAATAGACAGTTATGTTACATACCTACATTTACGTCCTTAAATCCCTTTCGAGGTGGACAGAACCTGAATCAGATACGTGTAAACGTCTCCATGATCACTTTTTAGCATGAATATTGATTCCATATGGAATATTGCTAACAGGATGCTAGCCCATCGCTCAGGCACATTTAAACTATTTCACTCGGACACCACTAGTCCCAAACATGCCGAGAAAAACGGCAGCTAGTTATCATTCTTTTTACGTCCCAGCTATCACGGGACATAATGTTTCAAAAGTACCATCAAATAATTTAAATCAATATTTTGAATTTAAAAATACGTTATATTGTAAACTCATGTTGTGGGTATTTATAAAAAATTACAGTTAATTAAATTTTAAATATAATAACTGTCTTTTATTTTTAATCACAACCCCAATATACATGCTAATAAGTGACCAAAAAGAAGTTTTCATGTACAAAGCTCTGTCAAGCCCGAAAGGGATTAAAGGACGTGAATGTATATTTATGTAATTGATTATTGGGCAAACACAATTTTTGTCGTAGGAGGCGACTAAGGGAGCAAAGATTGGGAATCTTTTGATCAATGGGTTAGCAATCAATTTTCGATGTCTTTACCATAATCCTGATAGTTCTGTAGTGGTTTAGTCCATCCCGGAAGAGATTAAACCACGTGAATGTATGTGTGTATGTAATCTCAGCCCCTTATTAATTAACTTACCATTTTAACTCAATGTCTGCCGATATTATGATTACCCCGTTGAAATATAAACAAATTGACAATATACAAATACGTTATGTAATACTTATGAAATTTATTTATAATCTTATAAATGAAAATAGGGTAATTCTTTAAAATATCGCTAATAATGAAATTAAAGTCAGTTTCCGCCGCATTTTCACCAGTTTCCGGTATTTATAATAATTGACCAGTAAAATTTTTGTATTGAAAAATGCTTGCATGAATTTGGTAACAACTTTTTATAATTTTGTACTTATTTACTACTTTTTCATTGATTTTAGGTTTGTTTTGGATATGTTAATATTATTTAAAAAATAAAACAATAAGACATAATTATTTCAATTTATGTTATAATTCAATTCACGAATTTTTATTATAATTACATATAGTTTTGACTTGTTCAATTTACTTAAAATATTAAAGGAACAAACTTGACTCTTGTAGAGCAATACTTATCAGAACTTCCGGTGCATTTTCCGAACGCAAACTTTTCTTGCTTTTTATTACATCCGCCATTTTAAAGCGGGAATTTCTCAAACATTATTTTCCACTTTTATCACCCACACACATGATCTTACACTAAAATAACGCGAGAATACATATCCCTTTACGTTTTTAATGCCCAAAATAGCTAATTTTAGTAAAATTGAGCTTTTTTAACCAATTTTATTGGAAGGAAATGGATATTTTTTTCCGTGGTGGGGATGAGAGTGGTGGGTGGTTACCCTTCGTGGATCGGAGTCTGAAATGATTATGTTCAGTCTGCTTGGAGCCGCGCCCGCGCCCACACGTTTCCAAAATCCCTGTCCGTCTGAATTTTGACAATCCTGGGTCGAAGTTATGCCCTTGCTGCATCAAGTAAGTTCTTTCGCAAGCTTTTTAAAGTTTTTTTTATACTCTTCGGGGCTATGATTTGGTGATTTTACTGTTCATATTCGAAGAGATTTTCTTAAGTTTTCTTTATATTGTAGTTAGGGGGTAGTTTTAGGTTTTTCCTTTTACGGTTAAATTTTATGAAAAGTTTTCTAATTTCTACAAATGCAGTTTGGTATTTCATTCATTTAAGTTATAACGTTTTTTACCATTGCTAATATGTGAATCATTTTCAAATAATTTTCTTAAACAGGCGTAGTTATTGAATATTCTAATCTGGGCTAACTTGGTGTAAATTTTTACAATTCATAATATATGAAAATCGGGTACTTAGTTTGCTTTACAAATTTTGGTTGTTCATTATTGGATTAAGGTTGAATAAATCTTTAAATTTTTACAACCAAATTTCATCACTGATGTAAATTTCAATATTCGTTTCGGGGTAGGTAGTATATTTTAAAAGGAACGTTGATTTATTTAAAGATGTTGTAGCGCATATTTTACTTGTTCCGTAAATTCGAGAAATTAATAAGTGATTACAGCATTTATATTCTTTCTCGGATCCTGGAATATTAAAGCTTAAAAATATTAATTATTTTTAAAATTAAGGCCGTGCGTGTACAAATAATATATTTATGTATTAATGTTATTATTGAGCGATGAACTATTAGTATCTTGAAATTTTAATTGTTAATTGATAATGACAGGGTTTTAAGATCTACGGTACGTGTCTAAAGATTCAAAGGCTGTGGTCAGTCATTTTTGCTAGGTGCATGTATGTAGGCTTTTAAATTATATAGTAATTGACACTTTTCACTAGATAATCCGACACAGTACTAGTTATTTTATATCGCATTGTATATTATTACGACAAAGTAATATTTAACTGTTTTTTTAAATTCTGATAAACTTTTAATGTAGCGTATATTTTTGCCGTCACTATCCCAAATCGAAAATTACTTTTAAAATTTTAAGGTACATAAGGTACCGTACACGTACAATATTTATTTAACTAGTCTACACCCAGCGTGATTAGTCATCTATCTTTCCCTCTGTCGCATTAAATCCTCAAACGCCGATAGTCGCCTATTAGTCACTTCACTACATAGTATATAACAAAGTCGCTTTTTTGTCTCTATGTCCCTTTGTATGCTTAAATCTTTGAAACTACGCAACGGATTTTGATGCAATCTTTTTTATAGACAGTGATTCAAGAGGAAGGTTTACATGTATAATAACATCCATTAAATAGTGGAGTAGGCTATATATTTTATACCCGTGCAAAGCCGGAGCTGGTCACTAGTTTTCTAATAAACCCTTGTTGCAGGATAACGCCTGGGGTGCCGGTGGGGGGAATGCCCCTCCAGACAGGATGCCAGTGACTGACTATTTGGGGGTCGAGTCCACCAGGCTCATGGAAACCTCCGTCGTCGTGCCTGCCCCGGTTTCTAGGGTAAGTGGCCGTGATTTTAGATTAGATTTATTTATTACACTGCAACAATGTCATATCAAAATAAAATACAATTAATACATGTCCAAAGTTACAATGATCGTCATATATAAAAATAAAATGAAAATGTCAAAATAAAATAATAATAATAATGTCACTGATAGTATATGTATACAAAAATAATTAATATATAACAAATTTAAAATACGTTAAGTACATCGGCACTCTTTCGTCATACTCTTTTACAGAGTAAAACGCACTTTCCAGCAAAGAATTTCTTCAGTCGGGTGGCAGAAAGTTTCGTTCGTGAAGTTGACTATAACAAATACTAGGTACAGTTTTTTAAGGGTTTGAAAGTTGTGCACAGCCTGAATGGGATTAATGTGTATAGACTTTGTATTTTTTTCAAGTAACCAATTTTAAAGTAATACGAGAAAATTTTGTTCCTAAATGAGTTGACAATGTCGTACTACGTAATTTTTTTATATTTTTATTTAACATTTCACTGTTTAATGGTGAATAAATATCATTTTTACAAAAATAATTCAAAATTACAAAATACTTTCCTGAATATTTCATTTTTGACTAGTAAATTGTTCATTTTGTAATAAGAGAAGTATTTATAAATTTTGGACGTCATAAACTACGATTTACGCTGTGCTGTATTGCATTATTTTTCTATTTTGCTATACATATTTCATTTCATTTCTGTATATGCTACCGCGTTCCGGTACTAATCGCCGTTAAAACACATGGGTCTATGATACGTATTATATCTAGACGAGAAATTTCAGGATACAACACAAAACCAACTTAGTCTATAAGTTCAACTTTTGTATGCACAATCCTCCCCTCGAAGAAATAACACATGTTTCCGGTGGCAATAATTCTCGCGCTGAATAAGTTTTATTAGTCTCTTTATAATTCCATGGGCTTTTCGAGCACCATGGACCAAAGGAATTGGTGTACAGAATGCACTTTTTTACACATTTTTTTATTCTGTAGATATGGTTTTGCTATTATGACTTGTTTGTTAACAATGTGGTGATACAAGTTTTGAATAGCCCCAGTGGTCTGTTTTGCTATTATACGATTTCTGACCATTTACCATTTTGTGGTGATTGAAGTTTTGAATAAACACTGTTATGCTAAGGTCACTGAGGTCCTTCGACTTTTAAAGCCACATTTTATTGAAGTTTGTATCTAACGTAAAGAGTTATGTGTCAATCGCCGTTCAGATATTATTCGGATAATATTTAATAGGAGGCTCTACGTTGTAGAGTTTAACTTATTATATATGTTATATAACTTGTTGTTTCTTATTTTGTTGTATATTAATACAATGTATATTAATGGTTGTATAATGGGATTTCTTAGAATGCCTTATGGTTTTGCGTGATAAGTAGAGGTGTATGAAAAAATCTATGTATTTTGTCTTCGCAGCTTTCTATATATTTTAAGAAATGTCGAATAGGAAAAATATATCAAATGTTTGAATATTGCGCTTGTCCTCTATTAAACTACCTTAGCATATTGATACAATTTCCGATAACCAACACTTACTACTCTCAAATCTTGCGGTCCTTAAACCTTTTTTTATTCCTTCTAATAGAATTTTCCCATCCTATTTCCGTCATAAAGCCGTCATTCTGTGTCCCAGTCTTTATAGGCTGTGTTCCGGGCAGTCTATCTCGGAGGCAGTTAGCGCTGGCAGGGGCTCGTGCCAAAGTTCATCCCATATTATGGGGCACAGCTGCCAAACAATCACTGCCGATGGCCAACCGCTTTTTAAGTACACTTGTACCAAGTTTTGAACTATCAAAGTTGCGAATCGGTGACGTCAGTTAGTGATGACTGGTTAGGTGGGAAAAAGTTAATCGAAAAGAGGGTTTAATGTGTCCACGATTAAGATGTGTGTAGGTCGTAACAGACAATAGAACCTACTTTTGCGGTTGGGAACTAAATAAGTAATACTCGGTAATATTGCGGATACAGGCAGTGTTTACAATCCGAAAGACTGGTTTCTTTACGATGTGTTCCTTTAAAATTAAAGCGGGTTGTCAAGATGTATAGGAATATTAAATATGTTATGTTATGGCTCTTGCTTAAACTAGGAATTCTTCTAATAAATAAGAATTGCAGTCTCCACTCTCTTTATCTTAATACCTTTTTTTACGCAAGAATACATTCTAACATATTCCATTGGAACTTAGATAAATTTTCAGGCTTAATCCACTCGTTCGGCAGGGAGGTTCATATTAGTTTGATTTTCAGTAGTCCACACTACGTTGTAAATGATTTTTTGTTTCATATCCATCGTTACTGCAT
The DNA here is from genome assembly GCA_030578115.1 of Leucoptera coffeella. Taxonomy (NCBI): domain Eukaryota; kingdom Metazoa; phylum Arthropoda; class Insecta; order Lepidoptera; family Lyonetiidae; genus Leucoptera; species Leucoptera coffeella. The sequence goes on from JAMBLF010000180.1 coordinate 297,794, forward strand.
AACACTGTTTCAAATGCAGTTTATTCATACTAATTGCTTATTACGTATTTCTAGCTACACTTAGTTATATATTATAGACCTACGTATAGGAGTTGGGACTCCTTATCAGTGTTGTATTCGTAATGCATAATTTTCGCAACTTTGATTACGTACATGCTCGGGACAGGCTCTAGATCATCGTTCAATAGATTCTATTGAATCTTAATAACAGAGTATATCTACAATATGCCAGGAAGAAACACGCTCTCCATTAAGTAGTAATCTAGCTGTAGACTAGTTATTTACATACGTTGTTTAAATTTCTTTCTCCGCTCCGCTTACAAAACACTACATTACGAGCAAATCTCCAAACAAAAGTAGGCTCTCTTAAATCCTCGCAAGATAATAAACATGAGTCTGTTGGCTGCCAAACTGCAGCCTTAAGTCAAAGGCAGTTGAGGAGCAATAGTGTATCGAAAATAATAAAGTTGGAGGCTTTAGGCATGATATTTGGCAAGGGCTCGCAATAGGAACTTATTGGCATGGCTCTGCAGTTTAATATTATTTGTGTAGGCGGATGCCAAACGTCGCTAGTTCGAGACGGGGTTAATCTCAAGTGGAGACTTAATAGGAGTGCATTTGGTGACTGCCTTCGTCTGCCAATCGTTGTTCAGGGTTGTAACGGTTTAGGGGTAGGGGTTAACTTTAATTGCAACGTATTGTAAGTTTTCTAGATCGGTTACAGAAAGTTTTCGAATGTTTAAATCAGATTTCATGATGAGAATTACAAGAAAATATTTCTTTTCTGTTCGGAAGGTTACAATATAGTGTAGGCTTATATATGTCTGGTATTTAGGTATTCCTTTCGAAAAGGTTTTCGTTCAATGTCATTGCTATATGGTTGCAATAAATCTGTCATGGTCCTAAACTGTCATGGTGAAAAAACTTTGTGGATTTCACATTTCTGAAATATTTGATTTAGAATTTATTTTATTCGACATTAAGTCTCTGGCTAGTTTGTCTTTCTCACTTGTTTTAAGTACCATCGCAATCCCGATTACTATCCATGATACATACGATTACAATATGTTACATTTATATTACTATTCATTACCCAAGCCATTGTATGTAGGTTATATGTATTAGTATTTGTGTTTACTGTCGCATTAGGGTCATCCTAAAATATATATTAAACTTCTGATAATCAATATTGAAGTATGTAGGTAGGTTCGAAGGATCATTTAACTATTTCACATACTTTGACTCTTTAGAGTCGTAATGTTACTATAAACTACTAATTAATACATAAGTAATTTTGTAGTGGAATGACATTTCGAATCGAGACTCTGTTATTTGTCGGCGAAGTATGTACAAGTCTGTACCTCGTATTAACGAACATACTTTCGTATTTCCAAGTACATACGAGTATTTGTAAGATTTAGGACTTTGGGGACTGTCCCAATCTCCCATTGGTCCCAAACTGCAAAATAATGACAGAAGCAAATTGCACCACCATTCATACATATACATCTACGTCCTTTAATCCCTTTCCAGAGGACAAAATCTCCTAGACTCAATAATATCCTTGGTTACTTAGCAACAATATTAGGGTTGTCATATGAAACTGGTTTCCATCTCTGCAATTGCGAAGGTAGTAATTCTATGGACACCTCGAACCCACGTGTTGACCAGATAATCGGTACTCAATGTGACAGGTGGTCAGCCATGTCGCCATTTACAAGCACTAACTATTACCTATTCGATGAACAGGTAGGTTTCCTCACAACTATTTTCGCAATTGCGGAGATGGAAACCTGAACCTCGTGACTACCCCGCAAGGATTAATGGTCGTCAATGCGTTTGTTTGTTTGTCTTTTGTTATATGAAACATTGCTAATAGACTCCCCTGGTATCTTAGGCTCCTCCTACGACATGCCAGGAAGAACGGCAGCTAGTTGACATTCTTTTAACGTATCAAATAGCACAGTGGAAGCGAATGGGTGTATCTGCTACTGAACTTTGAGTAGGTACAGCAGTTCACGATATCAATGTATTATATATCATTATATTAGGATATCCGTGGCGTGATCGGTTAACCACCTGAACACTAAGTGGGGGAGAATTACTACGCCTTTCTTCTGCTTCCTAGTCTGGTCGTTGGTTATAGTATACAGGGTGGCGCATTCAAAACGGTCAGTATGGGAAAGTCTGAAACTATAAGAGTTACAAAGATTTGTTCTTAGGAACCATGTCACCGATTTTGATAAAAAGAAAAACTGCATTTATACTTTCTTTGAAAAAACAACTGTATCCAGTACGGGAATCGAACCTGGTAGCTTCGAAAAAATAAATTGGCTCTTTTTACTTTTTCTTTTTAAAGTTTTCCAAAATATTTGATCTTACCGATTTTTTCAATACATGTTGTCTAGCAATATTGAAAAAGGGTGACGTTAGAAGAACCTATAACTGCCGAGTGTGTATGAGTGTCAATGAAGCGAAAGTGGTCTCTCAGGATCTGGACAAATGAGGATCCGTGATCACTACCTACCCCTCTACAGGGAATCAGACTGATCAGGAAACAGGGGTAGAAACCCTTCTTAAATTAATCTAGAGGCTAGTTCAATTGGTGTAATAGTCCTACATTTAGAATGTTGTTCCAGGATGAGATGTGGTGTGACAGAGAGCCGAGCAGCCCCATGGCAGCGCAGACGCCTTGCACCCTGGTGCCATCTACCTGCTTCCCGCCGCACCACCCCAGCAACTTCATCAGTTTCAGGTATACTTAACAAGACAAACGCGTTCACCACCCCCTTGAGGTAAGCGTCCACATATCGGTATTCCGTATGACGTCATCGGCACGCAACGTAAAAGTTGCCCCTCGGAGCAACATCACCGGCATTTCCGATAATCAGTTTAATGCGATTCGTACGATGCGGACATAGTGGACGCTCTAGTATGAGATTCTATACAAAGAATAATACAATCCGATGCGTGCGTTGCGTGCGATACTTAAGATACCGATATATGGACGCTTACCTTTGAGGGGTAGTTAAAGGTTCAGGTTTCAATCCGCAATGTGCAGGTAGTAATTCTATGGCCACCTCGAACCCACGTGTTGACTAGAGTTGGTACTCAATGTGACAGGTGGAAAGCTATTGTCCATTTACAAGCACTCATTATTATGTTCGGGGAACAGGTAGGTTCTTCACGATGTTTTCCCTCACCGTAATGTTCGATGCATGTAGTTTTATTTCGAAATTGTAAATAGAAATTCATTGAACTTCATTTGAACCCACTGTTACTGAGTCAAGCCCCAAACAAAGAGCTACGTGGAATTACTTACTATTACAAACGTAACCAATCACGTCTTCTAATCTCATTTGGGGGTGGTCGCTAGTTAGCATGAATATTGAGGTTGTGATGTATATAACATCAGTGTCAGGTTGAAAGCCATTTGCCTAATCCACGCCTAGTGTAAGTACTACAGCTAATTAACATAGTTTTACGTCCCGTAGTAAGACAACATCCAGCGTGATAGGTGGTGAACCGTATCGCCGTATATAGGCACTGGCTATTACCTATCCCGAAGGATAGAGGTTTCCTCACAATATTTTTCCTCGGTTTCTACAATAAGTATATGTGCATTATGTATATTTATATAGCATACATTTCTCTGAATCACGTTTTCTATAAACGTATGTATGTCTAGGACTGTAGTTTTAAGAGATTCGCGATTTATACTCATGATTAATGACTAACTGGACTTATCGCGTAAGTTTTTATATAATAAAGTTACCTTTAGTAACCCGACGTTTCGGCTACGTTGCAGCAGCCATGGTCACGGGCAGACTCTTAAAACTTACGCGATAAGTCTCTTTAGTTATTACTGACTATGACTGTTTCAGTGAGAGTGCGCGCCCTGGTTGTGGCTGGAATGAGGACGACCCTGCCACTGGCAAGAGCATCACCAACCTTGTGGAGTCGCTGGTAATTATTTGCCTGATACCCAATACATAAGTGTTATTATCTGAGTATGTATACGTAAATCACATTTCGGTTTAGGGGGTAGGTTAATTATATTAATAAAAAGTTTATTTTGTAACTAAAAGACAAGCGGTTAAAGTGATCATGTTTACTTCATTAACACTTGTAGTACATGTTGGTATAGTTACGTATAGTTATTTCAGTATGTCGCCTATTTAAATATAATGTGTTTAGGGCAACCCTTTACCTAAACTTTTGTAAGCCCTGTCAAGTAGTGGTTCAATTAACACTATTATTCTACAAAAATTAAATGGATAGTGTGCAAACGAACATCAAATTATACTAAAATTACTTTACTATATGAGGCCGGGTCGTATCACGATAAAATTAATAAGAGATATAGACCTTTATATCACCCGACGTTTCGATCCAGTTGCATTGGCCGTGGTCGCGGGAAGACTAAAAATAACTAATACAAAACCCCAAAATACTGAATTATACCCAAAATAACATTCTAAGCGCTAAGTTAACGTTTGCATTCCCAATCCAAACGTAACCTTAGCGGTACGTCTAATTATATTTTAGGTGTACATTTAAGCAACTTTGTTGTGCATTTATTTTCCAATTTAAATGGGCTACAAGTACTTTTGTTTGTAACTTGGGTTCCAACGTACAGTCAGTTGGTCTGATTGTGTCATTTGTTGCAGAAGTCTCTGGCCATACCAAACGATGGCTGCAAACGACATTCCTACACGCAGGCATCCATCCAGCTGAGAGTCAACTACGAGGGAAATGTGAGTACAAATTCTAATCCATAGCATGTACAGTCAACGCTAAAAGTGCAGTCCCAGTAACTTTTTATAAGGTTTAATTAAGTTTATAAGAAAAAAAAACCAATATTTTTCATTTCGATCTTCGATATTTTTCACGCGATCGTTTAGCGGTCATAAAAATGCATAGTGGCGCAAGTTTTAAAATGTAAAATATTGTCTTTGTTCTTATAAACTTAAATCTTTTAAAAAGTTACTGGGAGTGCACTTTTAGCGCTGACTGTACATTACGACCATGAAACCTAGAGCAGTCTAAAATTTAAATTCTTTTAATACAATTGTGGAGTAGTATAGTCGTATCACTTTTAACTATAAAGCCTAAACTTAATTAGTTTTCCATTTTTCCATCTAGTTACTGACCATTTAGTTTCAAATTTTACATATTTTTGGAAAGCCAGTAAATTTTCCGTTCCGTTTCCGGGGATTGAACCCAAGCCCTTTAAGCTAACTTAATATTTATTGTTCGCAGCCCAAGATAGAATATCGCCAGAAAGACAGAACCCTCAATGGTCGAGATGCCAATCGTGTGCTGCCACGGCGTGCCTCGTTCTGTAAGTAATGCCTTCTTAGGTATTTTTCTGTCTGAGAGTTATATAGTATTTATTTGCTGGTAATAGTAATACATTGATTAATTTTTATTATATTTTATATAGATTAATTTAGGGATTTATAAGATTCAATATCGTGCACTTCGCCAAACAAACGGGAATACTGTGATGTAATGTATTTGTAAATAGAGATTAAACATCTTCCGATTATATCAGATTTATTTATTAACAATATGATACTAATACCATTTTATTACAAATTTGAAAAGCATTTATTAGCATTACCATCTAATAAAGTTAATAATCACGAAGTAATACATGTATATAAATAGTAGATTCATAACTCTTAACTCAAAATAACCTAATCTGTCAATCAAATTCCTCCACTTCCAATTAATTCCACACACGACCAACAGGTGGCGCTGTCGGGAATAAAATGCGGGTAGAAGCGGTGCGCTGGTCGGGAACTCTGCCGCCCCGCTGCACTGACCCTGAGGGGGGCTTTTCCCCCAAGGTGTTCCTGGGGGGGCTGCCCTGGGATATCAGTGAGGATACGCTCATGCATTCCCTTGCGCAATTTCAGGTCGTACAGTGAGTATTTTATGTTGCTACCTTTGTGCGGTAGTTACCGGGGGTCTTCTGATAGTAAAGAGTACTTTATTTATGGGTCAATTGAATTGTTTTGGTTAGATAGCCAATACTCTGTGACAGGTATGGAGTAAATGTGTTAAGTTAGAATTTTCCGATATGCTGACCCTACCCTTTGCGTGATCTGCTGCCATCGCAGTATGTCATAGGACTGAAAGAACAGCTACAATTTTCCAAATGTTCAGTTGAATCTTTGGAACCCTCAGATTTGTAATTTAACAGTGTCTTCAGATTTCGTAGATCTACTTATGACTATGCATAAATTATAACTAAAAAATAAATAACTTTATCTATTAACATCCCTATCTTATTTAGGGTGGGCAGAACAGTAGAGATATATCTCCGCCGTCACTTGCTAAGATATTATGAATAGTAATAACGATGAATAGTTAAGTGCACATACAGGTAATACACAAATCATTGCTTTTACGCGGTTGACCCAGCGCCTAGCGCAGCGTAATTACCTGAATGAAATGATGAGCGTTTTTCGCATTGTATGTATCGCAGCGTTTAACACAGAACTACCGCACGCTTCAGGGTTTTACTCATTCCTAATAAAATATCTTGTCTTTTCTAGCATCGAATGGCCAGGTCGAGAGATAGGCGACGAGTGTCCCCGTGGCTACGCATACGCCACCTTTGAAAGCGAGCGGCGCGTACGCGAACTACTGTCGGCGTCACGCCGCGACGGCAACGAATGGTACTACAAGGTGCAGTCACGGAAGTATCGCACTAAAGAGGTGAGAGGCTCAAGTGTAGTGTAGAAGCTTAGATTAGAGATATGAATACATATTGTTGCAGCATAGAAAGATAATTTAAAAATATTGGGGTTAAGTCAAATGTTTCATTGACAACCCCAATATTTATCCAATAAAAACCTAGAAGATAAGTGTCCAACCCGAAAGGGATAAAAGGATTTGCATCGACTAAAGTTAAATGGACTAAGCTATCGTTAACCCCAATGGTCACTAATGTACCCGACAGAGCATTTTTCGACAGTAATTCGGATTATTCAAGGTAGTTAAATGTCAAGTGACTACAGTCAATCAATAAGATACAGTTAGTTTGTTAGGTGTGTATTGCAATGCAAGTATGAACCTATATCTACAGAGTGTGTAGCTTTATTGGTGTCAAGTGGATCCCAACTTCTGTCTACCCATCTACAGTATGTATATATCTTCACAGGTCCAAGTGATACCGTGGTCAGTCCGTGACTCTTCGTGGGTATCGTGTGGCAGCGCTCGTTTGGCGCCCACGCGCACGGTTTTCGTGGGAGCCTTGCACGGCATGCTGAGTGCTCCAGCCTTAGCAAAGATCATGGATGATTTGTTCCAAGGCGTCGTTTATGCGGGTATGTAGTTTAATCCTGGTAAATGTATTTATAAGTTGGTCTGGTTCTTCTAAATTAGTTAGGCTTGGTCCTGGTGCCTCGAACTATTAAGGGACTATTATTTTTAGAGACTTGCGATTTTTATTCATTTTGCTACCCATAACAAAGCAAAGGTGTATATATATATACCCATAACAATGCGTAATAAGTCCCTTCTTGTAATATTAAGGAACTATCTATTACAAGAGTTCTTCTAAGATTATTTTCTATACAAAAAACAATAAAATAATAATTTGATACTTAATTTCTAATTAAAATATATGGAACTTGAAGAATAAAATCTACCATTTTCCTGACATATGTTATAATTGTATTTTTTTGTACATTTACGTGTTCTTCACACCACTACATCCTATAATAACAAAAAGTAACTCTACTCTCTTGAAATATTGTTCACTCAGCCTCTTCTCTTATTCTTTCCAGGCATAGACACAGACAAGAACAAGTACCCAATAGGCTCCGGTCGCGTCACATTCAACAACGCGCGCTCATACATCCGAGCCATCAGCGCCGGCTACGTCGACATACGCACCAACAAGTTTTGCAAGCGAGTTCAGCTGAACCCCTATCTTGAAGACTCCATGTGTTCGGTCTGCAACCTGCAGCAAGGACCCTACTTCTGCAGAGAGCCTACTTGTTATAGGTAAGGATTTGCTAGGATCGTGGAAAATGTGTGAGATATGAGTGAAGCGTTAATTCGACGTAGCTTAGTTTGGGGCTCTGTATCAGTGGGTACAGTACAGTGGGTACAGAGTAAATGAGAAAATCATATTGACCAATAGCGGATAATAGTTGTCACGTCTCATTGGGCAAATCGTGGGGAGATGACGTCCCTATTTTCATAATGCGAATATACTATATATAGTATGTATACTTATTTTTCTCCGAATGTTATCTATAAACTGGTAGATTATACGCTTGCCACGACGTTCGAAGAGACTTGGGGACTTGGGTTAATGGAATTTATTGGGCGATGGGCTAACTTGTCACCAATAATCCATGTAATATCACAACCCCAATATTCTAAACGTGACCTAGGAGATAAAATCTCTTAAGGTTTAGTTCACCCCGAAAGGGATTAAAAGACGTGAATGTATACGTATGTAGTAAGGATGTAGCCCAGTGGGAAATTCTTCTGACTTCTTTTAGAGAAAGGTCCTAGGTTCGAATCCCTGCTCTGGCATATACCAATGAGTGAAATTTAATCTATCTAGTGAACCGCGGGCTTCCAGTGTCCCATACGTAACATGCCTTCAATAATAAAAAAGGGGGGGTGTATACTCTGGCTCTGTGGAGCCTTAAGTGCTCTACAAACTACCGCCGAGCTGGACACCTTTTGAGATTACCACAACTAGCTGTGTAATACCATATTTGAAACATAATTTAATTGAATGAAATGTAATTTTATGTGGTGTATTATGTAATCCAATTATCGTCTTTGAATTTTATTGTAAATGTTGAATATTGTATGTAATATCATCGTATACTGAGGCAGCACCTTTTCACTGCATCAATGGTTTTCATTCTTGATGTTTATTGTTTGTGTGTTTGATGTAATTTGTGTAGTTGTGGTGCAGTGAATAAAGTGTTTTCTTTCTTTCTTTCTTTAATAACTGATGTGGATGTCTCAATAAAGATATTATTATACTCGAGTCGTAAAGCGTATGTTTTAGTGTTTTATTCCATTCCCAGATACTACTGCCGCTCGTGCTGGCACTGGCAGCACCCGAACGACGAGCACACCCCGCTGACTCGGAATTCCAAGAACTCCTCGGGACACCACTTCAAGCACTCTTCGCATCATGATGACGGTGAGTCACTGTTCTCATAGGTTTTATCCAACCCTAAAGGGATTAAAAGATGTTTATGTAAACTATTATTTAAGATTACCTCCGTGGCGTGATCGGTTCGATTCCCGGTGGAGGCAGAGTTAAGAACTACGCTTTTCTACTGCTTTCCAGTCTGGTCGATGATTATTTATGCTATATATGTATTTATCTATATATAATATGTATATATTTCTTAAATATGCGTTGACTACTTAGTACCTTTAACACAAGTCTTAAATGAACTTACCAAGGGGTTGGTGTAATAATGTCCAAATATTATTATTCTGTCGTCGTACAAGATTGTGTGGCCTGACTAGTCCATCACACATACATATATTACAATTCACGATTATCGATCACCACCTAGAACGCTCCTAACAAATCTCTCTTGCTTTACTTACATCCAATACCTTGTACTGCTCTTCTGTTCTTCGCGCTACGAATGTCTCCAACTTGATCTATATAAAATCTACACGGCCTACCTCGCGTATTTTTAAAAAGCCCATGCGTCTTGACGGTGCGATCTCTGCATCCCTTATATTTTAAGCACTTCAATATATTTTATCTAATAAGCGGCTGTAGCGCAGTGGGTAAGATCTCGGACTTCGTATGAGAAAGGTCCTAGGTTCGAATCCCGACTCTGGCATGTACCAATGAATGAAATTTAAATATTCGTTTTTCACTTATGTACATGATTTACAGTCGCTAACGGTGAGGGAAAACATCGTGAGGAAACCTGCCTATCTCTTAGGATAGGTAATAGTCAGTGCCTATATACGGCGATAAGGTTCACTACCTATCACGTTGGGTGCTGTCTATCTAGTGATACGCGGGCTTCGAATGACCCATACCTAACATGCCTTCGAAATTTCGGAGACTGGCATTCAAGCCTCTGAACCGCCATAATAAAAAAAGGGAGCTTGTATACACAAGTCGTGAAGCGTATGTTATGTTATATATTTTATCTACCTTAACCAGTCCCAGTGAGACCTGAACAATTTCCTTTCAGCCATTCCGTCCCCCGCAACCAGCGGCTCAAGCGACGGATCCTCTGACCAGCTGCCCATCGGGTACGTGTCCGACGAAGTACCAGACCCGTCGCCATGGCAACCGGTCAACTGACTCTCGAGGACTGGAGATCTGCGCTATTAAGTTGGGCGCTACGCTTTAGAAAGCTTTTTTGTTTGGGAATTTCGCACCTAGTTGGTTTTATCGTTGCTTGTAGAGGTTTTAGTCTTTTTTTTTTACAACTACGACTGTTTAGGTATGCCGTCAGTCTGTTTAAAAACTTGTTCGTAACTAAAATCAGAAAAAGGTTTAAAGGAACTTCTACAAGGGACAATAGGAACAAATTTAATATTTTTCCGTTGAAGATTTTTTTTACTGGTACGGCAGTTTTTTCTACCGTTATAAATAAAATTGACTTATTTATTTCTTCTGTAACTTAATAACTTATTTTAATAGCACAAGTTTTGTATTTAAAATTTAATTCTTGTCAAAGAGTATCTGAAATCCATTTAGGATCGAAATAAGTAACGGTAGAAATGAACTCTTATTTGCAAGCTTTACAAAAGTTTTACCTTTATTTAAATGTCAAATTAATGAATATTGTCTAGCCTAACAGTTGGTGCCTTTTGTGTGAAATTCCCTCTTTTGTTTCTACAGTATTTTTATTTTATTTAGTGTATTGTGCCGTAATCAAAATCAGATATTCATTTTTAGAAAATATTTTGATTAGACAAAATTTTGATTTCCAATTGCATTTTCGTTGATTATTCTCGTGTTCGAGTAAGTTGAAAATTTAAACTTGTTAATTATACGTTCATAAAAGTTTTTGTTTGTGACTTAAAGAAACTTAAGTTTCTAGAAATCTTTTCATAGCCTTTAGGCTATTGTTTTTTTAAGCTAAGTTTATTTAAACGGAAATCAATATTAGAATTATTAATATAGTAATCTCGTGCCAAATTGATAATGAATTTGAAATAAAAATTGTTACCATTAAGTGCAGTTATATGGTTTATTTTATTATGTAGTTTCGATATTAAAATAAAAATTAGATGCCACTATGCGTACACTATGTATATTATTGATGATTTTAGTGAGAAAATCTCTAAACTTTAGACCTGATCGGGACTTAATTTTCGTAATATCTCGCTCTTAAATTTCTTTATTTATCTTTATAATTCGAAGATAGTTTTACTTGTTCTTTGGGTTAATATATACCGAATTTTTTAGGCATTCTTAATTTAAATGCAATGAGAAAAAATCCACGTATTTGTACCGATCAGGTCTGTAAAAGTAATTTGATTTTACTATTTATATGTAGTGTTAAGCCATAGTTACTGATTATTAGTTTGGCTAGTGAAAAGATAATTAGAATTGCCTTAATAGGAAAGAATAGAGTAGAAATCTTAATCTGTGCCATTTTGTGATTGCAGAAGTAAAAAATGACTTATCATGTAATCCCTGCATAGAGTATTTTGTATTAGTAAAAGCCTTGTATTAGTATTTACTCCAAAAAAGTGGGATAGAAAAAGATATGCAGTTTTTTCTCAATAATTACTTCCTATAATAATAAGTCGATTGAATGGGCTAAATAGTATGTCCATCAGTTTGCCTTGTAATGTTAAGCTATTGCAAATCTAGGGTATTATGTATTGCATAGATAATCAAAATGTGAATCCTGAAAGAAATTTTAGTCATATTTTTAGTACTTTAAAGGTTTTAGAGTCGCTTTTTAAGAAATGTTACGTTGTGGTTTTTAAATGTAGAAAAATGTTGCAGAGTAACTAAACGAATTTCATTTTACGTAATATTTTATAGAAATATTGAAACCACGTGCGTCCTGTTAGTTTTATGAAAGTGTCTCAGTACAGATACGAATATTAGCCACAACGTTTTCAAAATTGGGAAAGTTTTTAAATCTGTATTAAATCAAAGCAGTTGAGCTGATTTTAAATAATTTTATGAAAGCTTTTTAAATTAAACTATTTTATTTTAAGAAATAAATTATTTGAGCTTGATTATGTTTTCATTGCAATCCTGAAGAGAAACAAACGCGGTCACGACCATGGCGGGAGTTAAGAAAGAAAAACATTTATTCACTGCTATACATACACATTTTGATAAAACACTATTTATAAACACTTTGATACAACAACAATACTCGTACATTATAAGGAGTAGGCACTTGATGCAGTGAAAAGGTGCTGTCTCTGTATTTGATGCAGCTAAGCTAAGAGGGGCTCTATGGCGCGAAGCACACCAATCTGGCGCCTGGCAAGGACATGACTCGGACCTAGCGCAGATACGGCGCTGGCAGGCACATGGGGTAGGCACGGTTGGTCGTTTACTAGATATTGAGCCATATTGTCGTTCGAAGTCTGAAGACGCTCTCGTACGATTAATAAATATACAGATGCAGGTGCCTCGACGTACTGGTTTCCCTGTGTGCCGACGGGGACAAAATTCAAGACTTTACCTATCTACCTAACAAATTATCCTGATCGTTTTCTTGATGTATATAAAATGCCTGCGAACAGACTGCAATCGGGCGCGGGCGCCGAAACTACCGCCCGACGGTTACGGCGTAGGATGTATTTAACAATGTACCTAATTACTGTGCATTCAAGTCTGAGATTTATATGAAACCAAATAATGCTCGCGCCAGCCCCTGCCAGGCGCTAGATTGGTGTGCTCCGCAACTATCCGCAATGGGACTATGGGTTAGCAACTTGGCTGCATTTTAGGTTCTTTTAAGTCCTCATCATCATCATCATCAATCATCAATCAGCAATCAGCTTGTATTAGTCCACTGCTGGACGTAGGCCTCCCCAAGGGTACGCCACAAAAGACGATCCCTCGTGGCCCTCATCCTGCCACTACCAGCAACCTTCTTGAGGTCATCGGTCCACCTGGCAGGGGGGCGTCCTACACTACGTTTGCCGAGACGTGGCCTCCACTCAAGAACCGCTTTACTCCAGCGGTCGTCAGTTCAAAGTCCATTAAAGTCCATTTCTTTTAAGTCCATTCATCATAAAGCTAAATTTCGTGAGACATAACGTAGCATATAATACTACACAATACAAAGCGTTCAAGACCATTAACCCTTGCGGGGTAGTCGGAGATTCAGGCTTCCATCTCCGCAATTGCTAAGGTAGTAATTCTATGGCGACCTTGTACCCACGTGTTGACCAGATAGTCTGTGCCGGTGGTCATGACAAGCCTGGTCACCATTTACTAGTACTGTTACCTGTTTCGAGGGCAGGTAGGTCTTATCACGATGTTCCCTCACCGTAGTAGTATTCAGTGCATTTCAGTGTTTAACATCACACAATAGAAATAAAAAAAGATTAATATATGTACACAAATTTATTGACCAAATACTTCAACACTTATCAACCAACATACATTTTACAATTACGGTTCTAAGCAGAAAGTAGGTTACAAACAATTATATACAGTCGTTAATACATGTATGTATACAACATTAAATATCATTATCACGTGCTGCATGGTACTTAAATTAAGTTTAGTTACAAAAAAACAACTTGTGGAATCATTACAGACAATGCCGATTAAATTAAAAGCGATTTAGCTAATACACCAAACAATTTTGTGTTCACTTCTACATCAAAACTTATTAAAATATGAATGCATATCGCGCCATTTTCTGACCAATGCAACAAATGTCTTGGATTGATGTGAACAACAACATAACGAAACAAGACTACGATAAGCATCAAGACAAAAAAAACCAATAGAGACTTGACACTATTATGTTTAGGATACTATTATTATAAAACAAAATTGAAAGTACACAATTCAACTCATCACAATGTAAACACCAAAGAAGCCAATGGTTATTTATGACATGAAGGTGATATTTTGATAAAAGAATTAACTGCTCAACTTGAAGAACATCAGGCTAAAAAGATTAAAGTCTGGAGTTACTTAGATACTTCGAATATCCTAATTCGTTTCATTTGCAAGTTGTGAAGACTATCTTATCAATGTTACCTTTCGTATGTGGAAAAATAAAACATCAAAAGTGTAGTAAATATGTTTCATTTTCTAATCTAGCTTTGTTGTAATGGTCTGGAGAGTGCCAGAAAATGTGACCTCTATGAAGAAGGTGACATGGCTGCAAAGGAAAATGCTGCCCATATCCTGAAATGGTTCGATGAGTCGCAGTGGCTGGAAATGTCAATCATGCACCCTACACGTGTAGTTTGCCAATGCATTCGACAATACACATGATTCTGCATCAGGGACCATTAGGGTGAAGCCAAACGAGCGTAATTTTATGAGTTGCGAGTCGCGTAATTTCTGCTGTATGTGGTTTCATACAAAAATACAGTTTGTACCACATGACGACGCAAAATGAGTTGTCTATCGACTCACGCGCATAAACTCGAACGAATTTCTATCGGGGCGAGGGAGGGAATGTTCGATTGTTCAAGTTTAACAACCGCCATGTCTATGGAATTTATCAGAAAAGTCATATAGTGACAAGTTTTTGAAACAGAAAGCATGGCAAAAGTCGTCACTTAATGACACGAACACCCCGTACCAACGCTCGATAGTCCGTCTGGCAGCTCAACAGAAATTCAGTTGAACGTAAAATAAGTGACCTAAAATACGCGACTCACAATTCATAAAATACACTCGTTTGGCTTCACCCTTAGCGTGCAACTAACGCAAGTGGTTTGCCTCTGATAATAACCAAGATCGGCAATGTCTATTGTTGAAGGCATTGAAAGTCAACTGTCCACTTCCAGGAGAGCAACGACAACTTGTCAAACTGCATGATTTGAACACAATGGTAGCGAACTCGATTCTCATTTTGACGACGAATTTAATATAGAAGAGTTCGCTAGTAGAGCTATAATAGCTGCAGGAATTATTCCTGGCGATGATGTTTTGAATGAGCCTGAACGTAAAATATTAAATACGGTGTCAACATAGATGATTATGTGCCGTACTATATGCGCAATATATTGTCATTAGATCTTTACGTTTTATGTGTAAGACATTCTGTGTGTAACCTAATAAACGCTCGTATAATTGTACTGCGAGTGTTATTATTCCCACTAGCCTATATCTCTAACGGCCGAACCCAATAACTTATCTGCAATCCAAGATTGCAAGCTATATTAGATTGACGCCTATCCGTGAATAGATCTCCAATCCGCATTATTAGATTTATTAGATTCAACATTATTAGAGAACTAGTATTGAAATAAATTAGAAACCTCTGCTTTGTTTGTGTTTTGTTTGTATTCTTTCAGACTGGTGGCGGCCCAGCGGACTACGTACAACCAGACGACATACTGGGCCGTGTTTCCAGTTTACTGG
This sequence comes from Leucoptera coffeella, assembly GCA_030578115.1. Classification (NCBI taxonomy): domain Eukaryota; kingdom Metazoa; phylum Arthropoda; class Insecta; order Lepidoptera; family Lyonetiidae; genus Leucoptera; species Leucoptera coffeella. The sequence goes on from JAMBLF010000180.1 coordinate 313,359, forward strand.
GAAGTACAGTCAGTGGGTTTGCTGTACCATTGGCGAGGACCGTGAACCAGACACTGAAGTTGTTCTTGTTGGCGGTATTATTGGAGATGGTGGTTGTGCAGAGGTGGACTTGAGAGTTAGCACTGGAAGCGCCTGCGTTGAATGAACTTCCAAGTCCAGTAGTTGTTGAAACTTCAAACAACACATCTACTCCAATGCGAACTCCAGACACTAAGAGAATTAGTGTCTTAAATCGCGAATAAATAAATAAATAAATATACAGGGTGGCGCATTCAAAACGGTCAGTATGGGAAAGTCTGAAACTATAAGAGATACGAAGATTTGTTCTTAGGAACCATGTCACCGATTTTGATAAAAACAAAAACTGCATTCATACTTCCTTTGAAAAAACAACTGTATCCAGTACGGGGATCGAACCCGGTTGCTTTGAAAAAATAAATTTGCGTTTTTCACTTTTTCTTTTTAAATATTGATTGTGTAGGTCTTAAGCTGTAAATGTTTCTATGAAACATGATGTCGAAAATGAATAAAATGCATTGTTTTGGCATACTTTAGTTTATCATAATACATAGGTGTTCTAAGTGCCCACCGTTGTTTTCAATACAATATTCAACACGTTTAGGTAATGATCTTAATATTGAATTTTGTATTTTCATGTGGTGAATATGCGATAAAATTGACCCTATTGCTACTTTTAGGTCTTCAAGGGTGTCATAGCTTGTTTTGTAAAATTCATCCTTAACGTAACCCCACAAGAAATTTTCTAATATTATGGTTTAACACGTCACTTTAAGTTGACTTTCCTATAGATTGTTAGTTTTTGATTACTGTAGATAACAAAACGTCCTTAAAGGATTAATGCAATGCTAATGCCACATGATATGGTGTTTGTAACAAGTAGGGAAGTACAAAACTTCAAACAGCCATAGCTACAATTTTACATGTCTGTTGAATATTGTTACGATGTATGTAAACTACTCGTACAATTATAAACTAAAGTATGCCAAAACAATGCATTTTATTCATTTTCGACACCATGATTCATAGAGACATTTACAGCTTAAGACCTACACAATCAATATTTAAAAAGAAAAAGTGAAAAACGCAAATTTATTTTTTCAAAGCAACCGGGTTCGATCCCCGTAAAGAATACAGTTGTTTTGTCAAAGAAAGTATGAATGCAGTTTTTCTTTTTATCAAAATCGGTGACATGGTTCCTAAGAACAAATCTTCGTATCTCTTATAGTTTTAGACTTTCCCATACTGACCGTTTTGAATGCGCCACCCTGTATATATATATATATATATATATATATATATATATATATATATATATATATATACAGGGTGAAATTTTCATCACTGGCAATACTTCAAGGGTAGATTATATGATCAAAATTATGCGGCCTGGCTTAATTATTTTAGTACCCTCCAGTACAAATAAAACAATAAATATGGAGAAAAGCCTCCTCAAAATTTGGGACCCAATTCAGAATACGTGGACGCCCTACATTATTTCATTCATAAGTTCTCATTCAATTAAACATCTTTCAACACCCAAAACAAAAAACTATCAACAACAAAGCAAACAACTATCAACAACAAAACATCCAAGTAAAAATATTTTTTTTTTGTACACTCTCATTTCTGTTGTACCCAATGCCGTTCTAGGGTATGAAGAAAAGTCGTCATTAATCATCACTACGGCTTACCTGCTGTTTAATACACAAGAACATAAAAGCTGGTTGAACATTACATGCCACCAATGAAAATTATCAAAACACATCGATTTCATCACACATACATTGTACATGATGCTAAAAACAATTCCCTTTCACTAGTTCTTCGATTTTTGTTCATTTTAATCCGTATCGATAGTTATTACAACTAATAACAAATAATTTCAAAACTTATTATCATCTTGCGAATTCCATTCCTAAAATTTTTTACAATAAACAATTCAATTTCAATTCAACATAGAGTAATAACATTAATTTAATGGTATGGTTACATGTCTTAAAAAGTACTTGAAGTATCAAGTACTTTTAGTGACAAAATAGTACTAACACATAAGTGAAATAAACAATTTTATTATTAATGATTTACTTATCATTGTTTATTCTTCATCTCATGTATTTATTAATTAGTCATACAAAATATTTAAATACTTATGCTCGTAGTAAGTCGAAAGTATGAAATGTAATGCACTTCACCCTGGCTGTATGACGCGATCTCTACTTCATCTTTACTTTATCTGTGGCTAATTTATTTATTTGATTGTTTGTTTTACAACGCTATGGCGGTTAAAAGTATTTTTGTCGTCTGAATTTATAATTTAATGTTAAATTGCTATTTCATAGTACAATAATGGTAGATTATGTTTATTATTATTAATGTTGTGAAAGTAAAACATGATTTAGTTATGTGAATGTAAATTCATACTTTAGTGGAAATGAAATTAATTACTGAAGTGCTTTTGAGGTTATAATTGTCGAGAATTAAAACATAGAAAATTTAATGGAATCAAATGTTTTAAAGAACTTATCAAAGCGTAAACTAAAGTGAGATTAATTAGTAACCAGCATAGAATAATTACGCGATTAAATTAAGTACAATCCATAACCGGCTAATGTTTATGTTGTGTTATTGTGTGCAGTGATGATTATTTGGATTAAATAAAAGAATAGTGCGTAACATTGTCGGAATTAATGTTTGAAGAAAACCAGTTGTGTATGTTCTATTGGCTTCCTGACCTGTGAAAACACTGTCTCAATAATGAAAAAAGTTTCATTCAAGATGCTATCCTGGTCCATAAACACCAGAGTACAATAGATAACTACATAGAATGTAAACTTACAATTTATGAATGAACATGACCTTGGTAAGTAGTACGTTAATAGGGTACCCATATGTTACGGAAAATTTAAAATGCAAATTAAAAAAATTGTCCAAAATTTACAAAAATTTCCTACTCTTTTTATTATGAAAATGGGTTCTATAGGTGCTACTAATAGCCAGGTTAAAATATTGCCAGTAATGAATCTGTCACCCTGTATATATTATCATTCAGTATTTTTAAATAAATGTATATAATATACGAGGTGTGTTCAAAAAATAACGAGAATTTTTAAAATTCGCGGGTTTGGAGAGTCTGTCTGTATAAAATTTTTCTTTATTATGCTGGTACACATGCCACTGAAGTTCTATAAAATTTTCAGCAATATTCATTGATTACTTTTTAGGTGACAGCCGCTAACGTTAGACGTGTTTTTCGACTTCGGCGATTTTCATTTGTGCAAAAAAATGAATCAAAGAGTGTGTATCCAATTTTGCGTAAAAAATGAAATAAACTGTAGTGAAGTTTGTAAAAAGTTAACAAAGGCATACGGTGAGTCTGCTGTGAGTAAAGCAAGGATTTACGAGTGGTATAAGCGTTTCCAAGATGGCTGCGAAAACGTTGAAGATGACGAACAACCCGGGCGCCCAAGCTCGTCAACAACTGATGAAAACGTGAAAGAAATGAATATGAATAATCGTCGAATCACAATCAGAGAAGTCGCTGATGATGTTGGCATATCAGTTGGCTGATGCCATGAATTTTTTTTGGATGTTTTGGGTATGAAACGTGTGGCAGCAAAATTCGTTCCAAAATTGTTGAATTTGGAACAAAAACAGCGGCGAATGGAAGTTGCACAGGAGTCGCTAAATGAAGTTAATAACGATGCAGACCTACTAAAACGTGTTATAACAGGTGACGAAACATGGGTTTACGGATTTGACTTAATCGTTCCAGTGGAGGCATTCTGGATCGCCAAGACCGAAAAAGGCTCGACATCGCTAACAGAGCTAAAAGCTATTGCAAAGATCGAGTTTCAAAAGTGTTTCGAGGATTGGAAAAAACATTGCTATAAGTGTATTATATCCAAGAGGGATTACTTTGAAGGGGACAAAATAGATATTGATGAATAAATAAATAATATTTTCATAAAACAAAAATTCTCGTTATTTTTTGAACACACCTCGTAATAAGAGCCTCATATACGAGTGCTGCATTTATGCATGGGGAAACTTTAAGATACGTATGTCAGGCAGAAACACCGACACCACGGTCTGTGAATGTGGGTATCCCTCTCTCCTCTTCAAGGTTGGAGGGACTTTAAAAAAAAACTCATTTACTCCAATGCGAACTCCAGACACTAAGAGAATTAGTTTCTTAAATCGCGAATAAATAAATATATATATACACAGTCAAAACCCTTTATGGCGACATCGTTTAGAACAACATACCGGTTAAAATGACCAAAATCAAAGGTCCTGGCTGAATGCTATATGACCGCCTTATAAAAAAATTGTTTTTTGCAACATTGTTTACTACGACATACCGCATTAAGCGACCACATTTGGTTAATGTTTTCGGAAAATTATATCTGTAGAACGACCTGCTCAGCTGTATTGTAAACAATTTGAATAGGTAGCAGTATCCACATCTGGCACAGTATTATGGTCATTGGCTATTATCGTAAAAGTAAACAAAGTTTAGGGTCTTTTTTAAGTCTTAGAAACAAAGCATATGCACGACGTAGCCTCAAGGCCCGCTTCGTCATATCTCTTAAGTCAGCTTGTTACTTATCGGTACACAAGACGCACCAAAACATATTTTTGAGTCAACTGTGAAAATCGTAACATGCTAACAAAAAGATAACCAATCAATATCGAACAAAAATCGCGTATTATTTCAAAGCTACAGAAAGGAATTCCAAACAAAGATCTAGCAAAAGAATATGGTGTATCACACTCGACAATTTCAACCATTTGGAAAGAAAGGTAGAAAATTCAAATCCTTTATGACAAGAATTTTCGAAAATGAAACGAGCCAGAATAACGCGTCATATGAAGATTGAGTAAGCTTTGTTAAAGTGGTTTAAATATCAAAGGACAAATAATGTGCAAATAAATGGACCAATTCTTCAACAAAAAGCAAACGATTTTGCTCAACATTTCGGTGAAGATTTTGTTTGCTCGTCTAGTTGGATTTAACGATTCCGGGGAAAATAAGTGGTGAAGCTGCCACTGTGGATAAAGGTGTTGGAGACGAAAGGATGACGCAAAATTTGCCTATATTATGTTCGTTGATTGAGAGTTCATTGATGTCGATCAGTCTATTGCAATTTGTGCACCAGCTACGGAGGATGATTTTGTACGTGAAGTTCAAGAGGAAAATGACACTTACAGTGCTAGCTTTGATTGATGGTCTCAATTCTGTTAGGTCACAAGGGGTAGGACAAAACAGCACTACATCAATATGATGAAAAGAGTTCCTGAACAAGACAGGAGCGCAGATTGGGTTGCCATCGTTGTTGACGTTAATGACGATGATTTTCTCAGAGGCCACAGAGACAAATACATCGAATTCCTGTTGTTAGAGCAAGCAGCTGACCAACATCTCGGACCCATTGATATATTTACAACACTTTGTGTATCAGTTGCTAAAAGAGGAACAGTGACTGAGGATTTCATTAATAAGATCGCGCAAGGTTTGAGGGATGACCTTCAACACGAGACTAAAATCGCGGCAGAGACAATAACATTGGTCTACAAATTTTACGGTGGGTATATCAACGCCAATAATGCCCATGACATAATGCAGGGTTGGTTGAATGACATCCCTGAAATAGCACTAAGAGTCCGATTAACTCTCCAACAATCGACTAATTCTGGACTTACGGCCCTAATCACGGTTAGCAGAGCCATGAGGAAATACCCAGACTTTCCCTGGGACAGACTGAATCGCCAAAGAACGCCGCCGTCGTACGAGAGATGATAGAGCGGTACAAAGCAGAGTATACGGCTGAAATGGAGAACGGTATCGTTCCGGAAGTAGATACTCGTTTATTGGCAGATATTAGAGCAACATTAAATAATGCTCAGAACATTAATTTGTATGCCTAAGAGTCTTATTAGCACCAATAATAAAAACTATGAAGATACAACAAATTAATTGTTTTAAAACTACCTTTTCTTCTATTGACTGTATTTATATCCCAACACGTACCATGGCTAGGATAGGAGCACCTCAAGTTTACCAGAGAGGGTGGATGGACACACGCGAGATGATTCTGGCCTCCTTTAAAGACAATGAATCCTCAAGCAACAACCACATCATCTGTTCCTGCGATGTCCACTGTATCCACTGACCTGGCACAAATCACAGTGTCATCACGGATCCCAGAATTCTGGACAGAAATGCCTAGGCTTTGGTTTGCTCAGTTCGAAGCCATCATGTTCCCACAGAAGCAAAGCGACGAAGTGCGTTACAACGTGGTCGTCTCAAAGCTAAGCAGAGATGCATTACAGCAAATAAGTGACATACTTTTGTCACCACCGCCAACCAATAAATATCAAGCGGTGAAAGAGAGGCTATTGCAAGTGTTAGAAGAGAGTGCCGAACGCCAGTTCCAAAAATTGGTAGGTGAGATGGAGCTGGGATCACAAAAGCCTTCCCAGCTGCTAAGAAAATGCGAGATCTCGGAAGGAACACTCAAGTTTCCGATCAAACCCTAAAAAACTTGTGGGTTTCTCGTATGCCACCTGCCGTAAGAGCCGTCATTGCTGTAAGTAATGAGATAGACCTGGACAGCTTAGCAAACGTTGCAGACAAAGTTCTGGAGAGCATCACGCATGGGAGCATTGCAGAAGTATCAGCTGGCATGCCAAGCAGCTTGAACTCTTCCCCCACCAACCTGCCCATCACAGAGCTATTCTCCATGATGCAGAAGTTGACTTTAGAGGGCGCCACAGGACAAAGAAGCGCAAAAATATGGATCTCATCCAAGAGCATGGCATGGGATTTGTGCGCAACGCTTATGTCCAAGGGCTGAGATCGTCAGGTGAGAATGAAGAAGCTTCAATTGTGAGCATCGTGCACAACATTGAGAAAGACGAAAAACGCAATGTTTTGCAAAACATACTGCACAAGTCAGAGCACTTAACATTCGAGAGATATAGATTTGTCAAAAGCTCAATACAGTTATTTGACAATAGCTCTCAGTCAGAATAACTTAAGAGCTATTTTACCGTCTTATAGATAAGCATAAATCTGTTTAATTGTTCTTATTTTTATTTGTAAATATTTTCTTCTAATTAAATTCTTTTTATTTTATTCTTCTTTCATTTCTAAAAACTCTTAATAACAAGCTATTTTACCGTCTTATATGTTAGTCAGATAAATGAAGCTAAAAAGGAATGTTACCCACTTAATATCACTGTTACTAATATCGGTGCTAACGTAAAGTTACAAGATCTTTTGGATCATACAGTAAGACGCATTTTGAAAATAAATTTAGTGAAAACAGATTTGAAGCACCTTCAGCTGTATTGTACAGTTCGAGACATCGAAAACGACATTAACGAATTAGCTCCAACTCTCAATGTCATACAAGTGGATCACAAATTATTCTTGACGATAATTGATGGAAAAGTTGCACAAATACTGACTGAAACGCGGTCTAGAGCTTCTTGTACGGTTTGTGGTGCCACTCCGAAACAAATGAATGACTTAGCCAAATTCATAGCAATAGAAATGAACGAAAATTCATTTAAATTTGGCCTCTCCACCTTATACACCTGGATTAGGTGTATGGAGATGATTCTGCACATTTCCTACAACTTGGCATTTCAATCGTGGTCAGCAACAACAGCACAGCACAACAGCACAAAAAATGAAAGAAGTGAAGAAAAAGCAAGTTAAATTACGTTTCCGGGAATTTCTTGGCTTACATATAGATAAGCCACGACAAGGTGCTGATAACAGTAATGACGGTAATACTGCTCGTAGGTTTTTTCAGAATTATGAATGTTCAGCAGAAATTACTGGAGCTGATATAGAATTGATAAAACGATTGTAAATTATTTTACAAGTTATGTCTTCTGGTTTTTCTATAAATGTAACAAACTTTGGATACAGCTAGATTGTACGTTAATAACTATACATGTACACAAAATTCTTATACATGGAGAAAAGATAATTGAATTTTTTGCTGTGTTACCAATCGGTGAACTTTTTGAGGATGCGCAAGAAGCGCGTAATAAGAATTACAAGAAATTTCGATTTTATCATGCCAGAAAATGTTCGCGATCGGTTATAAACGAAGATGTTTTTTATACTTTGCCCTATACTTCTGATCCGTATATTACAAGTTTAAGCAAGGTGACTGTTGTGATACACCAAGAGTTGCTTGAAGAAGCGAAATCTCTCCTTGAAGTTACAAGTTAGTCAATTCGTACCTCCGAATATAAATTAATATAAGCAATAAGACACATCATTTATATAAATAAAATATTTTATATAAAATTACAATGTCGTCTTATATTGTAAGATATTTTTAATGTTTAATTCTATTTTCAAACTGAGTTTTGGATTCATTTCTTTACATAAACTATGAAAATACACAAATTTTCATAATTTATTTTTAAATAAATACAAACCCATTATGCCATTTTGTTTTGGTGACAATTGTCAAATCTTTTGTTTATTATTCAGTTGCTTATGCCAAATCACCATGCAGGTTACACGATTGAACAGCGCGTACAAATGATAAAACTTTATTATCAAAATAAGTGTTCGTTAGTGCAAACGTTGCGTGCATTGCGCCCATTTTACGGTAGACGTGGTGGCCCTTCACAGTCGACTCTTCAGCGTTTGGTGGCCAAATTTGAAACAACCGGTTCGTTAATCGATCAACCTACACCTGTGCGTTCAAGAAACGCAAGATCAGCCGAGAACATCGCGGCGGTCCGTCAAAGTGTACAGCAGAACCCGAGGCAGTCAATTCCTCGCCGTGCACAAGAACTCGGCCTTTCACAAACTTCAACTTGGCGAATTTTGCGACGTGACTTAGGGTTACACCCGTATAAGATTCCACTGACACAGGAGCTCAAAATTCATGACCATAGACAACGTCGTTTGTTCGCTGCCTGGGCATTGAATCGTTTGGAAGAGGATTCCAATTTCGCGCGAAAAATCATCTTTAGCGACGAGGCGCATTTTTGGATGAATGACTTTGTTAACAAACAAAATTGCCGTATATGGGAAGACACAAATCCACACATGGTCCACCAGGTGGTAGTGCATCCTCAAAAAGTTACGGTTCTTTGCTACCACTGAAAATCCATCTTAGAAAGAAATGAAAGCTAATTATGCTATACACCAATCAAACAAGAGAATTACTCGTGATTTAAAAAAAGTTGATAAGCAAAATGCCATTGAATCTAATGGCGTTATTAAATGTGCTACGTTTGCTTTTAAAAAAGTTTTGACTTGTCCGCACGGACAAATGCGTATAGTGTACTACAAACGTAAATTATCTTGTTACCACTTTACTGTAAATGATATGGCTCCTACAAAAGGACATTGTTATGGATGGGGTGAAAGTATTGCTAAACGAGGAGCCAATGAAGTTGCTAGTTGTTTATATGACTTTATTAAGACTTACTGCTAAAGGAGTAAAAGATTTCCGATTTTGGTCTGACAATTGTGCAGGCCAAAACCGTAATTGTTTTTGCAATGTATAGTTATGCATCAAGAGAATTTGGAATTAAAATAACCCACTGGTTTTTAGAAAAGTGTCATACCCAAAATGAGGGGGACTCTGTACATTCAGTGGTAGAAGACAGTAGAAAGAGAGAGATAGAGCGGCTGAATCTAAAGAAACCGACTCTATCTAGAGTAGGTACTACTCTCAAGTATATCACATTTGACCAGCTCTGTAAAAAAGAAGTACCTCATAGACGAAATTCATCAGTAGTTTATGATGATTTTATTTCAGAGGCAAAAAGGAAAAAAAGTTGATACTTGTGAGCTGCTGAAATATCAGCATGACTTTAAACGCACTGGTGTTATGCAGTATTCTCTGCACATTTTCATGACGAATCAATGTCAAGAAATTAAAATGGAAGTGGAGAAGCTTATAGAGGCCAAGACGGCAACATTTGATGTCGCTGCAATACAGATGATGAAAGAGCAACAAGAAAGCAGAATTAGAGTAGCTTGTGGTATGAAATTAGATATGGCCGTATTACTGCTTCTAAAGCACACGAAGTAAAATAAAAAATAAATAGAAAAATAATAATAAAAAAAAAATAAAAAAAATAATAGTGCCGTAAACCAGATGTTTCAGTAGTTGCTGCAATTATGGGTGCAAAAATACCTGACACTGTTGCCGTGAGAACAGGTAGGAATTGGGAGGAAATAGTAAGTAAAGCAATCAGTAAGAAATTAAAAACCAAATATGTACTGTGCGGTTTGTATGTGTGCCAAAATTATCCCACAATTGCAGCTTCACCTGATGGTGTAGCCAATGATGCCACTGTAGAAATAAAGTGCCCTAGTAAAGCAAAGTCTATTGATAAATATTAAAAAATGGTGTTATATCTGAAAAATGTAAAGCCCAGGTGCAAATACAAATGTATTCCGCTGGTGTAAAAAAGTGTTATTTTTGTGTTGCTGATAGCAAATTTGAAGAAAATGAAACAATCTCTCTAATGAAATAATAAAAATCTGTTTGTTGCAGTAAACGACTCTAAGGAAAAATATTAGAAAAGGTTTTGTCGGAAGTTTAAAACCGAAGGCTAGTGGATCGTAATATACAAAAAAAAATATTTACATGATGAGATGCAGTTTATATTACCATACGTCAAACCAGTAATTCACATGAATGAAAGTGGAAATTTACCAAATCCTGAACAATCAACTCTAAATCAGGAGAAACCACGTTCCCCGAAGAGCAGGCGGTCATATGTCGGTCCTAACAGGAATATTACAGAAGAAACTGAATCTGAAAATTATTCCCACGTTGAGAGGCCGTCTTTTCAAAAACCAAACAAAAAAGATTAAACCTGTTAACAACGAAGCTGATAAAGCTTTTGTAGACTGGTTAAAAACAAAGGAAAATAAAAAAGATAACCCACGAAAAATGTTTCTTCTGAGTTTGCTACCCGACATACAAAGTCTTACAGATGAACAAATGAGATTTAGAATTAAAATATTCACGCTTTTGGAAGTAATTAAAAAACTAACATGGTCAGTTATCCAGCCACAGATAGACCAATACAGAGTCTTTTCGCCGATTTCTCCCGTAAACTCCCACACAGTTCATAAGTACGTTGATGGACAGATCCGACCACGAAGGCAAAATTTCGGAAATCATCGTTTTTACCTTAAATTCTACGATATAAGGTTCAAAATATAGTGCATTCGAATCTGAACGAATCATTCTTCCCTAAACATAAACATTCTATTTAATCTAAACATTCGTATAACTGTCACTCATATAACCACTCAAAAGCGTCATTCAAACTGACGCTTCTCGCGCGATAAGTGCTCTAAGTGAAGTTAATATTGTTTTTGAAAATACGCTGCAGAAAACCATTCCAAGGTAAGTAAATGTGCATTATATTGATAGTTTATACATTCAATAACCTATACAAATATAGATATGAATGAAATATAGTGAAATGTTCATGATTGAGGTTTACGGAGGGCAATAAAAATAATTTGTTTTTATATATATATTAAGGTGTCAAAATGGAACCATCAACGTCATCAACATGCAACATTTTTGTGGGCAAAAATGTACTCATAACACCAGAGGGAACGATGATGATCGGTGAAGATGCCATTGTTCTACAAAGAAGTGCTTCGGGCAGAATAAAGGTTTTTTTATTGTTTTCTGACGCCATATATCTTCTAATGGCGCGCCGCCCACTGTGGGTAGTGTTGTTATTGACGTAATGGCCAAGCTCATGATTTTTGGCCACCAATTTTGAGATGTATTCTCAGAATTCATTTAAGTCAAACATGACAAAAAATGTTTTGGGGTAAGCAAATAGGTCGACCTATCCGTAAAATAACGATCTATGTGAATATTGGACAAAACAGAGATTATTATAGAATCATATCGTATGAACGCAGTTCTATAAAATGGTGTTTTTATTTTTTTTTGTATCTTTCGTAGTTACGGAGATAATTAATCGATAAAACGTCCGATTTGATATTCACTCCACCCGAAAACGTCCGACGAGCTCATAAGGCGCGCGCGGGGTGCGGGGGCGGTGCGCGAGCGATACGCGCGAGCCGGCCGGTTGTCACTTGAGCCGTTGTCGGCCGAAAAGAAGGATTATTTTGTGCGCGGTGCGATTTATTTGTTGATAGTGTTATAAAACTATAATTTATATTATTTTACGTTTAGATACATGTTTATAAAATGTCAAGGTCACGAAATATTAAATTTGCTAAAAGGAAACGAAAATTCACCGCCAACCAAGGTAACTTTTTCAAGCGTTGTTCTCGAAAATGAAGAAAAAAGTAATTGATGCTGGTAAGTAAGTTTATTTAACGTTTATACTATCTTTATAATCATTAACTTTTTTAGCTTACAATGAAGTATGATGATTTTATTTCAGAGGCAAAGAGGAAAAAAAGTTGATACCTGTGAGCTGCTGAAATATCAGCATGACTTTAAACGCGCTGGTGTTATGCAGTACTTTCTGCACATTTTCATGACAAATCAATGTCAAGGAATTAAAATGGAAGTGGAGAAGCTAATAGAGGCCATGACGGCAACATTTGATGTCGCTGCAATACAGATGATGAAAGAGCAACAAGAAAGCAGAATTGGAGTAGCTTGTGGTATGAAATTAGATATGGCCGTATTACTGCTTCTAAAGCACACGAAGCGAGTGTTTGCCGTAAACCAGATACATGTTGAGATGCAGTTTATATTACCATACGTCAAACCAGTAATTCACATGAATGTAAGCGGAAATTTACCAAATCCTGAACAATCAACTCTAAATCAGGAGAAACCACGTCCCTCGAAGAGCAGGCATATGTCGGTCCTAACAGGAATATTACAGAAGAAACTGAATCTGAAAATTATTCCCTCGTTGAGGCCGTCTTTTCAAAAACCAAAAAAAAGATTAAACCTGTTAACAACGAAGCTGATTAAGCTTTTGTAGACTGGTTAAAAACAAAGGAAAATAAAAAAGATGGGCCACGAAAAATGTTTCTTCTGAGTTTGCTACCCGACATACAAAGTCGTAAAGATGAACAAATGAGATTTAGAATTAAAATGTTCACGCTTTTGGAAGTAATTAAAAAACTAACATTGTCAGTTATCCAGCCACAGATAGACCAATACCAAGTCTTTTCGCCGATTTCTCCCGTAAACTCCCACAAAGGAGTTAATAACGTGTAAGTCAAGGAAATGCTTTTGGTGAAAGTTTTGGTGATGCGCTGCTTCTTGGGTTGTTCGATGTTGTTTCATTATTATGTAAGACGCAACATGCACAATTGCCTATCTTAAGTGTGTTTGAATGCTTAGCGTAAGCATTCTTTTTTGTTTACATTGCTATTGGGGCTGTGACATACATTATTATGGGATGAAAACTTGTCTGCGACGGCCGATTTGGTCGTTGACTCGGGCAGCGAGGCAGACGAAGAGGACAACGGCGACGATCTGATTCTAGAAGAGGGCTTAGGTGAGGCAGAAGAGCATCAGAGAAAGGATATCTGTGGTCTGACGATTTTAATACTTTCTTAGGTGTGGAACCTTTCGTCCAAAACATTGGGCCCCTAATTGAAGGAACAAGTCTCTTGGACCTGTTCACTCAATTATGGGACCAACCATTGGTCGATATGATAGTTACAGAGACGAACAGGTATGTGTGGAACTTGATTGCTCAAGCGAATGAGTTTGGCTGTGTGTCTGAACATCCGCGATTGAATGATTGGAAAGAAACGTCGGGTAGCGAAATTTATAGGTTAATATCAGTGATGATTTTAATAAGCATATGTCAGTTTGGTCAAACTGAAGAGTATTGGCGCGGCGGCCTGCTCTTAATGCCAGAATTTAAAAAAATAATGTCTATTAATAGATTCACCATACTCATGCGCTTTTTACATTTCGTAGATAATAGGATTTTGACCGAACATGGGCCTGAGCGCAAACTTTTTAAAATAATATCGGTCATTGATTATTTAAATTTGAAGTTTCAATCTGTTTACCCGAGTATAATAGTTATCACATTAATAAGTAACTATATAGGTAAAGGCCATACACTTTCATGGACAATTTGTATTATTCGGTTCAATTAGCGCGTTTTTTAAAGTCTAAAAGCACAGATGTAGTAGGCACGCTGAATAGGCGTAGAGTAGGTACACCGGAAGCTATACAAAAACTTAGCGATAAAGCACTTCCTCGAGGCACAGTGGTAGGACGGCATATTGGAGATATTTCTGTAGTGTCTTGGAAAGACGTGAAACTAGTAACCTAGTAAAAGTTTCAGTTCAAAAAAACTAACTCACCGACAACTCCGCTATTTATTAGCGCAGCCACTACTTGATCGCTATGGTAAAGATAATATTAATACAAAAAAAATCGAGCGTAGGATGGAATAGACTGAACCAAACGTTACCTCATTTTCCAAAACGCGTAGATGTGACAGACGCGACAACGTTAAAACAAGAGAGGCCGCTGTATTCGTTGTAAATCCGCCAAATCTAATATAACGTGTACAACTCTACAAGTTTTTCTTTGCATTGACCCATGTTAGGAGGAATATCACACGTTAGAAAATGTTTAAATATATATTTCAGTGGTATGTTGAGGAGATTTGGGCACATAAGTTTGATGTGTTGCACACCATTCACATTGATACGGGCCATGGTTGGCGGAATCGCATGATAAATGAATCAAAAAAGAAGTACAAGAATGTGACAAAAGAAGGAATATTATTGTATTTAAGTTTATGTGAATCCTGTCAAATGAATATAAAAACTAACAAGAAAGGAATAGTCGTCAAACCAATAATATCATTCGAAATGAACAGCAGGTGTCAAGTTGATTTAATTGACATGCAGAGCAGTCCAGATGGTGAATTTAAATTTATTTTAGTTTACCAGGATCATTTAACTAAATTTGTTCAAATACGCCCTCTACGTAGAAAAACGGCAGTGGAGGTGTCAAACATGCTTCTTGACATATTTTGCAGATTTGGCGCACCATCAATTCTACAATCTGATAATGGGCGCGAGTTTGCGAACAGCGTTATAGCAGAATTATGCAGTAAGTGGTCAGGATTGAAGTTGGTACACGGCAAACCTCGACATAGTAAAAGAACTTTCTTT
Organism: Leucoptera coffeella; assembly: GCA_030578115.1. Lineage (NCBI taxonomy): Eukaryota > Metazoa > Arthropoda > Insecta > Lepidoptera > Lyonetiidae > Leucoptera > Leucoptera coffeella. The sequence goes on from JAMBLF010000180.1 coordinate 328,543, forward strand.
TACTATGTCGAGGTTTGCCGTTTGTTGTTTCAAAAACAGTAAAAGAACTGGAATATAAGAAAGCTCTTGACATGAAGAAACAGCCCAAGCAGCAGCGTCCCTACACACCAGACGAAGCGTTAGCATTTTATTTAGCTAATGACATGACTGCTTCTCAATATCGAAATATGTACCAAGAAGTTAAAGAACGCGGTTTCCTGCTATATCCTTCTTATGATGTCATAAATAATATTAAGAAAACCTGTTATCCTGATGTGGCTAAGATAACAGTTACTGATACTTCAGCAGAAGTTGACCTTCAGGCATTATTAGATCATACTTCTGCAAGAATCTGCAGAGATATATTACAATCGACGTTGATAGAGGAAAGAACTGGAGATACTACATTGATTTATAAGTGGGGTTGTGACGGCTCTTCTGGCCATAGCATCTATAAACAAAGATTTGAAAACATAGACAGTCCAGATGAGTATATGTTCATCATATCTCTTGTTCCTATCAGATTGATATGTAGTGAAACTAAAAAAGTTTTATGGCAAAAACCTAGAACATCATCTTCTAGATTTTGTCCTTTTGTTAGGTTTGTTTTTGAAAAGGAATTTTCAGCGTTGATAACCAGAGAAGTAGAGGCTATGAAAAATCATATATCAGCTTTGAACCCAACACGAGTTACATTCGGTACAGATGAGATACATGTAACTCACAAATTATTACTGTCTATGATTGATGGCAAAATATGCAATGTCTTATATGGGACCAAGTCGTCTCAACGATGCTCTATTTGTCAATCAGTCGGACGAGAAATGAATACTACAGAAATACAAAAAAAACCTGATTAAAATATGTATGTCGTAGATTGTAAAGCGGAACCTCAAGCTAACATTGGCTTGGGTGTATTCGGAACGTGCATTGGCAACACTATGATGTTAGCTGTCAACTGACTCGCCCTACTGATGGAACGTCACTTTTTAAAAGAGAGACCAGCGAGGCGGGTGTGCCAACGTACGACCGACTTCACCGCTTTCCGAAAATAGGTTATCCGTTTTCATCCGGGTAGTGTTTGATTATTCTTGTTTAATTGTAACTCGGTTGTGATTAAAATAAATCGGAGAGTACTTTAGAAGCCTTATTTCGTTTAATTTGAAGATGGATAAAGATGAACGTCCACACCTCTCCCCTTTATATATATTTATATATATATACACACACACAGTCAAAACCCTTTATGGCGACATCGTTTAGAACAACATACCGGTTAAAATGACCAAAATCAAAGGTCCTGGCTGAATGCGCCTTATCAAAAAATTGTTTTTTGCAAGTGTTTACTACGACATACCGCATTAAGCGACCACATGGTTAATGTTTTCGGAAAATTATATCTGTAGAACGACCTGCTCAGCTGTATTGTAAACAATTTGAATAGGTAGCAGTATCCACATCTGGCACAGTATTATGGTCAATGGCTATTATCGTAAAAGTAAACAAAGTTTAGGGTCTTTTGTAATTCTTAGAAACAAAGCACATGCATGCCGTAGCCTCAAGGCCCGCTTCGTCATATCTCTTAAGTCAGCTTGTTACTTATCGGTACACAAGACGCACCAAAACATATTGTTGAGTTAACTGTGAAAATCGTAACATGTCGCTAACAAAAAGAAAACAAATCAATATCGAAGAAAAATCGCGTATTATGTCAAAGCTACAGAAAGGAATTCCAAACAAAGATCTAGAAAAAGAATATGGTGTATCACACTCGGCAATTTCAACCATTTGGAAAGAGAGGGAGAAAATTCAAATCCTTTGTGACAAGAATTTTCGAAAATGAAACGAGCCAGAATAACGCGTCATATGAAGATTGAGTAAGCTTTGTTAAAGTGGTTTAAATAGCAAAGGACAAATAATGTGCCAATAAATGGACCAATTCTTCAACAAAAAGCAAACGATTTTGCTCAACATTTCGGTGAAGATTTTGTTTGCTCGTCTAGTTGGATTCAACGTTTCCGGGGAAAATAAGTGGGGAAGCTGCCACTGATGATAAAGGTGTTGGAGACGAAAGGATGACGCAAAAGTTGCCTATATTATGTTCGTTAATTGAGAGTTCATTGATGTCAATCAGTCTATTGCAATTTGTGCACCAGCTACGAGGATGATTTTGTACGTGAAGTTCAAGAGGAAACTGACACATACAGTGCTAGCTTTGATTGATGGTCTCAATTCTGTTTATTCACAAGGGGTAGGACAAAACAGCACTACATCAATATGATGAATAGAGTTCCTGAACAAGACAGGAGCGCAGATTGGGTTGCCATCGTTGTTGACGTTAATGACGATGATTTTCTCAGAGGCCACAGAGACGAGTATATAGAATTCCTGTTGTTGGAGCAAGCAGCTGACCAACATCTCGGACCCATTGATATATTTACAACACTCTATGTATCAGTTGCTAAAAGAGGAACAGTGACTGAGGATTTCATTAATAAGATTGCGCAAGGTTTGAGGGATGACCTTCAACACGAGACTAAAATCGCGGCAGAGACAATAACATTGGTCTACAAATTTTACGGTGGTTATATCAACGCCAATAATGCCCATAACATAATGCAGGCTTGGTTGATCGACATCCCTGAAATAGCACTAAGAGTCCGATTACCTCTCCAACAATCGACTAATTCTGGACTTACGGCCCTAATCACGGTTAGCAGAGACATGAGGAAGTACCCAGACTTTCCCTGGGACAGACTGAATGGTCTGACAGGGGGCGAGCTAACCAATGTCCTTGCTGCCGTCACACTCGTAGGCGGAAATCAGTACTTCGGGTTCAATAAGAGTCTAGGAGCAGCCCGATCGGCTATGTACCCATCTATCGCCTATGTGGCAAAAGAACTGTTGATACAAATTAACGGTGAAAACTCTCTTAAGAAGTATGCGGGCTGGGCTAAGGCGCCAAAGAACGCCGCCGTCGTCGTACGAGAGATGATAGAGCGGTACAATGCCGAGTATACGGCTGAAATGGAGAACGGTATCGTTCCGGAAGTAGATACTCGTTTATTGGCAGATATTAGAGCAACATTAAATAATGCTCAGAACATTAATTTGTATGCCTAAGAGTCTTATTAGCACCAATAATAAAAACTATGAAGATACAACAAACTAATTGTTTTAAAACTTCCTTTTCTTCTATTGACTGTATTTATATCCCAACACGTACCATGGCTAGGATAGGAGCACCTCAAGTTTACCAGAGAGGGTGGATGGACACACGCGAGATGATTCAGGCTTCCCTTAAAGACAATGAATCCTCAAGCAACAACCACATCATCTGTTCCTGCGATGTCCACTGTATGCACTGACCTGGCACAAATCACAGTGTCATCACGGATCCCAGAATTCTGGACAGAAATGCCATGCTTTGGTTTGCTCAGTTCGAAGCCATCATGTTCCCACAGAAGCAAAGCGACGAAGTGCGTTACAACGTGGTCGTCTCAAAGCTAAGCAGAGATGCATTACAGCAAATAAGTGACATACTTTTGTCACCACCGCCAACCAATAAATACCAAGCGGTGAAAGAGAGGCTATTGCAAGTGTTCGAAGAGAGTGCCGAACGCCAGTTCCAAAAATTGGTAGGTGAGATGGAGCTGGGATCACAAAAGCCTTCCCATCTGCTAAGAAAGATGCGAGATCTCGGAAGGAACACTCAAGTTTCCGATCTAACCCTAAAAAACTTGTGGGTTTCTCGTATGCCACCTGCCGTAAGAGCCGTCATTGCTGTAAGTAATGAGATAGACCTGGACAGCTTAGCAAACGTTGCAGACAAAGTTCTGGAGAGCATCACACAAGGGAGCATTGCAGAAGTATCAGCTGGCATGCCAAGCAGCTTGAACTCTTCCCCCACCAACCTGCCCATCACAGAGCTATTCTCCATGATGCAAAAGTTGACTTTAGAGGTCGCCACAGGACAAAGAAGCGCAAAAATATGGAGCTCATCCAAGAGCATGGCATGGGATTTGTGCACAACGATTATGTCCAAGGGCTGAGATCGTCAGGTGAGAATGAAGAAGCTTCAATTGTGAGCATCGTGCACAACATTGAGAAAGACGAAAAACGCAGTGTTTTGCAAAACATACTGCACAAATCAGAGCACTTAACATTCGATGAAGAAGCTCTTGTGTTATATATAGATTTGTTGTTTGTGTTGTTGTAGAGACGGAGAGCTTTATTGTTCACAAATTAACAAAAACAAATATATTTTGTTTGCCAAAGTGTGGTTACTGGAACAAAGAATAACCGTTACCGGTATGTGCCAGGCTTAAGCATGCGCGTGTTCGGCGCGGTTCTACCCAGCGGATATCGTGGGCCTTCCCAGGCATGATCCAGTTCGCTTTTACATAAACGAACGACTAACTAAACTCAACCGCGGTGTGTTGAGTGTTGAGAGGAGACGTATCAGCAACGGCAGACTCGTCCGTTGACATGTCGTGTAGTCGTACGCTTAGACGGTATAGAGATATAGTCAATGCTCATTTTAACCTTACGTTTCATGTGCCTAAAAAAGATACTTGTGATCAATGTCATATCTTTGCTACCACAGAAAATCCATCTAAAGAAATAAAAGCTACTTATGCTATACACCAATCAAACAAGAGAATTACTCGTGATTTAAAAAAAGTTGATAAGCAAAATGCCATTGAATCTAATGGCGTTATTGAATGTGCTACGTTTGATTTTCAAAAAGTTTTGACTTGTCCGCACGTACAAATGCGTATACTGTACAACAAACGTAAATTATCTTGTTACCACTTTACTTTATATGATATGGCTGCTACAAAAGGATATGGTTATGTATGGGGTGAAAGTATTGCTAAACGAGGAGCCAATGAAGTTGCTAGTTGTTTATATGACTTTATTAAGACTTACTGCTAAAGGAGTAAAAGATTTCCGATTTTGGTCTGACAATTGTGCAGACCAAAACCGTAATTGTTTTTGCAATGTAGAGCTAAGCATCGAGAGAATTTAGAATTAAAATAACCCACTGGTTCTTAGAAAAGTGTCATACCCAAAATGAGGGGGACTCTGTACATTCAGTGGTAGAAGACAGTAGAAAAAAAGAGATAGAGCGGCTGAATCTAAAGAAACCGACTCTATCTAGAGTAGGTACTACTCTCAAGTATATCACATTTGACCAGCTCTGTAAAAAAGAAGTACCTCATAGACGAAGTTCATCAGTAGTTTATGATGATTTTATTTCAGAGGCAAAGAGGAAAAAAAGTTCATACCTGTGAGCTGCTGAAATATCAGCATGACTTTAAACGCACTGGTGTTATGTAGTACTCTCTGCACATTTTCATGACAAATCAATGTCAAGAAACTAAAATGGAAGTGGAGAAGCTTATAGAGGCCATGACGGCAACATTTGATGTCGCTGCAATACAGATAATGAAAGAGCAACAAGAAAGCAGAATTAGAGTAGCTTGAGGTATGAAATTAGATAAGGCCGTTTTACTGCTTCTAAAGCACACGAAGTGAGTGTTTGCCGTAAACCAGATGTTTCAGTAGTTGCTGCAATTATGGGTGCAAAAATACCTGACACTGTTGCCATGAGAACAGGTAGGAATTGGGAGGAAATAGTAAGTAAAGCAATCAGTAAGAAATTAAAAACCAAAAGTGTGGTTTGTATGTGTGCCAAAATTATCCCATGATTGCAGATTCACCTGATGGTGTAGCGGCTACACTGTAGCTAATGATGCCACTGTAGAAATAAAGTGCCCTAGTAAAGCAAAGTCTATGAAAAAAAAAAAGGTGTTATATCTGAAAAATGTAATAAAATAGTAAAGCCCATGTGCAAATACATTATGTATTCCACTGGTGTAAAAAAGTGTTATTTTTGTGTTGCTGATAGAAAATTTTAATCATCATCATCAACGCCATCAACATCCAACATTTTTGTGGGCAAAAATGTCCTCATAACACTAGAGGGAACGATGATGATCGGTGAAGATGGCATTGTTCTACAAAGAAGTGCTTCGGGCAGAATAAAGGTATTTTATTGTTTTCTGATGCCATATATCTTCTAATGGCGCGCCGCCCACTGCGGGTAGTGTTGTTATTGACGTAATGGCCAAGCTCATGACTTTTTGCCACCAATTTTGAGAAGTATTCTTAGAATTCATGAAGTATTCGAGTCAAACATGACAAAAAATGTTTTGGGCTAAGCACTATTTGAATAGCTGATTAAAATTACATATTTTTTTTCTTTTCAGGCAAAGACGTACAAGCAAAGTGGAAACACTTAAGGGACAACTTCCGACGTGAATATCAAGCACAAAAACATATTACATCAGGCCAAGGTGCCAAAAAAAGGAAGAAATATCGATACTACGACGCATTATTATTTCTACTCCCACATGTACAGGACGCAAAAACATCTGGAAATTACAGTACTCCAACAAACCCAGAGCAAAATACTAATGAAAGCCAATCAACATCGGACAGTGTGAATTTACCAGCTGGATCTTCAACTGTCACACCCAATATTCCAGAGACTCCAATCAAGAAAAAATCTTCCTTTGAAGATGAAGTTCGTTCCAAACGAAGATGTTTTTTATACTTTGCTCTATACTTCTGATCCGTATATTACAAGTTTAAGCAAGCCGAGTGTTGTGATACACCAAGAGTTGCTTGAAGAAGCGAAATCTCTCCTTGAAGTTACAAGTTAGTCAATTCGTACCTCCGAATATAAATTAATATTAGCAATAGGACACATCATTTATATAAATAAAATATTTTATATAAAATTACAATGTCGTCTTATATTGTAAGATATTTTTAATATTTAATTCTATTTTCAAACTTAGTTTTGGATTCATTTCTCTACATAAACTATGAAATTTTACAAATTTTCAAAATTTATTTTTAAATAAATACAAACCCATTATATTAGCTGCATTCATTCGATGGAAAATTTATTCACGAGTAAGTAAAGGGTTTTTCAATTGGCGCAAGTAGATTTTGGCGGCCCGTGGCGGCCATTTTGTTTTGGTGACAATTATCAAATCTTTTGCTTATTATTCAGTTGCTTATTCCAAATCACCATGGTAGGTTACACGATTGAACAGCGCGTACAAATGATAAAACTTTATTATCAAAATAAGTGTTCGTTAGTGCAAACGTTGCGTGCATTGCGCCCATTTTACGGTAGACGTGGTGGCTCTTCACAGTCGACTATTCAGCGTTCAGGTGGCCAAATTTGAAACAACCGGTTCGTTAATCGATCAACCCACACCTGTACGTTCACGAAACGCAAGATCAGCCGAGAACATCGCGGCGGTCCATCAAAGTGTACAGCAGAACCCGAGGCAGTCGATTCCTCGCCGTGAACAAGAACTCGGCCTTTCACAAACTTCAACTTGGCGAATTTTGCGACGTGACTTAGGGTTACACCCGTATAAGATTCAAATGACCCAGAAGCTCAAAATTCATGACCATAGACAACGTCGTTTGTTCGCTGCCTGGGCATTGAATCGTTTGGAAGAGGATCCCAAATTCGCGCGAAAAATCATCTTTAGCGACGAGGCGCATTTTTTAATGAATGACTTTGTCAACAAACAAAATTGCCGTATATGGGACGCCACAAACCCACACGAGGTTCACCAGGTGGTAATGCATCCTCAAAAAGTTACGGTTCTTTGCTACCACAGAAAATCCATCTAAAGAAATGAAAGCTAATTATGCTATACACCAATCAAACAAGAGAATTACTCGTGATTTGAAAAAAGTTGATAAGCAAAATGCCATTGAATCTAATGGCGTTATTGAATGTGCTACGTTTGATTTTCAAAAAGTTTTGACTTGTCCGCACGGACAAATGCGTATACTGTACAACAAACGTAAATTATCTTGTTACCACTTTACTGTATATGATATGGCTGCTACAAAAGGACATTGTTATGTATGGGTTGAAAGTATTGCTAAACGAGGAGACAATGAAGTTGCTAGTTGTTTATATGACTTTATTAAGACTTACTGCTAAAGGAGTAAAAGATTTCCGATTTTGGTCTGACAATTGGGGAGGCCAAAACCGTAATTGTTTTTGCAATGTATAGCTATGCATCGAGAGAATTTGGAATTAAAATAACCCACTGGTTTTTAGAAAAGTGTCATACCCAAAATGAGGGGGACTCTGTACATTCAGTGGTATAAGACAGTAGAAAGAGAGAGATAGAGCGGCTGAATCTAAAGAAACCGACTCTATCTAGAGTAGGTACTACTCTCAAGTATATCACATTTGATCAGCTCTGTAAAAAAGAAGTACCTCATAGACGAAGTTCATCAGTAGTTTATGATGATTTTATTTCAGAGGCAAAGAGGAAAAAAAGTTGTTCTATTTCACGAAATCCGTTGGGTTATGAATGTTATCAGGCGTGTATTTATACAATGCTTTAGTGTGCGTAAGCGCGGCAGTGCTCAGTCGCGATCGCAACGCGGTCGATGTCACTAGTGTTTTTAGTTCGCGCCAAATTGTTTCACGGAGTAGCATCTGCATGGAAACAAAACGTCGGAAAGTTGTTCATAGTGAGGCAAGATTTATTTTAATAAATTTATATCATCCACGCTGATAATAATGTATTATTAAAATTTTATTTTTTTACACACAATAGGTAACATTTTTATGGAACCCGATTGTAATGTAGGTAGTTTTGCAAATATTATTATCATTGTTTTTTGTATGATTTGTTCATGGTGATGTTGATACAACAATGAGAATTTTTAGGTATTTCGTGAACATTATACTGAGAGATTGTATTTGGTTTTGTTTTAGGGTCGGAGCATGATAGCTAGCGTTTATCATTTCCTGCAAGAAGAGTATGAGTTTACAAAAACATTTATGGAACCTAACTCTGATTTGTCTCATTTACGAGACATCACGCGGCGTACAGCGGAAGCTACTGGTGTGTCTGCGAAAACTGTTCAACGAATATTAAAAGAAGAGAAGGAATTGCCATCCACGTCATCAACATTCACTTCTCCTATGAAAAAAAGAAGAAAGCGAGAAAATAAGAGCGATGTTGTTCGAAGTACTATACAAAATTTCCATGTCGTCCATAAAGAAATTCCGACGTTGTCTAAAATTAAAAAAATTGTTAAATGAAAAAATTGGATTTACGGGTTGTTTAGAAACTGTTCGCAAGTTACTACTAAAGTTAGGTTACAAGTGGCGTAAAACAGAGAACAACCGTAAAGTTTTGACAGAGCGTCATGACATACAAATGTTGCGTTATAAATGTGTCGTCTAGAATCAAAACCCGCCAGATCCACTTTCATAAAAAACTTGGAAAAGTTGTTCTATGCCTCGGTGTTGTTGAAGTCTATGGTTCCTAATCAAAAATTTGTATCAAAAGCAGCTACATTCCATAAAAATCAATGACATAAAAACTACATTTAGTTTCAAAACCCGCCAGATTTTCGATCAATGAGAATCATTCTCCGCTAAATCCGAACGGACCAACCAGAACGATGGATTCGGACAAATAAGTGTCATGGCGTCGCTTGGATTCATTATGGCGTCTGGTTGTAATGGTGTTGAATTTTGTGCTGTTATTTTCATGAATATTTAATGGAATAATGGACCAATTACTGAAAAAAGTAGATAAAGTGCCTCCTAACCAAGCAAGAAAACGGAATGTCAACAAAGAAAGTTGGAAAAGTTTGATACAAAAGCGTAATCGGTGAGTCAAATATTCCTATTTAAAACTACATACAGAGTGTGTTATAACCGCGACTTTTACATCTTTCTGTAGTAGGTACTTACTTGAATTTCTTTATCATCTTAGGTTTTTATACGGTAATTTTACGGAATCAAACTGAATGTAAAGGGTCTTTCTATAGTCAAAGTGATCGTGGGGGGAGGGTGACATATAAAACAAGCACCTATACTCATAATAATAACACACGGTTTTAAGCTCACCAATGTTTATTTTAACTAGTCCCAACAGTTTCAAGTCTTTCGGAGACTCTTCATCAGGGGAGACGAGGGGGCGGGCATCAGGGGGCGGGAGCCCCCCGCTGTGAACGTGCGGACAGCTGAACTCGTCTCCCCTGATGAAGAGTCTCCGAAAGACTTGAAACTGTTGGGACTAGTTAAAATAAACATTGGTGAGCTTAAAACCGTGTGTTATTATTATGAATTGCAATGCTCACAATAGTTTAAACAATTATATAGCACCTATACTGTACTAATGTAATTTTTTTAAATTCCAGATACGCTCCAAAAGGATTTCCGAGTGCACCATAAAATAACAAAAACTTATCAATGTTCTAAATTGACCATGCAAGATATCGCCCGTATGAATCGTCATTTCTACAATTTAAAGAACAAAATTGACCAAGACAACTTCATATTACAGCACTGTCGTATTAGTAATTGTTCTAGAATAAGACTAAAAGATGAGTCACGAGGTCCGAAAAATTTAACTGCAGAGTATTATGCGACCAAAATGAAAAAACAGATAAGAATCTGCAAACCCGCTTTTATCAAAATACTGAATGTGGGCAAAGATAGAGTTACAGGAGTTTTGCAGCGTTCATACAAAAATGGACACAGTGTGGCAACAGAAACTCGCGGTGGTAACCGTAAAGCAACACTATATTCTGGAAGGGCAAATAGAGTTGAGCAGTTTATAGAGAGTTTAGAAGCTGCTGAGCCACATTATTGCCGAGCTAAATCAGCTGTTAGACTGTATTTACCCCCGGAATTGAATATTAAAAAGCTGTGGAGAATGTACCAAGAGCAAGTGGAAAACGAAGGCAACACAAATCTAAAAGTTAAAGAATCATATTTCCGTAATGCATTCAATACTAAATACAACGTTGGATTTGGTTCACCTCTAAAAGACACTTGCTCTAGATGTTTTGAGCTATCACGAAAAATAGAAACGTCCAATACACCAGAGGACAAACAAAAGTTCATCACCGAAAAAAGGATCCATAGTTTGAAAGCTAAAGCCTTTTACAGTTTATTGAAAAATCCACCTGAAGATACAATCTCAATGTCCTTTGATTGCCAAAAAAATAACCCACTTCCAAAGCTACCTGACCAAGCTGCTTACTTTAGCAGGCAATTGAATTTATATAACTTCACAGTTGTGATCGGCTCTTCCAAGTCAGCTCTAAACAATGTACATACGTACTATTGGCTTGAGAATGAAAGGCCAAAGTCCTCAAATGAAATAGCCAGTGCTGTTTATCACACATTGATTAACTTGGATGTACCTGAACACGTAACAAATATACAGCTTTTTGCTGACGGTTGTGGCGGGCAAAACAAAAACACCACACTTGTAGGTATGTGTTCAAACTGGTTAATATCAGATGCACCAGCTCATGTAACACGTCTTGCGATCATTTTTCCTATGGTGGGACATTCGTTTCTGCCGCCTGACCGCATATTTGCGAAAATAGAAAAGGAAACAAAAAAAATTTCAATCATATGTGATCCAGAAATTTACGTAAGTATTTTCAGAAAACATGGAAATGTTTACCACTTGGGTACAAATGATGTAGAAGTGCGTGATTGGAAAGAACAAGTTTCGAAATATATTAAACCTCCAGGATCGTGGCATTTTAAATTTAACCCCACCAAAAGATTTTTATTGTTTCGTGGAAGACAAAACGTTAAAATACAAGGAGAGGAAGCTTATCGTAGTGACATAGGACAGCCTAAATACGTGACAAAGAAAAATAAAACTTGTTCTGACTGTATCCCTGTAATTTTGCCACGAGGCAATAAAGTTAATGAAAAAAAAATATCAGATGTCACAAATCTTTTAAAAAAACACTTCGGCGATGATTGGAGAAACCTAGATACTTTGAAATACTATAAAGACATAGAAGCAAACAATGATTATTTTGAAAGTCATGAAAATATGCAGTGCGTTGCAATTGAAGAACACGAAAATTTCATTTAATGTAAACATTTTATTTTTACATTTAAGTAATTTTATATTTTTTATTAACATTAAAGTATGTACATTCCATTCAATTCATGTTGTTTTATTGAGCTGCCAACCTACTTATGGAATTAGGTATATAAAATGATTAATATGAAATAAAATAAATTTATTTAGTTTAGAGCATCCTGTATACAATACTAAAGTCTCGCTAGTTAATATCAAGTCCCGCTATATCCCATGGCCTTAGTCACAAAAACCGCTAGATCCACAACTCAGTATCAATATCCGCCATATCCATTTTATTCATACGGTTTTCCTAATATTTATCAATATTTTGATACAGTTGCAACGAAACTGAGTAGGTAATATGTTTTTATGTATATTATTTTAAATTTATCATAAAAAATACCGTAAATTTACTGATTAGTACAAATAATGCGTTTTTTATGAATTCAACGAATTTGGATCTGGCGGGTTTTGATTCTAGACGACACAAATATCTAAAAAGAATTTCTGAATATCGCGCTCAAGGTCGACCAATTGTCTACACCGACAAGAGTTATGTTCTTTCGACACACGTGCGAAACAATACTTGGGCAAAAAAAAAGAAAGCACACCATTTTTAAAAAAAATTAGCACAGGTACTCGCTTTATATTAGTGCATGCAGGAACAAAGGACGGATTTATTGAAAATGCTGCTTTGGTTTATAAGGCAAACACAACAGCTGGCGACTATCATTCAAATATGAGCTATGATAATTTTGTGAAATGGCTAGATGAAAAGCTATTACCCAACCTACCTCCTCGCTCTAGCATTGTGTTAGACAATGCGTCTTATCACAATACACGAGCCGAAAAATTACCAACGTATGCTACAAAGAAAGCAGATATGCAGCAATGGCTTAGAGATAAAGGTATAGCATTTGATGAATCTCTTCTTAAATTAGCCTTGTACGATATTATAAAAAACACAAATGCGATTACATAACTTTTAAAATCGATGATGTTATTAAAAGCAAGGGGATTTGAAGTCTTACGCCTCCCCCCCTATCATCCTGAACTAAATGCTATAGAAAATATATGGGGGATTGTAAAAATTATATAGTTTTTGACGTTCAATAAGTGATATCAATATACTTATGTTGAATAAAAGATTTTCATTTCATTTCATTTATATCGCATCCAGAAATATTGATCAAAATATGACGAGTACTGAGAGACTCATCAATGAAAGCTTAGATCAAATAAATAGTGAAACGTGGCGAAAAACATGTGAACATGTCGAAAAAATTGAAAATGAGTATTTGAAATATTTTAATCTAGATTTTCAACTCATAATTAATTTGCAAGATGATTCTGATACTAGCGAATCGGAATTTGAATGTTCATCAGATAGTGATTAATTGTTTTTCTTTTTAATATCTTAAAATGCTTACTTATTTAAATTGATTTTTGATTGATTTTTCTATTTTATTTATTACCCATAAAAATTTTCGAATGTTAACTAAATGTAAATGTAATGTTTCGAAATATTTCAACTAAGTAAATGTTACTTTTAAAAATAAATCTTAATTGTATTATCTTCTGTGCTGACGCTTCTCACATTTGCATTCACGCACACAAGCACGCTTATCGGTACACGTTACACACACAATGACAGCCAAATGGACTTCGTGAAATAGAATATCTGTACCTGTGAGCTCCTGAAATATCAGCATGACTTTAAACGCACTGGTGTTATGCAGTACTCTCTGCACATTTTCGTGACAAATCAATGACAAGAAATTAAAATGGAAGTGGAGAAGCTTATAGAGGCCATGACGGCAACATTTGATGTCGCTGCAATACAGATGATGAAAGAGCAATAAGAAAGCAGAATTAGAGTAGCTTGTGGTATGAAATTAGATATGGCCGTATTACTGCTTCTAAAGCACACGAAGTGAGTGTTTGCCGTAATCCAGATGTTTCAGTAGTTGCTGTAATTATGGGTGCAAAAATACCTGACACTGTTGCCATGAGAACAGGTAGGAATTGGGAGGAAATACTAAGTAAAGCAATCAGTAAGAAATTAAAAACCAAAAGTGTGGTTTGTATGTGTGCCAAAATTATCCCACAATTGCAGCTTCACCTGATGGTGTAGCCAATGATGACACTGTAGAAATAAAGTACCCTAGTAAAGCAAAGTCTATTGATAAATATTTAAAAAATGGTGTTAAGTCTGAAAAATGTAAAGCCCAGGTGCAAATACAAATGTATTCCGCTGGTGTAAACAAGTGTTATTTTTGTGTTGCTGATAGCAAATTCGAAGAAAATGAAACACAATCACTCTAATTAAATAATAAAAATCTGTTTGTTGCAGTAAACGACTGTAAGGAAAAATATTAGAAATGGTTGTGTCGGAAGTTTAAAACCGAAGGCTAGTGGATCGTAATATACAAAAAAATATTTACATGATGAGATGCAGTTTATATTACTATACGTCAAACCAGTAATTCACATGAATGTAAGTGGAAATTTACCAAATCCTGAACAATCAACTCTAAATCAGGAGAGACCACGTCCCCCGAAGAGCAGGCATATGTCGGTCCTAACAGGAATATTACAGAAGAAACTGACTCTGAAAATTATTCCCACGTTAAGAGGCCGTCTTTTCAAAAACCAAAAAAAAGATTTAACCTGTTAACAACGAAGCTGCTAAAGCTTTTGTAGACTGGTTAAAAACAAAGGAAAATAAAAAAGATAACCCACGAAAAATGTTTCTTCTGAGTTTGCTACCCGACATACAAAGTCGTAAAGATGAACAAATGAGATTTAGAATTAAAGTGTTCACGCTTTTGGAAGTAATTAAAAAACTAGCATTGTCAGTTATCCAGCCACAGACAGACCAATACCGAGTCTTTTCGCCGATTTCTCCCGTAAACTCACAAAGGAGTTAATAACGTGTAAGTCAAGGAAATGCTTTTGGTGAAAATTTTTGTGATGCGCTGCTTCTTGGGTTGTTTGTTGTTGTTTCATTATTATGTAAGACGCAACATGCACAATTGCCTATCTTAAGTGTGTTTGAATGCTTAGCGTAAGAATTCTTTTTTGTTTACATTGCTATTGGGGCTGTGACATACATTATTATAGGATGAAAACTTGTCTGCAACGGCCGATTTGGTCGTTGACTCGGGCAGCGGGGCAGACGAAGAGGACAACGGCGACGATCTCATTCTAGAAGAGGGATTAGGTGAGGCAGAACAGGAAGCTGCAGAAGAGCGTCAGAGAAGGGATATCTGTGGTCTGACGATTTTAATACTTTCTTAGGTGTGGAACCTTTCGTCCAAAACATGAGGCCCCTAATTGAAGGAACAAGTCTTATGGACCTGTTCGATCTGTCTCTGTCTGATCTGTCGATATGATAGTTACAGAGACGAACAGGTATGCGTGGAACTTGATTGCTCAAGCGAATGAGTTTGGCTGTGTGTCTGAACATTCGCGATTGAATGATTGGAAAGAAACGTCGGGTAGCGAAATTTATAGGTTAATATCAGTGATAATTTTAATGAACATTATGTCAGTTTGGTCAAATTGAAGAGTATTGGCGCGGCGGCCTGCTCTTAATGCCAGAATTTAAAAAAATAATGTCTCATGATTAAAACTAAAATAATGTCTATTAATAGATTCACCATACTCGTGCGCTTTTTACATTTCGTAGATACGAGTAATAGGATTTTGACCGAACATGGGCCTGAACGCAAACTTTTAGCTTGTGGTATGAAATTAGATATGGCCGTATTACTGCTTCGAAAGCACACGAAGCGAGTGTTTGCCGTAAACCAGATGTTTCAGTAGTTGCTGCAATTATGGGTGCAAAAATACCTGACACTGTTGCCATGAGAACAGGTAGGAATTGAAAGAAAACAGCAAGTAAAACAATCAGTAAGAAATTTAAAACCAAAAGTGTGGTTTGCATGTGTGCCAAAATTATCCTAAGATTGCAGATTCACCTGATGGTGTAGCGGCTACACTGTAGCCAATGATGCCACTGTAATAAAAAAATAAAGTGCCCTAGTAAAGCAAAGTCTATGAAAAAAAAGGTGTTATATCTGAAAAATGTAATAAAATAGTAAAGCCCATGTGCAAATACATTATGTATTCCACTGGTGTAAAAAAGTGTTATTTTTGTGTTGCTGATAGAAAATTCGAATCATCATCATCAACGCCATCAACATCCAACATGTTTGTGGGCAAAAATGTCCTCATAGCACCAGAGGGAACGATGATGATCGGTGAAGATGGCATTGTTCTACAAAGAAGTGCTTCGGGCAGAATAAAGGTATTTTTATTGTTTTCTGATGCCATATATCTTCTAATGGCGCGCCGCCCACTGCGGGTAGTGTTGTTATTGACGTAATGGCCAAGCTCATGATTTTTTGACACCAATTTTGAGAAGTATTCTCAGAATTCATTTATAATGACAAAAAATGTTTTGGGCTATGCAAATAGGTTTATTGATACAATTATAAATGTATATGTTTTTACAGCCTTGGCAACCCGAGAGTATTGACGTTGGGGATTCGGCAAATATACAGGTTTTGGGGTTTGAACCTCGACGTCAGCTTACTCCTCGTTGCCTCTTTGCTTAAGAAGTGGATAATGAGAGTATATGTATTCAATTTTGTTTTTATGTCCTCTTAATTATATCTATTACATTCACTAAATTGATGATATAATTTACCAGTTTCCACGTTTAATGAGAAAACATATTAGGCCTCATTCGCACGGGCGCTTTTCAAACGTCGGTTAAAAAAGAGTTTAAATGCAACAAACGTATTCTCAAATATATGTTCATACGAAAGCGCTTTTAAAACGCGACGCTTTTTAATCGAGCGGTGCGTGATTTTGCGCGTTGGGGGTCAGAGAAAATAGATCATATGCAACTTCGTACAGATTCACACGAGGCGTTAAGAAAACGCTGGCGCTGACGCAGTGCGTCGCAAGCTCGCTCGGCAGTCGCACGTATGTTTTGCAGACTTGTATTTTTTTTGTGTTTTGTGATTATGTCGTCGTGGGATGTAAATCCCGAAGTTCGAATTATAGAGGTAGAGTCCCGTCCACTTCTATATGCAAAAGCATTGCCAGAGTACTCAAATAAGTTGATAAAGAATAATGCCTGGGAAAACATAACCAAAAAACTCTCTGAAGACTGAGACACCCTAACAAATGAGCGAAAAAATAATCGAAGTAAGTAAACAAAATTGTCGTATTATATGTATTGAGATTATAGGAACGAACCTAGCAACGTGACTAGAGAACAAGAAGAAAACTATTTAAAATTTGCTAATAACTCCAAATAAAATATAAGCCTGTGCAATTTTATGAAGACCACCCCTGCCATCTCTTGTGTGTGTTTTCTAATAGTTCCGGCTTTTTTATTTGTGTTTTGCTACGCTCTTTAACAAAATAAAAGAGCTTCTTATTGATTGCTGCGGTGAAGCGTTGCTAGGCGCCTGATCAATATCAACCAGCCAATCGGAGAGGGAATCAGATCCAGAGAACAGCAAATTGAAAGATTCCTATTGGTGGTTGTCTTGAAGCTGCGTCAGTGCCTGTGTTTGTTGTTGAATATTTTTTTTGGTTTTTAGTTTTTTGTATATAATGTAAATATTAACCTTTTAGAATCTTTATGTTTTTCTAAGTTTTATAAATATTTTTAAGTATAATCCCGTTAATGTTAAAAAATGTTATAAGTGCCGAGCCTCTGTCAGGAGCGGTGCCCGTGCCGCTAACACAGCTAGAAAAATGCCCCCATTGTTGTCAGCCACGGTTTTCTAAATATTCATATATCCAAATGTCATAAACACCTCCACAACCTACCAAGTTCATTACCCGCTACATCTACTTCGTCCAATTCCTCAAATTTTCATACAATATCCACCCTTTGGAAAACATTAGGAAAATTGAAATTATCCATTCCTCTAATAAAAAGAATACCCAAAGGAGCCCGAGTATCCGTCGCCAAATCATTGTTAAATATTTTGAAAAACGTGGTTGACAACAATGATGTTAATAGCTGGAAAGATTTCTTTTTATTATATACAAAATCAGCCACGCAATCCATAAAAGTTAACTGTAATCATCATTTGGAAATACCACTTCTGCATAAAACAAAACAGAAACCTTTTAACCAAAATTAAAATAGCTGATGGAGACGTTAGCGGTGCAGCGCGTTTGTTATTTTCTAATGATAGCATTGCTTTTGACTGCCCTGAAACGTTCCAATCTTTGCAGGACAAGCATCCACCTTCAAGGGGTAGCCTGGGTGAGCCAGATCCGTCGGCCTTCTCATCGCCCCAGCACGAGGCAACGGCGCAGGAGGTGCTCGAGGCGGTCCTGTCGTTCAGGAGTGGCTCGGCTGGTGGCCTCGATGGCCTTACGCCTCAACACCTGAAGGATATTTGTCCATCTCCATCTGACCAGTCTAATTCAACATATGTCCAGAGCCCCTTGAGCAATGTCAACTCACCAGAAGAAATGTTACTGTCTTTACCTATAGTCGATGATACATATACATAATTTAATAAGTATATACCTAAGTTCAAATAAATAAAAGTTTTTTGTAATATTATAATCCTATATTGTATTATAATACCTCAGTGTAACTGCTAGTCGTTGTACAGGTGGTATAGCCAAACGCATGTTGGTATCTTGAAGTGTTATTCGAGGCCCTACTATTGTCAATAGTTCGTCAAATGATGCAATAGACATTCGAAAATAACCAAAGAATTTATCTGGGTATTGTCTTAATTCTTCGTACAATGTCACAAACTGCTCTTTTATGTACCTCAGATCATTTAGAGGATGAACCCAAAATGCCTTTTGTTTTCGTTTTCGTCTTCTAGCGACACAAATTGCGATTGCTACTAATTTAGCAGAAACCATTTCCACGTCCTTCTGAAGCGAGAAACGAAATAAAAGTGATTTTTAAGCTTTCGTATGAACAATCACATCGTGCACGTTATAAAAGCGCCACCGCCGAGTTTTAACGCGACTTTAGAAAAACTCCCGTGCGAATGAGGCCTTAAAAGGAGTTAATAACGTGTAAGTCAAGGAAATGCTTTTGGTGAAAGGTTTTGTGATGCGCTGCTTCTTGGGTTGTTTGTTGTTGTTTCATTATTATGTAAGACGCAACATGCACAATTGCCTATCTTAAGTGTGTTTGAATGCTTAGCGTAAGCATTCTTTTTTGTTTACATTGCTATTGGGGCTGTGACATACATTATTATAGGATGAAAACTTGTCTGCGACGGCCGATTTGGTCGTTGACTCGGGCAGCGAGGCAGACGAAGAGGACAACGGCGACGATCTCATTCTAGAAGAGGGCTTACGTGAGGCAGAACAGGAAGCTTAAGAAGAGCGTCAGAGAAAGGATATCTGTGGTCTGACGATTTTAATACTTTCTTAGGTGTGGAACCTTTCGTCCAAAACACTGGGCCACTAATTGAAGGAACAAGTACTTTGGACCTGTTCACTCCATTATGGTACCAACCATTGGTCAATATGATAGTTACAGAGACGAACAAGTATGCGTGGAACTTGATTTGTCAAGCGAATGAGTTTGGCTGTGTGTCTGAATATTCGCGGAATGATTGGAAAGAAACGTCGGGTAGCGAAAGTTATAGGTTAATATCAGTGATGATTTTAATGAGCATTATATCAGTTCGGTCAAATTGAAGAGTATTGGCGCGGCGGCCTGCTCTCAATGCCAGAATTTAAAAAATAATGTCTATTAATAGATTCACCATACTCATGCGCTTTTTACATTTCGTAGATAATAGAAATTTGACCGAACATGGGCCTGAGCGCAAACTTTTTAAAATAAAACCGGTCATTGATTATTTAAATTTGAAGTTTCAATCTGTTTACGCGGAGAGCTATCTCTTGATGAGTCGCTGTTGCTTTGGAAGGGGCGCTTGAGCTGGGTTCAGTGGATCCGGACTAAAGCCGCACGCTTTGGCATCAAGAGTTACGAACTCTGTGAGGGACTGGATACGTGTTAAATATGATTTTTTATACGGGTACTTAAAGACAATTCAATGAGTAAGCCCATGTTCGGTTTTGTTAGCTCCACGGCCACAATAGTTATCACATTGATTAGTAACTATATAGGTAAAGGCCATACACTTTTCATGGTCAATTTTTATAATTCGGTTCAATTAGCGCGTTTTTTAAAGTCAAAAAAACAGAGATGTGGTAGGCTATATGTATAGGTAGGCTGAATAGGCGTAGAGTAGGTACACCGGAAGCTATACAAAAACTTAGCGATAAAGAACTTCCTCGAGGCACAGTGGTAGGACGGCATAGTGGAGATATTTCTGTTGTCTTGGAAAGACGTGAAACTATTAACCACAGTTTCAGTTCAAAAAAACTAACTCAACGACAACTCCGCTATTTATTAGCGCACCAACTACTACCGCTATGGTAAAGATAATATTAATACAAAAAAATCGAGCGTAGGATGGAATAGACTGAACCAAACGTTACCACATTTTCCAAAACGCGTAGAAGTGACAGACGCGAGAACGTTAAAACAAGAGAGGCCGCTGTATTCGTTGTAAATCCGCCAAATCTAATATAACGTGTAAAACTTGTGCATTGACCCTTGTAGGTGGAATATAAGAGAGAATATAATTTGGCGCACCATCAATTCTACAATCTGATAATGGGCGCGAGTTTGCGAACAGCGTTATAGCAGAATTATGCAGTAATTGGTCAGGATTGAAGATGGTACACGGCAAACCTCGACATAGCCAATCGCAAGGCAGTGTCCAACGGGCCAACCAAGACATTCAAAACATCTTGGTGACGTGGATGAGTGATGAAAAATCCTCATAATGGTTGGAGGGTCTTAAATTTGTACAATTAAAGAATAATTCTGCCTATCACGACGGTATCAAGAGGACACTCTACAAAGCGATGTTTGGAAGTGAAATAAAAGTGGGTTTGAAGTCATCGTCTTTGCCTCATGAAGTAACAAACCAACTAACAACGGAAGAAGACCTACAAGAAGTGATAGATAACTTTAAGGAAAATAGCTTTAACGATGAAAAACGGACCTTCGAACTTCATACCTCAGAAAATACCTGCCACCTTTGTGAAGAACATGGCATTTTGATTGACGACATGACATGCCCTCTTTGTTCAAAAGAAGCAGATATTGAACATAATCGTTCAGAAGCGAAAATAAATTTAGAATACCAAGCCATTAAAATGAAACAAAATTCAGCTGCAAAGTTTCCAGCATGTCATATAAGCGATACAGTAAGAATAAAGATATCGGAAGTAGATCGAGGCCGAGGCGATTTTAGGAACATTCTATTGACAGTCTTTAGGTAGCATTCGGTTCTTGGCGACGGCGACGCGCGACCGCGACCCGCGACCGAGACCGGGTCGCGCGACCCACTGCTTTGTATGAATTTGTATGGAGCACTAAACAATGCGTGCGACCGCGACGCGCGACCGGGGGGCGGGGCCTGGGAGCTGCGTGGCGACCGCGACTCGGTCGCCTCGGTGGCAGTGCCGCCGCGAGACCGACTAGATTGCACATCAAAATTATTATTTAACCTACAATATTTTCGGAACTTTTCTTCTTTATAATTTAAATGTCGTTTTATGAGTATTTGAAAACAACCCTCTTCGTGTCGCGTTGTGAAAACTCACTTCAAACAAAGACCTTCATCCTTTTTCTGGAGGCATAAATAGATAATAACATAATAAGATTATCATCATCTTGCTCTTCCTCCAAAAGCAGCTGAATAACTCTCAACACATAAAAACTGCGGGAAGACTGGCAATGTCGCGGTCGCGGTCGCTGACATCGGAAAGCTAGGGGTCGCCCCGCGACGGGAGACCATGGTCGCGTAGTCAAACAGTCGCGGTCGCGCGTCGCCGTCTCCAAGAACCGAATGCTACCTTTAGATAAAAATGAAGACGGACTTTATAAATCGGGCAACGAAAACGGTACAATCGAACAGCTCTTTTCACGAAATCAGTTTACAGTTTGTAAACAAAAATTCGTAGATTTGGAAAAAGTGTCAACAGTAAAAAATACTATTCGCCAGCTTGCTAATGAACAGTCAACGTCAGGTGGACAAGGCTTTCAAAGATGTCATTGCAAGACAAAATGTGGTACACGCAAATGCCGCTGCCGAATAAATAATGTTCTTTGTAATTCAAAATGCCATTCTAGTTTATCATGTTCCAACAAATAGCCTCCTATTATTTAACAATTGTGATATTGTTTTGAGTAATTTACATTGAAGAAGATTTATTTTATAATCTTGTTTTATTATGAAATTTTAAATACCTACTGAAATGTAATGACTAAATTGTAACTTTTTTAGGTTGTAGGTTGATATTGTTTTAAGTAATTAAGAAGAAGTTTTATTTTGTAATTTTAAATACTTGCAGAAGATTCTGTAATGACCAATTGGTTTCCTAATCTTTATCCCTAATTCTTAACGTATACTTTTGATCTGCAAAGCGTTTTGTAGCTACCCTATTCCAAGCCATCTCTATTCTATTATTGTAGAAATTCTAGTAAAATAGACGAAAATACGTAACAGGTTGCATCCTACTGAAGTACCATGCAGCACGTGATATTAACATTTGCTTGAAGGAAAATAATTAAATAAACATCAAAAATACTGAAGTTTACACCAAAATCCAAATAATAATAAAAATATCCAAATTTCATCCTATGGTTACAGGATTATTTATGCAATAGAGAGCCACTATATACGTTACATTTCATATTTACAATCTCTTTAACTGCGTACAAGACTATGATAGAATTGACATAATAATATTAACTAACCTATACATATCATATGGTTCCTTCAAAATTTTATTCCATATATAATTAATATAGGTAAATGACATGGCAGCCATAAATAGCCTGGTTATGTAAGTTTTGGTAATTATCTTGGTACATAATTCAGTATTTTTGGTGTAAAATCTTGTTATGTTTTGTTGTTCATTTAAATACTAGGTCTAACAACATAGCTTAAAAAGGATTTACAATGCAATATATACAAAATCTACAGACTTTGCTATCTTATTCATGACACAATGAACTAATTCTATACCTTCACGTCCTTCAACCTCTTTCGGGGTTGACAGCACCTTAAATCTAAGACCTAAAGAATCGAATCTTGATAACCAACAATTTATATTACAATGTCATTTACGCAATTTCTTGTACTATACATAAAAATACCTTAAATCAAACATCTCATGCCAGTCTCTTCTCTTCTCTTCGTGCCGCTTAATCGAAACTCATGCTCATGTCCGACACATTGGTGTTTGACACACCTGTGTCGTCCCCAGACGGGAATAGGGTCGCGGGGGCCGGCTGCACCTTGATGCGAGGGAATGGAAACTGCGGCACTTCTTCATCTGTGAAACAACATACAGATACATTCACGTCTTCTCTCTTTCGGAGAGGACAGAACCACGGAAACGCGAAATCTCTGAGGTCACTTAGCATAAATGTTGGGGTTATCGTGTCATATGGAACATTGGTGATAGGTATCTACCCCATTGCTTGATTGAATACATT
This sequence comes from Leucoptera coffeella, assembly GCA_030578115.1. Classification (NCBI taxonomy): domain Eukaryota; kingdom Metazoa; phylum Arthropoda; class Insecta; order Lepidoptera; family Lyonetiidae; genus Leucoptera; species Leucoptera coffeella. Next base: position 352,087 of record JAMBLF010000180.1, read on the forward strand.
TAACCTTTGCCTTAGTCACCTCCTATGACATGTCGGCAAGAATGGGCGCTAGTTTCGTATTAGCACGTTGCAGATTAGCACGGAACAAACATTACTTTACCAACAAAACATAAAAAACAGCTATACATTATAAGTCGACGTTATATATTCGCCGAAATGAGAATACTAAGTACATATTCATTTCAATTCTAATGGCATTTCTTTATTTTCTATTACATTTCGCAATCATATGGATCTATAGCTTGGTAGCGACAATTTTACCCAAAACGCGTACTAAAGGACCGAGGCCGGATTTTTATCTAGAACATATACAATTCACGGTTTGCATTCCTTGCATGGAAGTCAGAACAACGGAGACACAAATCTCATTGGTCCTTATAATTATGTAATACTATATATACATATATGTTCACGCTTTTACGTCCCTAAGGGGATAGGCAGGGACTATCGATCGCTACCTGGAACTAACCTGACAAATCTCTCTTGCTTCACTCAATATGAATGCTAAAAAAACCAATCTACACTTCTGGACACATCTATTGGCCCACCTATCATTTTCAGTTTCTTTTGGTCCTAGCTAATTTTTTTTATTAGGTCGAGTTAAAAGTTTTCATGCAGTTTTTAACCTGGCATATTCACAATGTCATTCAATAGCCTTTTTATGAATTTCGAACACAGAATTTAAAGAAACAAAAGACAATTTGGAGCCTGTTTGTTGATATCAAACAATCGAAACCTAAACTCTAAGGTCGACCAATAGATGTGTCCGGAAGTGTATTATCTTATCTCCAAAATTCTGTCACTTTGGCATGAATATTGTGGTGTGATGTCATAATGAGATATTGGTGACAGGTTCTTAGCTAATGGCCCAAAGGATCTTATTTACCCCTAGACCCTTAGTCGCCTCCTACGAAATGAAGAACGGCAGCTAGTTCTTTTATGTAAATATCAATTCTGTCACACTGTTTATTATATGGCATTGTATGTGGATGAAAGATAGTAGATTGACAAAAGGAATATATGTGGAAGAAAAGGAAGGGCGGTTACGTAGGGTCCGGCCCAATAAAACGTATGCCAGTCGGATAGACCCCATATTGTAACAGTGTGATGTTAGAAGTTCATAGATATAACCGCTGAGTGTGTATGAGGAGGTGTATGACTATCTGTGAAGCGAAATTGTTTTGTCAGGATCGTGACAAATGAGGATCCGTGATCCCTTAAGGGGTAAGGGATAAGTACTTGAACAGGTATAAAATAGAGTCCATACCATCGAAGACTCCGTCCAGCTGGTCAACGATCGTATCCAGGAGTGCGAGAGCCACTGCATCATCAGGCTCCTTCGACAGGGCCGTGTGTAGCACGTCCGCCGCCTTACCTGAAATAGTCAAATAGTCATCAAAAATAGTCAATAAGTAGTAGCAATAGTCAAAGGGTAGTAGTTGAATAACTGGGGCCCAAGTCCACTATCCTCATTCATTACTTGATGATCAATGTCATTAATAATTACTTAAAAAAGGAGTATACTGGTAATAATATTAGGACATAATTACACCAATTGAACTAGCCCCTTGCTAAGTACATTTAAGACTTGCGTTAAGGGAACTAGTCAACGTATATTTAAGAAATTTTACTTATTACAAGACAAAAAACGCGTTCACGACCATTAACCCTTGCAGGGTAGTCAGAGGTTCAGGTGTCAATCTCCGCAATTGCGAAGGTAGTAATTCTATGACTTATACTTATTATAAATAAATGCATATATAGCATATATGATCAACGACCAGACTGGAAAGCAGAAGAAAAGCGTGGTACTTAACTCTGCCTCCACCGGGAATCGAATCCCGGACCTTACCATTAGCGTTCAAGCGGCGAACCGATCGCGCCACGGAGGTCGTCAAATAAGTATCGTATAAGAAGTATATAATATATAAACAAGTCGTGAGGCGTACGTATAAATAATGAAGAAATTACAAAGAGGAGCGGGCCTTACGCAATATTCGTATGGAATGTAGCGTGGCATTACGCGAGGTTTGTGGCTAGTGATGCCCGAGGTTAAGCCACGGCTCTTGTGATACAAAACAGAAGTATTTTCTTTCTACCACACACGTGACATCTATTCCAAACGTCCGAACTAATAATTAATAGTCAACTATTTCATCATATTAATTAGAAATATTCTGTTAGCTGTGGAACATAACCTTTTTTGGTCTTCCAACCGCTTCCTTACGTAATAGACACATTTCAGAACACAACATTTCATATTTTCACATTGTCTTTAACAAGATAAGATTATACATTCAAGTGGACTGGTAGCACCGGCTCATAGACAGCTGTTTGTCCACCAAAACCCGCCACTTCGGTCAATGGCTTTCGCCGGGTCGCCTTTGTATATTTTGGTTCGTGGTATTTAAATCTTACCTTCCTCTCCGAGCATTGCGTGACAGAGTCCAATAGCCGTGTACGTGGAGGCAGACCCAGGTTTGAGAGCCAGCGCCCTCTCGTGCCACCGCAGCGCCTCTTCGTAGAGGCCCAGCTTGCGGCACACGTGGCCCAGGGCGTTCATGGTCATCGACCAGCGCGGGTGGATCTGGGAAGCACAAAGCCATAGAGCCATAGCACATTCTCATATAGAAGCGGTATAGTTAAGGGGGGTTAAACATTCGGAAGAGACGGTTAGAAATAGGAATATTATAGTTTTAAGAGATTCGCGATTTATAAAGTCAAAGTCAAATGTTTTTATTCAACATAAGTACAAGTACAGTACATTCATTAAAAGTCAAAACATTTGCCAGACACTGGTTGTCTCTTGGCATTTAAATTCTACCATTGGTTCGGCTTTCAGGTTTTTTGCCCAGTGCCAGTTACAAAAACAAATTATACAGAAACATAATTATCTTTGCACATATAGCTCAGATGCACTCATTGCCAACCCATAGCACATAGTCATATAGAAGCTGTATAGTTAAGGGGGGTTAAACATTCGGATGGGACGGTTAGAAATAGGACTATTATAGTGTTAAGAAATCCGCGATTTTTACTCATGATTAATAACTAGCGGGACTTATCGCGTAAGTTTTTATATAATAAAATTCGGTTTTTATATCATAACTAGACACTTGAGTCTGCCCGTGACCAAGGCTACTGCAACGCAGCCGAAACGTCGGGTTAATAATAAAGTTAACTTTACTGTATAAAAACTTACGCGATAAGTCCCGTTAGTTATTAATCATGAGTAAAAATCGCGGATCTCTTAACACTATAATAATATAATAATAATATAATATTATTAATAGGAATAATGTGTAACAAAATATGGTATTTCGCGATATGCAAATTATTATGTTATATGATTCATTCATCTTTGAGACATATCTCTCCTAGGTTACTTTTGAACATGTATATTAAGGTGGTGTTGACATATGGAATTTTGGCGCAAGTTGCTAGCCCATCGGCCAATAGATTCCATTTACACATAGCCCCTTGGAGGCCTCCTACGACATGCCAGGAAGAACGGCAGTTAAGTTTTTGCATTTTTAAGTCGTAAGTGATCGTAGTGATGCAACGTGTTAATAATAATAAGAAGCTTTATTCATAGAAACACATTGACATACACAGACAGGAAATTAAAAAAAGAAAAAAAGAGAAAAGGAGTTTATACAAGTAAGTTATTAAATCCTACATGTGCATGTCATTGCTCAGTGAAATGGTCCCAGCTCAGCATAATACAATGATTGAAGTACAATCACTGCGCTGATCTTATGTTATTATCGACCTTTGCTTACCAGTTTGACGACTTCATATAACAGTCAGATAGACGCTATATTGAAAATCGGTGACGTTAGTACCTATAACCGCCGAGACTGTATGAGAAGACGTATGAATGTCAATGAAGCGAAAGTGGTCTGTCAGGATCGGGACAAATGGAGATCCGTGATCTGCCTACCTACAGGGAATCAGGCGTGATGTGTATGTATGTTTGATGACTTGATCTGCCAGGATTATTAGCGGATACTATAAAGCTAATTTAAGCCTACCAACCAAGGCCCACCACATAGACACCCTCCGTGACCGACGCGCCCTGTTGGATTTGTCCTTCAAACAAAAACAAACGTATTCACGACCATTAACCCTTGCGGGGTAATCAGAGGCTCAGGTGTCCATCTCCGCAATTGCGAAGGTAGTAATTCTATGGCCACCTCAAACCCACGTGTTGACCAGATAGTCAGTACTCAATGTGACAGGTGGTAAGCCATATCGCCATTTACAAACACTAACTATTACCTGTTCGGGGAACAGGTAGGTTTCCTCACGAAGTTTTCCCTCACCGTAGTATTCGACGCATTTTGTAAATGTATTTTAATTACCAAAATGTATTTTAATTTGTCCTTCCTGCATGACATAGTCAATTCTAACTTAGATTATTCCACATTGACATAATTAATTACAAGAACAGTCCCCAGATATCCACCTAGACATAGTCTCCATGAAGTTTTCTACGTTCCTACATACCGAAGTAGTTATGCGAGAAATGAATTGACACCTAGAGCTACTAAGTTATATAATAATAATAATATTTGGACATTATTACACCAATCGAACTAGCCCCTTGGTAAGTACATTTAAGACTTGTGTTAAGGGTACTAGTCAACGTATATTTAAGAAATACATACATACATACATATTATATATAGATAAATACATATATAGCATAGATAATGAACGACCAGACTGGAAAGTAGTAGAAAAGCGTAGTTCTTAACTCTGCCTCCACTGGGAATCTTTGGGACCCCACGTTTAGCGTTCAGGTGTCTAACCGATCGCGACACGGAGGTCGTCAAATGTACAATGTTATATAACAAAATGTACAGCGAGATCGACATATTTTTCCTTTCTAAAGTAAACTTTAACAGTCGTCTATGGTGCGTCAACAAAGTCAGCAGCTCAGTGAAAGTTGAAAATACAAATAATTATTTTCGGCTGAATATTTAGTCAGTTGTGATGCCAAATTGGCTAAATATGGTTGCTTTAGGATTATATTTGGATCCTCAACTGGAACGAACCGAAGAACAAGGAAGAGAAGAATTGGAGCTTCGATTTCGTTTTTCATCGGTTGTAGCGGCTGGCGGCGTTGGTGTAACCATGGCGATGGAATAACAAGAAGTTCAGACGCCGTGGCATCAGTGTTTGTACTTCAGCCGACATAACCTTAGTGGTGAATGGCTTAATAAAGAATTAAAAAAAAAGTAAACTTTAAGTTAGGCCGTACCTGTTTGAAGGCGAACAGAGCCAGCGCTTTGGTGAAGAGGCGGTGGGCTGCCCTCGTGGCGTTGGCGGCCATGGCGGCCACGCCGGCCTCGTGGGCCACGCGGGGGCAGCGGGCCACGCGAGTGATCGCACCCCACCCGGACTCCGAGTCACTGTCGTCCGGCTCCGGCTCTGAAGGGGCCTACAACATAATATACATACATATATTCACGCCTCTAAGTCCCTTAGAGGATAGGCAGAGATAACATTCATACGTATAGTTCTACTTCCCTAAGAAGATAGGCAGGGAATATCGATCGCCACCTGGAACGATCCTGACAAATCTCCCTTGTTTAACATACAGCATGAAGAATCTTCCAATTTTATCTGTATAATATTTTGTTTAATTACACCAATGACCGCCGAGTATGTACTCGTATAAAGTGGCGTATGATTTTAATGAGCGAAAGTGATCAGGGAACATGGAAATTATCTCTACAGGGAAACGTGCGTGATGTGTATGTATGTAAATGAAATCAAAATGTTTGTATTACTCTAATTGAACTACCTTTTCTTCTAAGTAATGTGTGAATGTTTACTCGTACGGATCCCCATTTGTCCCTTATCACACTATTTTTAATTCTATCATTAATTGTCAATCCTAACATGCTTCTAAGTGACCGCTTTTTGACGGCATTGATTCTACTTTCATGCTTTCGTACTATTACATCCCTTATTCCGTATAAGTAAATGCTTGAGATGCTTTTACCATTCTCTGAGTTTTTTCCATCCATATATTTTTGTCATCAGAATTTTTACTATTTGTGATGCATTTATTTAACTTTAGAGACAGTTAGACTCGCGGACACTTCCGCAACTTGAGAAATCAATTAATTTTTGATTGTTTGTAGTTTTCCCAAATAAACGTGTGTTTATATGGAACCGTAGTTTATTTAAAAAGACAATCTCACACGCCCGCGTAACATTATTATATTGTATGCAACTCTCACCTCATCCTCACTATGCAGTACGGCAGCTCGCAGGAAGAATTTATGTGCCATCGCGACGTTGTTGAGCCGGGAACATTCCACCGCCACATATAACGGTGGCAGGTGACACCCGGCCATCAGTTGAGAAGCCTGGTGAACGAGATACGAGAACATCATATACAACAACAAAGACACGCGTTCACGACCATTAACCCTTACGGGGTAGTAAGAGATCAATGAGAATTATGGTCAAGGGATTGGATTACATTAGAGTATAGCAAGATCTCTTTATTCCGAACTTAATACACAGGTACTGCTAATTTTGTAATGTATAATCAATCAATATAAAAGACAAAAGACAAATGCGTTGACAGAGATTCAGACGTCCATCTGCGCAATTGCGAAGGTAGTAATTCTACGGCCACTTTGAAACCACGTGTTGACCAGATAGTCAGTACTCAATGTGACAGATGGATCTTAAAGGTATATGTCAGAGTCATACCTTGAAATATGCAGCCATGGCCTGATCGTGTTCGTTGTCGGCCGCAAAGCTATGTCCGTAGGCCAGCCACACGCAGCCGGCACTCGGCTCCAAGCTCTTCGCCTTGCTTAGATAGCGACGGGCGAACTCGCTTTTGCCTGTAACAAATATAATATATAAATATACAAATACAAAAAACGAACGCGTATACGAACATTAAGCCTTACGAGATAGTCGGGGGTTCAGGTTTTCATCTACTTAATGGCCACATTTTTTTAGTTCCAAATTAGTGGCGCTGTAGTCAACGGAGACCTGTCAAATGCCGACCGGTCGTTTTCATAATGTAATCAAACATCTATTTGTTAAATAATTTAATTAAACATACGTATTATTAAATTATTTTAAATAAATAATAGATTAAACATACATATTTTTTCGACATTTTTATCATAAACAACGTTGAACTATTGATAAACAAATAGATTATTAGAAACTGATTAGAAATTGACTTTTGACAGGTCCCCATTCTTACTAGCGCCCCTAGCGGGTTAAAAAAGTCAGGAATGCTGCCATTGCGAAGGAAGTTATTCTATGGTCACCTTGAACCCACATGAAGTTCTGGTCAGTCAGTACATATATGTATTTATAAATATAAATAATGCTACAGTTACTAAAGGCGTCCTATGCTAATCTAGGACGTAAAAAAGAATGCTACCTAGCTGCCTATGTTCCCTAGAATTGCGTAGGTGGAGATTTATAGACTAGGGGTCAATGGGCTAGCAACCCGTCACCAATGTTACAAATGACATTAAGTTACAAAAAGTGACCACGAAGATGTTTGCATGTCCTCAAGGTTTTGATCACCCCGAAAGGGATGAAAGGACCTTAATGTATACGTATGTATCACTACATAGTATAAAACAAAGTCGCTTTCTCTGTCCCTATGTCTCTTTGTATGCTTAAATCTTTGATTACGCAACGGATTTTGATGCGGTTTTTTTAATAGATAGAGTGATTCAAGAGGAAGGTTTATATGTATAATAACATCCATTAAATAGTGGAGTAGGCTATATATTTTATACCCGTGCGAAGCCGGAGCGGGTCACTATAGTATATTCGCTTTAAGCAAATAGTGACGTCATCAAGGTCTCCATGATTTAACCAATGAGATTTTATAGGGGTTGTCTGTTATTGGTCAATGTGACTTCTTTTCTCATTTACTCACGTCTCATTGGCCAGTTTAACCTCTGAATATCATGACGTCACTATTAACTTAACGCGAATAGACTATAGTACTATAAATCCCCATTACCTATCAGGTAGTAATAGCAGCCCACCGCGAACCAAGCTTGCCAGTGGTTGGGGTACGAGTTGACGAGCGAGTGCGCGAACACGAACAGTTCCGTACTCTTACGCAGTTCCACTAAGCACGCCGTACGCAACTCTGGCGCGCACCACGCGTCTATCTGTAATAGAAAAGAACACATAACTTTCATGTCTGTCAGTCATATGTTTGTCAGTTATATGTATGTCAGTCATATGTCGTTAGGAGTACCAATAACCGCCGAGTGTGTATGTGAAGATGTATGAGTGTCAATGAAGCGAAAGTGGTCTGTCAGGATCGTGACAAATGGGGATCCGGGATTTTTGCCTACCTCTCTACAGGGAATCAGCGGTGATATATAAGTATGTACATAAATGAATGAATTAAGTTCATTATGTAAGGATTAATTGAATATGAATTTAGAGGGTGTGGAATGATTGAATAAACTATAAGTAATAAGTTTGTAGTAGAATGTGTATAACTGGACTATGTGTCTTAATGGAAGAATAGTTTGCTGTGATAGTCAAAATAATAAATCTCATTTTTTGTAACTGTACAATACATACGGAAAATAAATAATAATTGTTTTATTTACGATTAAAATTATAGGACACAAACAACACATAAAATAATAACTGAGCACTAACTTAACTAGAAATAATGACGTGCTGTATCATCACTATATAGTATAAAACAATGTCGTTTTCTCTGTCCCTACGTCCCTTTGTATGCTTAAATCTTTGAAACTACGCAACGGATTTTGATGCGGTTTTTTTAATAGATAGAGTGATTCAAGAGGAAGGTTTATATGTATAATAACCAGAGATCGGATAATCGGATGCAAGTTGACCGGCGGCTTAGTATGGAAAGCACTTCTTTATCGTAAAGATTTCGGGATTTCGGAATTGATGCGTTTAATGTTCGGAATATAGAATTAAATGTATTTTAATTACGTTTGTAGTGTTTTCTATTACAATATATTATTTGTAGGTACATTACTTGTATGGAAAAAAACCCGAATGTTTCGGGATGAATACCGTTAGCGTTTTGGTTATAAATATAATTGAATGCACACTCAAATAAAGGTTTTTAAATGAGGAGCCGTAATTATTTGCGTTGAGAACAATATTTGAATAACATTGTAAAGCTTGTGCACTTAGCTGCACATTTACTAACGTTAAGATTTTAACTATTATAGAATATATCGAAAATAAATGGATACATACATATTTGCATCGACGTTTAAAATTCAGTTTAAGTGCAGATGCTTGCGAATATCCATTATGAATTATGATGTTCGAAGCTTAGTAGCTAGTTATTTTATAAGAAAAATTTATATTTTATAATTATAAATTAATATTATAATTTGATAGGTAGGTAACCAACTAACTCGTAAATTCGTAATTTGTTTTATATCCGATTAGTTCAAAATCCCTGATAGTTTTCGAATCCCGACATTGAAAAAGACAATTCCGAAAAAAGAAGCCGTCTCCATATTTTCTTAGCCAAAAAATAAGTTTAGGTAAATATGCATCCGATTATCCGATCTCTGATAATAACATCCATTAAATAGTAGAGTAGTATAGTATTTTATACCCGTGCGAAGCCGGAGCGGATCGCTAGTAATCTATAATCGCTTCTATACTCAACTTCACTATAGGGGTAGAGGATATCGATAATAGACATCTCTTGCTTCACCAAAGTCCCTGTACAGCTTAAGCTCAGTACTAACTGTTGGTACTCAATGTCCCATCACTAATTTATGAGCACATCACTAATGTTTCTATAGTCCGTGGTGTAAATCTACATTGTCTTTGTTTTTCTAGTAGGTAAACATTCGATAATAATGGCGGCCATAGATTTGTTTGCACTAGTTTCTAGTGTGTTATTAAAAGGCAATAAATAAATGTCTTCTGGATAAATACAAGCATTCTCATTTAGCCCAAATCAAACCCTTCCTACTCCGATCATACTAACCTCGTCCAAGCCTTGAGGGCCTCGGTCCACCTGTCGAGAGCGGCCAAACGACGGGCCTTGCTGATGGCCGCTTCGTTCATACGCTGCCTGCACTCTTCTATAACGGGAGGCTGTGGACAATGAATGGATGATGATGCACCTTTACAAATATATACTAGGGAGATACTATGAAAACAAAGGTCAATAGTTGTTAGACAAAGAGAAACGCGTTCACGAATATTACCCTTGCAGGGTAGTCAAAAGTTTAGGGGCCTTACCCCACTAATACATTGTAGGCACAATATTACTTCAGTATTACTGTATCGATACTGAAGCGCTTCAGTGGCCTCAATTTGTTAGTGGAGTGCCAAAAGTGTCAAATTACGGCCACTGAAGTATTAATGCATCGATACTGAAGTAATATTGTGACTACAATGGATTAGTGGATTAAGGCCCCTGGTGTCCATCTACGGAATAGCGAAGGTAGTAAGTAATTCTATAGCCACCCTCGAACCCACGTGTTAACCAGATAGTACTCAATATCACAGGTGGTGAGCCATGCGCCATTTACAAGCATCTCCTCCTCAAGATGTTTTCCCTCACCGTATTATTCGACCCGTGAGCATGTACCAATGGAAATGAAGTTAAATGAATTTCTATGTACATTTTCGTAATAAAAATATATTAACGAAATGCGTAATGATTATATATGTCATATGATTTTGATGAAACACACTCATTACTGTTGCACGTGTGTATCAATTACCACATATATCCATATATATTATGTAAGCAAATAAGGACGTTGTTTGTTTTTAGTCTTTGAGAAAATCCTGGAAACACGTATTTAAAAACTATTTGGGAAACTATTAGTGAAATTACTATTTGGGATCTCCACGACAAACTACTTGACTGACATTTAATTCTAATTGGTAATTTTAATATAATAACTTGACTATGACATTTTTCTTTTTTAATTTTGTATTGTATAATTATTCATCAGTACTATTGTGTCATTAAATATACTGTGGAGTTTCAATAAAGGATTATTATTATTCTTTTTGCACTAGTCGTTAACTTAAACTTAGTTCCAGTTCTCATCACAAGAAAGTTCTAGAAACACCGGAAATTATATACATACATGTTTATCACTTCATAAATATGAATCATTCTTTAACGATGAGGTAAAACATCGTGAGGAAACCTGCCTATCCCTCAGGATAGGTAATAGTCAGTGCCTATACGGCGATACGGTTCACTACCTATCACGTTGGGTGTTGTCTATCTAATGATACGCGGGCTTCGAATGACCCATACCTAACATGCCTTCGAAATTTCGGAGATGGGCATTCAAGCCTCTGACTACCCCGCCATATGTTATGTTCTTTTAATCAACTCACGGCTGCATCATCCCCAATAGCCAGGGTGGGCTGGTAGTGGCCTGTATCGCTTCAACCTCTGCCTATAGGACGCCCTGAGCAACGCTGCCTCTGCCGCTCCCAACTGACTGCTCAATGGGAGTGAATCTAACAGTTCTTCTTCTGTAAAACGTTGATAAAGGTAAGGGATAAAGGTGTAAACATTTTAGTATGTAATTACAAGGTACAGTAGCTCTATGGTGTGGTAGGAATCTATTCGAGAAAATTGCTATTATTAAGGTAAGTCAGTTTGTTAGTCTGCTCTTTTAATGGGCTGGCTGGACGGTTTAAGGTAAGTAAGTATAATTAAGTATTTTTGAACAATTTCAGTAATAGAAATTTAAATCATTAATCATCCCACAACACTAAGAAGACAATATAATAACTACACTATAAGATACCCAGTAGTTATGTTCATAACAAAATAAATTACAAACATAGAAATATTCACATGTCTACATACCTAAGGAGATAAGCAGAGATTATCCATCGCCACCGGAACGATCCTGACCAATCTCCCTTCACACACACCTATTAACCTACACCATTTTCTCTATTTTCTTCACTACATCTTCTCTCATACCAAATAAATTAATTCTGCTTTACAAAAAAGTTAAAAGGGTGTAAATACACATTAAAATATCTATCTCCGTACCTTGTCTAGGTGTAAGTGAATGCTGCTCCATCAACAAATCCAGTGCCTCCACACAAGTGACATCAGCTCTAAGTGCGGCACAAAGCGCACTCGCCGCAGCCTCCCGCCGCTCCACGCTTGTCAGGGCGCGCGCTTGGCTCAGTAATACTGAGGCTAAGGCTCTCTGTGATAAAAATGAAAGGGACTTATAATAATATATGGACATTATTACACCAATCGAACTAGCTCCTTAGTAAGTACATTTCAGACTTGTGTTAAGGTACTAGTCAATGTATATTTAAGAAATGTATACATATTATATGTAGATAAATACATATATAGCATATATAATCTATGACCAGACTGAAAAGCAGTAGAAAAGCGTAGTTCTTTCCTCTAGCCTCCACCAGGAATCGAACCAGGGGACCTCACGAATTAGTGTTCAGGTGTCTAACCAATCGCGCCACGAAGGTCGTCAAACTGATAGTGACTATAAAAAAAGTGATGAAGTATAAAAAGTGACTATATAATTTATAGCATACTTTATTTATAGTTTTATTGACACTGAATTGAATAAACAGTCAATGTAAAATGCCATGATCAATTAGAAATATAATGTATTAAATGTATTTATTATTAAATAAAGTCTATTTACACTATTGAACAAACAGTTGAGTTATGGCCTATGTATGTTAAATCCACTTATTTCATAGTTTACAATAACTAGCAATTAAGAATATGCAGTATTTTACCAAGCCTAGCTTTCTACATAGCATATGCTTCCAAATACAGACTAAATGCACAACCACTAAAAGAAATATGTATATAAAAATACATACATATACATCATGCCTGATTCCCTATAGAGGGTAAGGCAGAGATCACGGATCCCCATTTGTCCCGATCCTGACAGACCACTTTTGCTTCATTGACACTCATACATCTTCTCATACACGCTCGGCGGTTATAAGTACTCCTAACGTCACCCTTTTTCAATATAGAATCTATCTGACTATTATATGCTTTATTGTGCCTATGTAACAGCCCTTCCACTTCACTCATATACATATGTTCATCTGCATAACACGTCCAAACCATCGAAGCATGCTCTTTTCAATCTTGGTCACTACATCTTCTTTCAAACCGCAACCTTCCCTTATCACAC